>CM044552.2:24288394-24615894 GCA_024416835.2 Perccottus glenii | reverse complement strand
TGACAATTTCACCATGCCTTTGGTTACATCTTTGTGAAAATAAGCTTAGGTTTCCATTCTTGAACAGGTTTGTTGCAGTGCCACATTGTTCAAGGTTTAGTTAAAATATTGGCAGGTTTTTGTCTCACACTTGTCTACATAATAGACACCATTTGTCTGTATAAAAAAGGAATGAAATTTGAAGAAAGACCTACATTCTACAGAAAAAGCTTGATTCAGTCCCCACTAGGTGGTGTAGTCAGACAGATGCTATATTGTTCTATATAATATTGCTTGAGGTAAAGTTGTGCTTTGGTGGTGAATGTGCGCAAACACAGAATTATCAAACTAATTCTTACAATGGAATTTATGGAAAAAATATCTCCATTTAGCCAGTGATGCCAAAATTGAAGTAGTCATAGTTTTATCCTTAGCTCTCCACTTATAAAGGCATATAAACCCTAAAAATTCCCACACAATCTTTTAGAGGGATTGCCTTTTTTGCAACCGTTTGATACCTGTCCAAGTTTTAGACGAGTTAACTGAGATGAAGGGGTATAGTGATTTTCCACATGATTGGACGAAATGAACCCATTGCCCTCCGCAGCAGACTGTTGTGTCTTTACAAAAGCATATCAGAGCAAAGAGGCTACAGCCAGATTTATTTATATTTCACCTTTCTATCAGATGTTACAGAATGCTTCACATTAGAAGAAACTCGCGGACACTCCAAGACAAGTCCGGACAGGTTTAGTACACAGTTTAGCCATGAGCCTTTCATGAGTCTAAACCATATATAGTAAAGTAAAAAACAAAGGATGAGTAACTGACAAGGAGGGATGGCACCATAACAGTTGATGTGGACTCCTATTTGTGGAAAATAACCTGGCTGTGATATTGTTATGAGACAACATTGTAATATAAGAAGCTAAATTCACCCGACGTTAATAACCAAACAGTACTAGTTTTGCGCTGTTAGCATGCTAGTCTGGTGTCTAGTCATTGTTAGCTACACAGATGCATGGTTAAATTATGGATTTTTACAATTTATATTTTAAAACCATTTTTACTTTGGCTTTAAATGTTAAAATTAAAGCTCCACTCCACAATTTTCTTTTTGTCGTCCCTGTCTCAGATTCCACTATCCCCAAAAGCCTAGGGACCTCTCCTGCGTTCCATTTGTTAAAAAGTAAAACCAGAAATGTTTTCCACACATCATTCTGCTATATGAAAAAGTGAGAATTTTTGGTTCAAATTACCTAACCTACATAACCTAAAAATTAGGGCTGGGCAAGTTAACGCGTTTTTATCGCGTTAACGCATTAATGAATTAACGCCGACAATTATTTTATCGCGCGTTAACGTCGGCTGATTAGTTTAGTGAAAGATGACGGTCTGAAGAACATTCTTAGGATCGCGAATGACTGCACGTATGAGCCGCCCTCATCCAGTGCTTTAAGTGGGCCGGTACGCACCTGTACTCAGTACCACCACTTCTCCGTGCGCCCAGAACGTGCTTTTAGCGTACTGGTACGCTCATTTGGACATCTGTTTTAATAGAGGTTTTAAACCTTTGCCTGCTCTGCCGCTTTCCAGAGCGCCCTTCACAATGCACGCTTCCTAATTCGTCCCACCAAGAGCAGAGACTACATTACCCATACACCCTTGAGTTTGGCAAGTGAAAGGGAGAGGGTGTGTGAAACACACGGGAACTGAATTCACATGCTCTGACTGTAATGAAAACACAAGAGAGACATTTATATTGTTATAATGTTATGATTGAAGCTCTGGACATAACTTGTTTTTCTATAACGAACTAAGCAAAATATTAATGCCCTGGCAGTGGCAAATATTTTTGGTTTTAATATTTAATTTGATTACATTAATGTTTAAGTTCAGATTTACAAGAAATGTTTTAACTGCTGTAAAAAGCACATTATTTGTTTAAAGTGTTGTTTAAAGTGCAAACCAAATTTTATTTTTATGCACTTTTGTTCATAGCAGTTCTTTCAAAATGTATGCACTAATTTTGAATTCATTATTAAATTTTGTGTATAATGCAATTAATCGCGATTAATCACAGAACATTGTGCGATTAATCGCGATTAAACATTTTAATTGTTGCCCAGCCCTACTAAAAATGTAAGCAAGGTGACAAATATACAGATGTGGAATGGAATGGAATGGAAATTTATAGTTTAAAAATATGAATGATTGACATTGATATGAAAGACAGACAACTTTATTTTGACTATAATGAGGGTCTTTCCCTGGCCAGAGCATCTACACTTTGCTCAAATGCATTACTGAATTTACACATTTAAGACCTGACTAGCAGCAAAATGCTTACCAAACTTACTAAACCCTTTTTCCTGTTTGAATCATTGTTGGCTGCTTACACCTTTCTGCCCATTTTTTTGCTGCTTCAACAACTCATTGTAGGCTTATGCAGGGGGATGTCATAGTTTATTAGTGCAGTATTCTTTCACTGTCTCTGAACAAATGCCTGCACTCTACGAAAATCAAACGAACTCAATGACCCTGCAGAGACTGAGCAGATAACAGGGATGTACTGTCACTCCAGGGCTGTTTAAACACAAGACAGTACATTCCAAGAAAAACATGGGTCTTTCTTATTCTCTGGGGCATCTAACTTAAAAATGGATGTTCAAAAACAC
Source organism: Perccottus glenii (assembly GCA_024416835.2). NCBI lineage: Eukaryota > Metazoa > Chordata > Actinopteri > Gobiiformes > Odontobutidae > Perccottus > Perccottus glenii. Next base: position 24,613,237 of record CM044552.2, on the reverse strand, counting down.
ATAACATGTCAGTTACAAAATCACTGACTACAATTCAAGCTTAGTGCATATAATTATGGTCTGTCTGTTTTATATATTAGCCGCTGCCAGTCAACAATCAGACCAGTCAATCAATCAATCAGTCAATCTTCTGGCAACTCTATTGTGCATCAATTCTTGCTAAACCAGTTAGTCATCACAACATACATTTTCTGATCCACTAAAATTACTTTGGTTCCCTATTTCTCTTTTCCTGTTTTTTATTTTTGCGCTGTTTTTTTATGCAGACGTAGCAGTGCTGTTACAGACACTTTCCTGGAAGATCTTCTGCCGTCCTAGATTCAGTGTTGACAAGCTGTATAGACCAATGGTCAATGATGGGGACCATTATTTGACCTCCTTGTCTATGACCATGTGATTGGCCAAAGCTTGTTGTCACAGGCTGCACATTGCAATAATTAGTAATCAAGTTCAATCAAGTAGTTTCAAAAGCATACTTTTTCTGCTTGGTTAAAATGGAACCCTGAAACAGACAGGGCAGTATGATGAGAAACTGTGCAGCATGACAGTAATGTGAGAGTCTAATGTACAGTAATGCACAAACATCATGTCTGCATGTTTCCTGTGGTCAGGTTGTCTTATGAAGTGTTTCAGCACCAATGTGACCAGTGGAAGTCAGCCAGTTCCACAGTCAGTTTCCTCTGTACTAAGAACCAGCACCAAGCCTGGTCGGTGTGAAAGGTAAAAAAGTGTTGCATCAGCCTCAGTCCAGAGGTTCACTCAAACTGACATTTGGCTGCAAACTCAGCCAGAGGAAATAGTATCACTCATCAAGTGGCAAATGGCAGCCTTTTCCCAATAGACCACTTCCTGTGAGTCTCAATATAGGTTAGATTTAATGTTGGAGACAGTGAGTTTAATGGGGATGAACCAGGCTTTGTCCAGTGAGAGTGGGAGCTGTGAGTGGTGGGTCAGCGAGTTCATCACAGGCTTAGTTCCCGACTGAAGCGCCGTGACTCCCATTGTTTCATATCCTGATATAGTCTGCAGGGACTGAAACAACAACGGCCCCAGACAATCAAAGAGTGGCACTGTACACACATTCAGTTCATACAAACTCAGTGTTTGCTCAAGCGCTCCACTCATTCCATCAAAATCAAGTCTGAACCCTCAGGTAAACTGTTATAAGCACTAGTTATTTGAATATTATGACAGCAATGAGTTGGTTTAATGAGTTCACTCGAATAGTCGGTCATGGCACCAATGTTGCTCCACTCTTTCTGTTATACCAACTTGTGCAATATGGTTACAAACCCTTCCCCTCATATACTCGATGTACTCTGTATACTCCCATCATACAATTTATGACGCAAGAGTAATAGATTTTAGTGGATTTATCAAGACTGCAGGAGCTAAGATTTAGCACAAAAATGTTGAAAAGGGATGCGCAAATTATTTGTGGAGGAAAGATTGCTGTTTGTGCAACAAGAAGGCATAGGAATAATTTAATAAAGTAAAGCAGAAGTAAATTTGTAACTAAGGGTGCTCCAATCAAGACTATTCAGGTTTCTTTGGTCTTCCTCTCAGCCTCCTGCCTGGCAGCTCCAACCTCAGCATCCTTTGATCAATATATTTACACTCCTGCCTCTAAACATGGCCAAACCATCTCATCCTGTCCTCAACAACTTTGTCTCCAAAACATAATAACAAAGTCTATTTAATTTATTAAATTACAGGTTTTCCACTGCATTAATTAGAGCGTGGCAGCCACGACAGAAGTTCACCTGGCCCTGCCTCAGCACAGTATTCCATCAGTAAACACACAGACAAATCTAATATTAAGAATGAACAATAGTTATTGGCAGTGTTGGAAGTAACGGCGTTAGAGTATAACGGCGTTACTAACGACGTTAATTTTTCAGTAACGGAGTAATCTAATTAATTACTTTTCCCATCGTTGTAACGCCGTTATTGTTACTGAGAATGTAAAGTGTTGCGTTACTACAATTTGGTTGAATAAAGCTATAAATAAAGCATGCTATGTCCAGGAAAAAAGACTTTATCTACGTCTGCCTCAAGCAACTCAAACCTTTTGAAGCACCTCACATCAACACATGCTAACACGACACTTGTTGCTGCTGCTAACCCCAAAGGCAGCTGCGTGAGTTCCAGTGAAGGAGACAGAGCCACTGTTAAAACAAGAAACGCTCGATTTTACGTGTCAGCAACAACCACTGGTTTAGTTGTTATATGAGAGGAGTATTTTAGAATAGATTAATGCATTAATGTGTTCTGTTTATTGTGCAATAATTTACAGGTAATCAGAGATTTGCACTACTTAATGGCCAGATCTTCCTTTTTTTTTTTTTACACAAGTTTTCTTGTGTGACTTAATTTTGCCATTGAATTTTATTTTCAATATTTATTTTTTATATGTTCTTTTTTCTATGTATATCATATGGCAGACTGCAATCTATTGAGTTGAAATAAATACCAAATGTTCTAAAATACTATATATAGTGTTTTCATTCTTCAATCAGTTAATTTTAACATCTTTGATATTTAAGCTGTTATAGAACGTAATACGCTTATAGAACATAAAAAATAACTTCAGGTACTTTGCTGAGTAACTGAGTTACTTTTACAATGTGGTAACTGAGTTACTAACTCAATTACTTTTTGGGAGAAGTAATTTGTAACTGTAACTAATTACTTTTTTGAAATAAGATGACCAACACTGGTTATTGGACCAATAAACTATACTTAAATTTAATCCAAAAAGTAGTTCCAATATTACAGGGCTGTAGACAGTGACTAGACAGAGACACTTGCACATTTGTGCAAGTGGAGACAACCTTTAGAAGTGCTGCTGCATGGAAGCACTGTTAGTATATGGCCCAGTAAAGTCTACACTGTCTGAGTAATGACTGACTCTGTTATTGAGTCCAAATGGAAACGCAGTCTGTTCAGCTGTCGCTCCACCTTTGACACCTGTAACACCTATCCAACACAAGGCCCAGGGGCCAGAGCTGGTCCTTTTCAGTTTGTTATCCACCCCACACAGGCTCAATAAGAAGGAGGCTTAATTATCAGTGCATCTCTATCTAATATGTAATCATACATGTTTTGTGATGTGGGTTGTTTTGATGTTGTTATTGACTACAATGTCTCTGCCACGCACCTCTCCACAGCAGCAGCACGGAGCTTTGGTGCAACGTGCATTCAGGACACCCTGGTTGCATCAGATGACCAAGTTGCTGTTCACTTTTGATATGAGTCATCAAATGGGGCTTTGAGTAAAAATGTGCTGTATATAGTGAAAATAAAATTCTTTATGTTTGTCTGTATTGGAAAAACATAACCTACAGATGCCCAGAGTGGACAAACTGAGCACTGCTATAGTAGCAACACACACTGCTTTTGTTTCATACTTAGCAAGTGAATTCCTTATCTGGATTTGTGTGTAGACAACAAAATGTCCCTGGAGGGCTACCATAGTTTTTAAAGTGCCATGATACGGTTCATAATAGATTCTGGTTCTTGTGTGATATTGGTGGATAAATGGTGGATGAAATTATAAAATTTTATGTGGAAAGCCTTAAAAATATTTTTCTAGTAAAATGTGTGTAAGAATTTGTACTATTACTTTTTATTGCCCCAAGATCAACTTACCTTAAACACCTGTGGAACTCTATATGTTATGTCCAACACATCAGAAGACATTCTTGATGGAGTGCAGCAGTTGTTACTGTTGGTTGTGAACTGGACGGTTACACTGACCCACTCAAGTACTTACTTTGGCGCACACTCATTTTCTTTGGCCTCACTGGTAGAGAGTCATTTCCTGGACACTTTAGTAAAGTGGTTAATGTAGCTTTATGTTTTGCACTCTGCAGTAGTGTTTACCGCTGATCACAGACCAGCTCAGATGTTGTTGAGTGACCACGTGTGTTTGTCCAATGTTTTACTGGTGGTCAAACATTGGTCATGTAGATGGTTCGGCTCAATTCTTACGTAATAATGAAGTACAATCACAGTAGTTTATTATATCACAGTTTCACAGAACTGATGGCTGGCTCATGTTTTTACATTTACAGTTTTTGGAAAACCATACCTTGGGAAATATACAGAGGTCCATGTGTTTTGACGGTTAAAGACAAAAAACAAAAATAAATGATTCATCTGACACAAATACTTCTCAAGTTATGGCCTTTAGGACCTTTAATCTGTTTATTTTACACAGAATAACCCTAGTGGGCTTTTCAGCACTTGGTTATTTCATGATTTTCAAATTGTCATTAAAAATAAACATGTTATTAAACAGTTTATCTGAAAGCACTCACAACTTCCTTGATTATTAATTAAATTTGAAAAAGGTATGACAATGACAGATGGCACAATATACTGTATATATTAGTTCCAGTATCAGAATGGTTTGTTGGTGTTTTTCTCCATGTCATTTTATCTCCACTGACAGCACATTTTGCCTGTAAGACTAATCACAGCAAACCAGGAAAGTTTTATTTTACATATTTTGATTGTTTTGAATGTCTTATGTCCAATTGTGGTCAACATATTGTCTACTGCAGTGTTTTTAAACCTTTTATTCACCCAAGGCACATTTTTTACAAATCGCACAGTACACCAACAGCCAAAAATGTTAGAAAATGACTCACTGTAGTGTAACACAGTATATACAATGACAATTGAATTAATTTTTTGAGTTGGGCCTGCTTGCTGGCAGGAATTGAAGCCAGGCACACAAAGCTCTTACTCAACTACTCTCAGTTGTTTGAGCTACTTGGGACAGGATTATTTTTTCTGCACACCGAACACAGCGGAATTAGTATAGTCAGATCCTCAGTAAAAATAAATCCAAACAGAAAATAACTTTTGCTGTATTGCCTTGACCTAAACATTTTTGCTTTCTTTTGACCTTCAATTGGTCCTTCATCTGAGTCATAATTTTGTTCAAGACCCAGTCTGGAGTTTGCGTTTTCTTTTCAAATATGCATTCATTGCTGTCACTGCTTCATTAACTCTACTGACATCAATTAACAGGATAATTTAATGTGGTACCTACAGCCACCTTTTGCCATGGAGTAGGGGTTTTCCATTATGCGGCCAGTCATAGCTTATAGTGCACTGTACAAAATTATTTCCAGTAACTAAGTAATCTATTTTGGAACGATTAAGTAAAACAGGATCAAATTCCGTGGCACACCTTCTCACTGGTTGAAAAACACTGTTTAATGTATGAATGGGAACACCTGTAATGAGGTACTACTCTTCAGCAGTAGCTTTCAGCACACTAAAGAGTGACTTTTCAAGTTTGTTCACTCCTCCTTTCGTGTAAACCCTAGTGTTAATCTAAATCACAGGACCCGGGGCCCTTCATGAAAGCTCACAGTCACACTCAGGGCCCATGTTGCACTCCTGGCTGATCCTCAGATCTATGGGCTGTCGACAGATGAATAGGCTCTTAGTTATGGCAGCCCATAATCTTATGTGTTAACAACACTTAAAGGCAAACAACTGAGTGCTGCTGATAATTAATCTCCCCACGGCTCTGGAGGGGGAAGGAAAATGGATTTGAAGACTTGACTTTTGTTCAGTATTTCATTTTTATTTTTTATTTTAATTTTATTTCTGTGGATGGATAAAACTAAAAGTAAATTTGAGGAGAGTATAGAGAGTGAGGAGTAGAGCTGGCAGTGTGTACTTCCTGTTAATACAAGTTCCCAGAGAGGACAAACTGAGCACTGCTGGAGAAGAAGCTCACCCATGTTTGAATTTAAGCACACATTCTTGCATTTATGAACTCATTTATTCAATTTGTTTTTACAACAAAGTCAGACCTTTCTCCTCTTGTTTTGCTTTTGAACAACAGCTTGTCCCTGCAGGCTTCCGTAGCTTTTTACTTGCACTGAAAAAGAGTTCTGAAGAGTGTAAGATGTGGAATTACAATCTCAGAAAGTTAAGATCCTCAATAATCATGTTAAACACTATTATAAAGTTTTTGTAATACTTTTCCAGCATATTTATTATTATATTATATTTGTAGTTGAATTTTTATAATTGTATTATAACAACAACATATATTTGTCTAAATTTCCAAACAACATATAAATTAGCACAACAATCCAAAATATATTTGTAATAGTAATTGTTGTGGTGTTAAGTACACATACTTTGTCAAATAAAATCAGTTGGGGATCTCTTCACAACAACCAACTCTAACTATTTTTTCTAAAAGAAAAGAGGCAGGATTGAAGCAATGCTTCATTTCTCTGACAAATTTATTTGAGACAGTTTATTCTGTCTGGTCTGGTCCACTGGTACTGCTTCCTCAAAGTCAAATCCATAAGACTAGATTATTTTTTTTGCCAAAATAATTACAACTACTTCCTTAGCTAACCCTAACTGTCTAACTCTGTAGCTCTAACTCCTTATGGAGAATTGTATCAAATATTGATTCCCCTCCCTTCATAGAGCCTTCTCTTTGTTCTTCGGACAACCCAGTCATATGTTATAAAAGGCCTGTCTGGGTCCAAATCATAATGAATAATCAAACTTCACAAATAGCAGTCTTTACACTCTTTTACAGTTATTAAAAAAATATTAGAAAACGCGGCAGCGCTTCTTTGAACATGATGGACTGGGCAGATTTGAGGCTACACTAACTCATTAAAGACAAACACTATCATTTCTCTAAGGGAGGCATTCTGTGTTCACTTCCGTGAACATTGGTGAAGTGTAAACTGAGGACAGTCACAGTCAAAAGTGGGATCACATGAAGATTTATGATATTGTGTGTCTGTTATTTCCTGTAGCAGCAAGCACATTTTAAGCTGAAAGACAGAAGCAATAACCAATGTGCAGTTTGTGCGGATTTATCAATTATTTTATTAAATAAAATTTTAGAACAAAAATATCTGATTATACTGGCTAGGTTCAATGGTGCTGGATGTATCCTCAGAGCAGATGAATTGATTCAGACTTCCACAGGATTGATTGTACAGTCTTATGACAGTCGGGAAGAAGGAGTTCTTGTGGTGTTCTGTCCTGCCGCTCACTGATCTCAGACGTCCACTGGCGGCTCTCCAAATGTGGAATACAGAAGGATAATAATGGCAAGTGCCAATTGAGCAGAACCCTTAGCAATGGCTACTTGGGATCAGATCATGAGAAAAGTCCTTAAAATGTAAGGTCTGAACTAGGGTTGTCCAGATACAGAGACCCGGACAAGAAACACTACAAACCTAGCGCTTTTAACTTGCAAAGTAACATATAGTACATGGCCTGTTTTACATTTCTAGCAACAAAGGGTTAGCAGCTCAGTGTTAAAAAGTCAATGAGACAAGAGGAGACACCAGCAGAATAACCTGCTGCGTTAAACATAAAAGTGGTCGTAGTATTAAACAAAGAGAAAGATATGACAGAACTTAAGTGATCCCACAGTGGGCAGGGCTGGACTGGGACAAAAAAAAGGCCCTGGCATTTTTACTCAGACCGGCCCACCACAATCGGTCAGACACAACCAACTAGTACACCATCCTTGCGGTCCCTGTAGATATGCATATCTACTGTTCCATTCCAAAAACCCCTACAAAGCTGAGAACTAAGTGCCATGGACCAGTGTACCAGTGCAAGTGGACCAGTGTACTCACTCTCTCTTGACAGACTCCCTGGTGATCAAAGGTTCCTCCCTGTCTCTCTCCTCCACTGCTAACTCAACCTGGCTTGACTATACATAAGGACAGAGAGAGAGAGGATTACAATTATTTGGAAGAGTTATTAAAAGTACACTTAGTAAGGATCCATTTTGGTTATATAGTCCTGTATTCTTGACAAGCAGGATTTCTAGATGGACAAAGTGCTCCATGTTATAAAAGCTAGTTAACCCTTTAGAACCCAATATAATGTGGATGTAGAATACTGATAATTCTAAAAAGAAATGTTTTTTTTTTTCCCAATGAACCAGACAGCAGAAAAACTAGTTTACAATTGCAAGTATAGGCTACTTTGTTTTAAAGAGCACAAACCCCTCTTTAATATGACACCAAACAAGATTTACCTCTCATTGTTGAGATACTCCCCTTAAAAAAAAAACAAAAAAAAAACCTATACTACCAAATTACTCAAACAAAACATCCTAAAAATATATGATATTCATATTTTTCACTCACTGTAAATATTGCATATTAATGATGTTGGAAATTCATTAGAAACATGAGCAAATATCTATTTCGTTGAATATACAGCTAAACAAAAATATACAGCTTTCAAAATGCAAGGCGGTTTTAATCCCCAAATAGCCTCGTCGTGGGCGCTTTGACGCAGCCATTCTGAGTAATAATTAAAATAATTAAATGGCATCATTTAAGTTTTTTTCTAGAGAAGCAACGACGCCATTATGGGTATTAAAGGGTTAACATTAAAATAGTCAGCTAAAGTTGCAATTGAAGTGAACTCTGCTAACCTATCTACAAAAACAATGCAAAATAGCTTATGCTGTGTTATTTGACTTTAGCTGACTGAGTGGCTAGTGCAGTGGGTGACAATCTGACAGACTATATAATGGCAACAACGATTAAGTTGTCTTATTATAATATTCATTAATTTAGGTAAATCATCATCTTTGTATTGGCCCAACCAGGCCCACACACACACACACACACACACACACACACACACACACACACACACACACACACACACACACACACACACACACACACACTTTCCTCCTGCACCCGCCCTGATTAACACTCCCTCCCTGTTAATCATGTAGCTAACATGCTTACCGTTTCAATTACACTCTCCATGTTTCTGCAAAGTAGGCTTGGATAATGAAGCTATAGCACTAAACATGTCTGTTATTTTTGCACATGTTGAGGCATCAACCTCTAGCATTTTTATTTTTTTGGCCCGCAACTTCTCCGCACCCCCCTTGCACTTTTGTTTCTGATTTGATTTCTGGCTCTGAGCCACTAACTGCCTCTGACACAAGAAACAGAGGAGGAGGGGTGGAGCCTGTTAAGAGATGATTGGGCCAGCCCAGTGTCAGTATGAAAAATGAACCAATAGGCCGCTGTCCCTGCTTTATGGGCCGGTCATTGGCCAATTAAAAAAAAAAAAAAAATCATATTATATGGACTGGCCCCCAAGTGCGTCGGCCCACCGGGCATTTGCCCGGTATGCCAGATTACCAGTCCAGCCCTGACAGTGGGGTAATTCACTTGTAATGGCTGCTCACAGACAAGAGCAAAAAGTGTAAGAAATTACAAAAAGTCTGGACAAGGAAGGGTTTTTGTGAAATATCTTTTGGCTAACTTTTGTTGCTTGTGCCATGTTTGTTTTGCTGTGTATCACTTGACTGACTTTGAACATGTGCAGTTCATCAGCAGCTTCCAGAGAACTCATATTGGGAGTTCTCCAGGAGCGCAACCTGGTTTCCCTATAACTGGGATACTGGCTTATCCTGGTTTCTGAAATCAAGATATGATGTTTACATGAACTTAAACAAAAATGGGATTCTTAAAAGATAAAAACAGAGATATTCAAGTGCATGTAAAGACACTCATGAGTGTGTCATTAACTAAGTGCAACTGTTGTGTGTTTTTCTGAAGGAGCAGCTCCGAACGGCGGAAGGAGAAGTCCCGGGATGCGGCCCGGTGCAGGCGAAGCAAAGAGACAGAGGTGTTCTACGAGTTGGCCCACCAGCTGCCCCTCCCCCACAGCATCAGCGCCCACCTGGACAAGGCCTCCATTATGAGGCTGGCCATTAGCTTCCTGCGAACACGCAAGCTGCTCGCCACAGGCACGTACACCTCAAGAGGCATGTATCAATACACAAGAACACAAGCCCCCAAACTGTCAAATCAGGAAAACGAGCATTACACAGCAACAGCACAATTTATTTGGGTAATTTTGTGACTGATTGGTCTGATGGCCCGCTCCCTTCATGTGCTAATCATTTGGGCCCACATTTTTTTAGCCCAAGTCATCTGAATTTGGGCAACTTCATTTTATTGACATTGACAGTTACAGTGCGTAGGCTTCACTGTACTTGCAGGAAATGTTAAGGGAGAATTGGTGTAATTAGCATTATCTCATGCACTTTGCATTGTCATTATAAAGGTCATCGATTGTGCAAGTCTAGATTTTTTATTTGTGTGATACAGTTGCAGTATCTATGGACAGATATCATAGGCTTTGCATTCTGATGTTGTGTGTTTGTACAACAGAGAGAGTTTGTTTGGCATCAAATCATTCTCTTCAGTTTAATTATGTCCCCTTTAGCAATGCTTTACACCCAGCTACTTTTCCTGGGGTTGATTCTCTTCATTTCTCAGTCAAGTTGAGCTGTTGTATAAATGATAAAGGTGTTGCTGTAACTTGATGCTCTTTGTGTGATGTTTGTGCAGGTAAACTCATATTAATGCATTTCTTAGCCCATCCATCCAATATCTCCACCAGCTGCACATATATGCATATGCATCTGTATATGTACATATAAATACTCTGGCCTGTATACATATACAAAGAGTTGAACCAAACACACAGGGCACTGCTGTTTTCACAGCGAGAGTGAGGGCTAATCCCAAAACGCTTTACCGTGGTCATGGCTTAGGTCCTGGCTACATGTACACTGATCTGTTTTAATAAACCCACATATGTTTTTCTCTTTTTGGCAAATAAATACTTTGGTGTCTATCTAATATAAAAAAAAAAAAAGTGTTTTATTTCACTTTATGAACATTAGCGAACAAATAATGGAATATTTTATTTATATTTTTTATTATAATTCTTATGGTGCCTCGGTAGATCACCTGAGCAAACCACATCGGGAGACCTGGGTATGATTCCGGCACATGTTATTTGTGGAACATTTAGGGCACATTTGTCTCCCACAGTATATTTCTGATGCGACCTTGGTTTACTGACATGAAAGTTGCTCATAACTGTGTATGACTAATATCCATGATGCAGACAGGCGTTTGTCGGCCACCTCCCGCGGACTTCTCCATCCTCTTGTTATTTAAAATTAGACTGTGGGGAAACTCAACAAAGAGGCTGACCCATTGTTCTCAAATTCCTGCACTGCAAGTTTGTGTCTTGAGGTGAGATCAGACAAAGAAAGTCGAGGAGCTGCGTTGACGCAAATCCATCAAAGTCTACGCTCTAAACCTTGGAAACAACCAAGAATAATTTTTGCTGTCTCATGTCGTGTGCTTTGTCCCAGTTTACAGTTTGGAATTTGATCTCATTATGATTTATGATATAATTAAAAAGGCTGCGGGGCTATATTTGGACGCTGTACAAGCTTTTGTTTTACAGAAGTGCTTGTACACAGGAAACTTGATTTAGCGACAGCCCCAATCTGGAAATCTTGGTACATAAACATCCATTATTCTTCTCTTATATAACATCTGCTGGCGTCCAGTAATTTTAAATCCCACTTTGTTTAAACCACCAACATTTCCTTAATCAAGCAGGTCATGATTTGTATGTGTCATTAATCAGTCAGTCATCCAGCCTTCACATATGGTAGGTCAATATACAGTGCCTTGCGAAAGTATTCGGGCCCCCTTGAACTTTGCGACCTTTTGCTACATTTCAGGCTTCAAACATAAAGATATGAAACTGTAATTTTTTGTGAAGAATCAACAACAAGTGGGACATAATCATGAAGTGGAATGAAATGTATTGTATATTTCAAACTTTTTTAACAAATAAAAAACTGAAAAATTGGGTGTGCAAAATTATTTAGCCCCCTTAGCAGCAAACTCTCTCCAGAAGTTCAGTGATCTCTGAATGATCCAATGTTGACCTAAATGACTAATGATGATAAACCTGTGTGTAATCAAGTCTCTGTATAAATGCACCTGCACTGTGATAGTCTCAGAGGTCCGTTTAAAGTGCAGAGAGCATCATGAAGAACAAGGAACACACCAGGCAGGTCCGAGATACTGTTGTGGAGAAGTTTAAAGCCGGATTTGGATACAAAAAGATTTCCCAAGCTTTAAACATCCCAAGGAGCACTGTGCAAGTGATAATATTGAAATGGAAGGAGTATCAGACGACTGCAAATCTACCAAGACCTGGTGGTGGCAGCATCATGGTTTGGGCCTGCTTTTCTTCAGCAGGGACAGGGAAGATGGTTAAAATTGATAGATTTGTCTTCCAACAAGACAATGATCCAAAACATAAAGCAAAATCTACAACGGAACGGTTCACAAATAAACATATCCAGGTGTTAGAATGGCCAAGTCAAAGTCCAGACCTGAATCCAATCGAGAATCTGTGGAAAGAACTGAAAACTGCTGTTCACAAATGCTCTCCATCCAATCTCACTGAGCTCGAGCTGTTGGAGGAATGGGCAAAAACTTCAGTCTCTCGAAGTCCATAACTGATAGAGACATACCCCAAGCCACTTACAGCTGTAATCGCAGCAAAAGGTGGCGCTACAAAGTATTAAGTTAAGGGGCTGAATAATTTTGCACTCCCAATTTTTCAGTTTTTCATTTGTTAAAAAAGTTTGAAATATACAATAAATTTTGTTCCACTAAATGATTGTGTCCCACTTGTTGATTCTTCACAAAAAATTACAGTTTCATATCTTCATGTTTGAAGCCTGAAATGTGGCAATAGGTCACAAAGTTCAAGGGAGCTGAATACTTTCACAAGGCACTGTAACAATGCACGTCATATTTCATCATTACTTCAGCATAGTTTTTCACTTTCCACGTTTCTTTAGTGGTCGTAACTTCCTGCATTTGGTCTGAAAGTATGAACTATTAGTTTGGTCCAGACCAAGCTTTTTTATTTCCTCCTTAGCACCTCTTTCCTAAAATACATTACCGAGGCTATGGTACACAGTTGTCATCACCTTGTATTCCAACATGACAACATCCAACCTCAAAGTCTGTCCACATGAATGAATGACAAGTCATTCATTCAAACCCACTTTAATAATGACCCATTTGTCAGATGAAACATTTAAGAAGTGACATTTCCTAGAGAGAAGAGTGTTAGCAAGACATATTTAGAAAAGAAAGCCAGAGAAAAGAGGTCAGGGAGTGTAGAGATGAGAGAATGTGAAAATGAAAAGGAGGAGCAAGAGTTGAGGAAGAGGAGGGGAGCAGGGGATGATGGGACAGATAGTTGCGCGTTATCGGCTCGTCTGATTGTTCCATGAGGGAGAGATCTGAGAGGAAGCATCCAGCTCTGCCCATCACCCGCGCTAGCCATAACAGCCGACCACCGTGGCGCCGAACGTACTGGCATGTGCACGCCCACATCCACGCACACACACACACACACACACACACTCCGCGAACCTCCTCGTGGCGTAACTGCTCATGTTCGGATTAGGTTGAGTGGACAGTCCTGTTAATATTTAGCCTGTGTAATCCACTGAGAGTGTTATTGACATGTATGGTCGGATTAGAGGTGGTGTTCAAATTATTTAACATGGCGTTCTCCTCGAGCCGAGATAAAATCAGTTTCATCATGTTTCCACGAACTCCAGAGCGTTCAGAGACTAGAGCCAGATTGACAGTGATATATGGAGAGGTCTTTCACTCAAGAATAACAACTCCTGTTTGAGGCATAAACATTACAACTATTGGGCAATTTGGAACATTTATGATACATGATATGATAGTGATATGAGGGATCACTATGGGACACTGTATATACACTGAATATTTGTGTAGGGCTCCTTTACAAAAACAGATCACCATCTTCTTATTTATTGTTCTTTATTTAGAACTAAAATTACTTAATTATAAAGTTACTGTCTGTATGCATATTTTGCTTTTAGGTTTAATAGTAATCCGAATGACTGATAGCACTTTTCCAAAACAATGCTACACGGTGCTTTGCAGAATAAAAGCAAAAGGTAATAAAACAAAAAAGTACAATAAAATAAGCAAAATAAAACAACAATAAGATTATATACACAAACAAATTAAAAAACGACTTACTACAAGAAGGCCTTCTTATAAAAATGTGTTTTAAATTTGGATTTAAAAGTATGAACTGAGTTTGCTGGCCTGAGCTCCTTGGGCAAGGAATTCCACAGTTTAGGGGCTCTAACTGTAAAAGCCCAATCTCCTTTACTGAGCAGTCTGACTCAGGGTACTCAGGGTCTGACCCGAGGAGCGCAAGCAGTGACCAGGTACGTGTGGTGTCAGCAGGTCACACATGTCTAATTTGGCAAGACCATGCAGAGCTTTAAAAGTAATCAATAAAAGTTCCAAATCAATTCCAAAACTAACAAGAGACCAGTGAAGGGACGCAGAAATCGGTGTGATATGCTTTTTGTCTCCTTGAGTTGGTTAAAACTCTTGCAGCTTACTTTTGAATCAGCTGGAGACGGTCTATGGATTTGTGACTGACTCCAGGGTAAAGTGCATTGCAAAAATCGTGAGGAGACAATAGCCTAAATAACTTTGCAATATTTCTAATTTAATAAAAACAGGATTTAAAAACCTTTGTAATTTGACTTTAAAAATTAAAAACAGAATCTGGAATTTTGTGCAAAGGGCTTTAGTGCAGCCAGACTTCCAAGGCTCTGTTTGATGTCTTCTGTTGAGAGTTTAGAGTTGAAATCAGAGAGACAGTTAAAAACACGAGTTAGGGCATCTGGGTCATTGCCAGTAAGAAGGATGTACAGTTGCGCATCATCGGCGTAACAGTAAAAATTAATGTTATATATAGCTATATATTCTGATTAAATGACTGAGTGGAAGCATATAAATAAAATTTACCTGAGAAAAGAACCCTGAGGAACACCACAGGAGAGGCTGATGAGGAGAACTGACTAAAAACCACCAAAAAAGACCTGTCTGACAGAAATGGAGGAAAACCAAGAGAGTGCTGTTCCTGTCTTCTACCTACTGTAAAAGAATCTTGTGGTCTACAGTGTCAAATGTGATCAAAATATTCTTATTGTCTACTGTAACCCTTTTATCACTCAACTACTGACAGCAAAGCAATGGTCATCACAGATGTGAGACTGGAAACAGAGAGAGGGAGATATACAGTCGCTCTCTGACTGTGTAACTTTGTTGAAGCTCTCATCAGTGATGCTAATGTTAAAGGCAGAAGTGAAAGACAGAAGTTTAGCCCTTTTTAACTACATATAAGATCATGACACTGTATAGTCAAAGAATAGTTTTATTCATATATAAATTAATAATTTATTACTGCCAATTTACTGTATGTTTTCTCCATTGCTCATCTCAGCTTTTGTAAAGGTCCAAACTGTTAGACTAGTGTTTTAAAATTGAATAGGCCTACATTTTATAACTTTTATATAAGTAATAATCTCCAACATCCCAGTAATTTTGTATCAGTGTACCCATAGTAGCAACTGAACTGTCCCAACTTTTTCGATCACTTACAGTAGCTGTAGGTTTTGTAGACTGTGCAATTCTACAAAAAGATCATTTGCAAATGTTTTAAGGTAAATACAATTGCCCCTGATTAAAAGCAGTTCATACAAGTTTTTGTCTGACTTTGATGTCCTCCGCCTCCATGCGTTACCAGGAAGTACCTGGCTGAAAAACAGTGGATTTGTGTCTTGGGTCACTGTAGCCTACATCAGAAGAAGGATGACGTCAAAAGGGTTTCCTTATATTTTTTTTCTCCACACCCTCGCCTTTTTCATGTTATTTTGCAAAAACAAAAGTCTACAATTAACCGGAAAAGCTCACCTTTTTAACCCTGCTTCCAAACTAGACTTTCTTCTGAATTTTCCAAGCCGCTCCGAGTTGAATCTGAAGCCTGTTCTTTTGAAAACAGGCAGGTTATGTAACCACAGAACAACAGAGAGAAGAAAAAGGACAGCCCAGTCCACATGTCAGCTAATCGCAGTGAAGTATTTAGGCCAAAGTTGGTGCTGGGCTCTGGACCAGGACCCAGAGTCTCTGCTCAGCTCCCGCCGGGCCCATGAGAAAGACCCGGTCTCCCCTGAGGGTCAGTTTGAACTGTAGCTGCAGGCCTTGTCCAAGGTCTTGTCTCAGATCTGGCTGGGAAGAGTTACAGTATACACCTTAGGTTTCGTCCTGGTTTAGTCTTGGTTTAGTCTCGTAGTATGTCATTTTAGTGACATACTGCAGCTCCTGTCAGTTTACAGTGCATCTGAAAGGTATTCACAGCAATTTCACTTTTTCCACATTTTTTATACTTTATTCCAAAATGGATTAAATTCCTTATTTTCCTCAAAATTCTACAAACAATACTCCATAATGACAATGTAAAGAAGGTTGTTTGAAATCTTTGTAAATTTATTAAATAAAACATAAAAAACACATATACTGTACATATGTATTTACAGCCTTTGACATGACACTCAAAATTTAGCTCAGGTTCGTTCTTTTTCCAATGATCATCCTTTAGATGTTTCTACAACTTGATTGGAGTCCACTTGTGGTAAATTCAGTTGATTGGACATAATTTGTGAAGGCACACACCTGTTTACATTTTGCGGCACAGTGGCAAAGTGGTTAGCACGCCTGCCTCACAGCAAGAAGGTCCTGGGTTCGATTCCCATCCAGGGCAGGGCCTTTCTGTGTGGAGTTTGCATGTTCTCCCTGTGTCTGCGTAGGTTTCCTCCGGTTACTCCAGTTTCCCCTACCACCAAAAACATGTACAATAGTCCCCCCCAAACACACATGGGGCCAGGACTCCCCTGCAAAAGAGATTTGTAATCTCAGTGGGACTATCCTGGTTAAATAAAGGTTAGATAAAAAAAAAAAAATAATACATAAGGGACCCCAGTTAACAGTGCGTGTTGGAGCACAAACCAAGCCATGAAGTCCAAGATATTGTCTGTAGACCTCCGAGACAGGATTGTATCAAGGCACATATCTGGACAAGGGAACAGAAAAAATCTGCAACATTGAAGGTTCCTATGAGCACAGTGGCCTCCATCATCTGTAAATGGAAAAAGACTCTTCCTAGAACTGGCCACCCGGCCGAACTGAGCAATCGAGGGGCGAGGGCCTTAGTCAGGGAGGTGACTAAGAACCCGATGGTCACTCTGACAGAGCTCCAGCGTGTCTCTGTGTAGAGAGGAGAACTTTTCAGAAGAACAACCATCTCTGCAGCACTCCACCAATCAGGCCTGTATAGTAGAGTGGTGGACGGAAGCCACTCCTCAGTAAAAGGCACATAACAGCCCGTCTGCTGTTTGCAAAAAGGCACCTGAAGGACTCTCAGGCCATGAGAAACAAAATTCTCTAGTCTAATAAAACAAAGATCTGGAAACCAGGCACCACTCATTATCTGGTAAGTACCGTCCCTACAGTGAAGCATGGTGGTGGCTTCTTCATGCTGTGGAGATTTTTTTTAGCTGCAGTAACTAGGTGGCTAGTCAGGATCAACAGAAAGATAAATTCAGCAATGTACCTTGATGAAAACCTGCTCCAGAGTGCTCTGGACCTCAGCAAATAATAAATTTAATAAAATTTTGGAATTAGGGTGTAACATAACAAAATGTGGAGAAAGTGAAGCGCCATGAATACTTTAACTGTATGTTTTGTTTGTCTGACATTTTAGACTGCAATGCTCATATAACTTGCAGTTTTGACAAAACAAAAGACTAACTAAGAAATCACAGCATTTAACTGCAACAAGAAGCTCCAGTTTATGTCATTTTGAGTTTTAATACTCAGATTAAAGTTACTGGTGCAACAAGGCTTTTGTCTTCAACTACTGTTTTAATTATTGTCTAACTGAGTTTTAGTAAGGTTTGTTCCTATGTTTAGCTTGATTGATGTGGGTTTTATTTAGTTCAGTTTAATGAAGTGGTGGTTTATGTCCCAGTTACATTTTAGTTAGGTCATGGGTTTTATCCTGTTTTCATTCTGATTTGAGAAAACATACTTTTAGTTTCACAACCCTGATTCTGTTTAATTCCTTGTTTAATCCCTGTTTACTTAGTTTGGGGATCAGTCCTGTTTATTCCACGAATCGGTCCTACTTTAGTCCTGGTGTACTCCCTTGAGGCTGGAGTCTAAACTCTAGCTTCAGGCCTCTCCCCAGGCCTGCTCTGAGATCTCGTTGGGAGCCTTGGGAACACTTATCTGAGGGAAGCACACTGGAGGAATTACAAACTTCCCACCCTCCACCCTAGTCCACCTCTGGGCTTTGTTCAAACCAGCACACACTAACTAACACCAAACCGAGGCGATGTGTGTGCATTGTCGGCCAAATGTCAGTGGGACACGACCGCCCGACTGTGCTCGAATATTTGTGGAACGCTCTGTGCAAACTTGGCCATAACTGTAAAATCTAAGAGCTGTTAAGTGTGAGGAATGGCTGTGTAGTTGTGTCTTAATTTGTCGGGGCTGCGGGAGTTGCCGACTCAGGAAGAAGCCGCTCTGGTTTGTTTTGGCCGTCGCCCAAAGGTGCACCAAGAAAACAAGGCTTAAAGGGACAGTTCAGTATTTTGTAAAAGGGAATCTATTAGATACTTTTTAATAGCTAATTGATTCTCTACAGTAAATGCATAGTGGTTGTCATAAAACAGACAGGATCATTGCCACAGAAACAAAACCAAATTCAATTAAAGTTCAACTGTAGGTATGGATTTGGAGACGCTGATTAAAGCAGTGGAGCAACAGACAGACAACAGGACATATACTATTCTGAACAACATGGACCATCCCCTGCATTGGGCTTTGGAAAAACAGAGAGCAACCAGTGGACGTCTGAGATAAGTGAGCTGCAGGTCAGAACGCCACAAGAATTTCTTGCCGACTGTACAATCACTCAGACTATAGATGATGATGTCTGAATCAAATCATTTGCTTTTTAGACCGTATCTAATCTAAGATTAATAAAGTTTAATTTAATTGAACATAGCAAAATCTTTAGAAAGAAAATGCATACTCCAAGATGGGCCTGGACAAAGTTGAGGCACAGATGATAAGCCTAGTATAAGTGGTGAGCCTGAGCAATACAACAAAAGTTAGCTAGCCAAATAAAAAAATCTTCTGTTTATGTCAACAAGCCCAACTTTCAAACCAAATGAGTATTAACAAGTTAAGAAACAAAAAAAGTAAACATTAGGCTGCAATGAGACTGAACCAGTGCTGACAAGAAAACCACCAAACTGTGCTCTGAGTGAACACATTAACAAGTGACACATTGTGAACTGGAAAAACAACACTACTATACTCGACTGTTGCATCATGTTCTAACTTGAACTTATGCTGTTTGGTTTGTTATTTTGAAAATTAATTCCGAGAAGGAACTTTGGATTTAATCTCTTAGAAATTGTCGTGTAGACAATCACTGGCCCCATTAGCAGCCATAATAACACAGAGCTCCAGAGTCTCTACTAAATACCAGACTATCCCTTTAAGGCCGTACACACCAAGTGGTGTTAAAGTGACCATTCATATGTAACTTTCAATGTTTACTGTGTCCGTACAGGCTACAGCAGCAGCAGCAGCAGCGACAACACACAGATGGACAGTCTGTACCTGAAGTCTCTGGAGGGCTTCATCACCGTGGTAACGTCTGATGGGGACATGGTCTTCCTGTCGGAGAACATCAACAAGTTCATGGGCCTCACGCAGGTAAACACCAAAAGCATGCACCAGATGTAAGCCCCTGTCATGAACTCTTTGAGATATTTAGGGTAAACCTTAAAGTGCAAAATAAATTTAAAAAGTATAAAACATATTTACAACGTATGAAACATTAAATTTTTACATTTATTGAATGAATTCACTTGGGTAAAATACTTTTACCAATGTCAAAACAAATTTAACACCATAAAACAAATTTACAAGATAATTTACCAGATACAAACACATTTTTGAGCGCTGAACAAATTTACACGAGAGAACATTTTAACCAAAACAAATTTACAAAAGACAGGTCCAACTGGAAATGGTTAGCACTCAAGACATTTCCTCTGGGTGGTGTTTTTTTTACTACCACCAACATGTTTAGTAGGTTTTGGATGATAAGTAATTGTTGTGGCACCTAGTTGCTTCTAATTCTTCTGTACCACTCTTGAAGTTAGTCTAAATACAACCAGTATTTGAAAACACGAGCAGAGAAATGTCTTCTTTTTATATATTTACTTCTGAACAAACAAACATACATAGACATAGTACGCACGGTCAAAAAACTGTGTTGCTTCCAACATCTCTAACTTCAGACTGAAAACTACATGCCATTGCTTCCGCTATGACGTAGTGATATCTGACCGGAAGCTCAAAATACTGAAATGTTATAAAATCCAAACATTACTAAATCCTGCATTTTAACCCAATACATTTATTATTTATTTTCATAAAATCGTTTTTATTTATTACTGTTTAAACTAAATTATTTCAAATGAACTTATCCTTAATTGGCTCTTACAGTAATCTCAATAGGACTTTAATAATTCAATAAGTCCAAAAAATTGCATACGCTGATATTACAAACACAATATATTTAGGGTTTATTGTGCAGCCTTAATAACAATATTTCAGAAGTCTGCAGCTTAAAAGCATATAACTTTTCTCCGTTTTTATTAAATGGGAATCCCACTCAAATGGATCCTTTTCTTGAACCCTTTTTTATTATGTATTTATTTGTGATACTTGACTTGTGCTTGTGACACACTTTTTCTTCTATTGTAAAAAAAAAACAAAAATAAACAATGGTGCTGTAAAAATATACAAAAATGTATTATACACCTTTAAACTGGGTTCTGTTGAGCCTTAAGTTAAAAGGTAATTAAACACCACATAGTTTTGTGTGATATATTCCATTTGGTTTTCCTATGAAAACAACATTTTATACACTGCCCTTTTAAATAAAAGACACAAATACATTCAATGTGTGCAATGTCACGTGAAAAAATGAAGAGCACATTTATGGTTTGCACTACTAATATCAAAATACAAAATCAGCGTGGACATTAATAAAGTGTTGTTTTCCAAGCAAACAACATCTACACTTTCCATGACACGCTGCAGTTAACAAGTTCGACATCAAAGTCAACAGCACTTTCGTTTCTACTTGTCTTTACTGCTTTTACTCACTGGCAAAACCAAAATGTTCCCAAACGGCAGATCTTAATAACAACCGAGGATCTTCAGCAGTTATTGTGGTGTACAGCTCTGGTTTGAACTAATGTCTGCTGCAAAACAAGCTGAGTGCATGAGGAGACATAAAAAGTGTTGTACCAAAACCACCAATGTGTTTTAACAGTGTTTTTTTTACTCAGAATGTAATATAAATTTAATAACAGAACCTAAAAAAGCATTTTCCAGCCATGGAATTGAGTAAATGGAATTCCAGGAATGGTGTATTTACCCCTGGGAAATCTTTGTTTGACTTTTGACCCTTTAGTTTGAGTTTGACCCTTTCCAACTCCAGGCGGAAAAATCATTTTATGGTTGGAGATCAAACTCAGCATTTTCTTTTTGTGAGAAAGGAGTACTTACCCCTCTGCCACTGTACTGCACAGCAATTTCTGATTTAAAAAAACTATTTTCATTATATTATATTTATATTTATATATTTATATTGTCAGAGTTTGTCACATTGACCTGTGAAATTAAATTTTTTAGGTGGAGCTCACCGGCCACAGCATCTTTGACTTCACTCATCCATGTGACCACGAGGAAATCAGAGAGAATCTGAGCCTGAAGACAACCGGTTAGCACCAAGACACACTCACATTAGAACAAATGCCTACATACACCATTGTTGTTGAAGGTGCAGTGGGTAGAACGTTCACACATCTAGCTTCTTTAGGTGCTCATTTTGTTGTAATTTTGCTCCAGAGCCATGAAGGGTGGCGTGGCGAAGCCATGGCGATCAAACCTGCTAAAAAACAAACCACCTTCTTAAGCCAGAAACATGAAAGAAATCTGATTAAAAACCCTGGCTTTTGCAACTCTGGTCTCTGTGGATTCAAGTTGGATTTCAAACGGACCACACTAATTTGCAGAAGAAATCTTTAAACACAATGCAATTTGAAAAACATACATTCCAACTGTTTTCAATCTATCTAAGTTTCCTATTACTGTATAAAGGGAATGGGTCTGGATTGTCAGGCTATTATTATTTCAGCAGCTATAACCATTAAAAACATAGTTCTATTTTGTTCAACTGTACACCACTAAAGTTTACACACTGCACCTTTTAATATAAAAAGCATTTGATATAAACACATTTGTTTATAACTGTCACTGCTTCTTTAATGGTAATTTTTAAAATCATACAACTCAGTCTATTTTTACCAAGCAAACATGAGTAAGTCTTGAACTAGAGGCTTTTGAACATACTGTACCTATTATCACTTACGAAACATATCTACAGCATAAAAGTTCAGGTTCTAAACCAGTCAGCACCTGCTTGGACTTGTGGGAAAAGGCACAATCCGAGTGAAGCACAGTGTACATGGAGGGTGTTATATAATCTCTCACACAAACAGGGCTCCTTAAATAACAAGAGGGCAAGGGGCAGACAAAATGGAGGGAAAGGGGAGAGATACAGAACTGTGTGTAGTAAGAACAACTCTGATAAGCTGACATAATTTCAACTATATAAATGTCTTTAACTATGGGCCTGTCATTTATGAACTAATAAAAACGTCCCATATAGAGTGCACACAAAGCTGCGTTTGTTAAGTCTTATCAGCAGCAGCCACCACAAACACACGAGTAACAATGTGTTTTATAATAGCTTTCCCTCTGAAAGCGCTCATACAACATGGACACACGCTCAAAAAACTGTTGGTATTGTTTAAAAGAAAGTGTTGCTGTAGAGATAAATACATATGTCAGGAGTCGGAGCTGGACAAAGAATACTCTGCTGTGGCTCAGGTTCAGTTCTGCTGACTTCTGTGATGTAACCTATCGTGTGAAAGAAAAAAACTAGACCATAGAACAGGCATGTCAGACCAAGGCCCTGGAAGGTTTCACTTTCTTTTATTAAAGTGGTATAATGCCAGGCATTCTGTTCAATCTGTATGTGACATAGGGGCTTTGATTATTAATGGTTATTAATGTGACTCTAAGAAGATCTAGGTATTGGACATGTTCCTGTGGCTTATTATCTGTTTAGTGGACTGAATTAGCCCAAGCAAATGTATATGATTCTGATTGTGTTGGCAGGCAGTGGATTTGCCAAAAAGGGCAAGGAGTTGAACACAGAGAGAGACTTCTTCATGAGGATGAAGTGCACAGTGACCAACAGAGGACGCACTGTCAACCTGAAGTCAGCCAGCTGGAAGGTGAGACCCCCCAGGGCAGCCACACATTCACGCTCCCTGTAATATGTGTTGGTGAAGGACAATGCGATGCACATATTAAACTGCACAGCAACAGGGCTAAGCTCTGTCAGACTTGATTCATAAAACATGATTTAGATGAGTCTAATGACCTTGCCACGTTAGTAACATGTTTGCTGTTTCCAAAATCAACTCAGCAACAGTTTTTCCTGTATTGTCCACTACACAGTTTCATATAGAATAGAATAGGATTAAAAGCACACACTATTTATAAAAAGAACACACAATTACACACACATAAATATCAATAAAAAAAATTGTGCAAACAAATATTTTAAGGTGTAAATGGAGGAGGGACAGTCTTAAGGGGATGGGAGGTGTGATGAGTTTAATGGCTTCAGGAAAAAAAAATTGTAGTAGATGTATTATACTCCATAGTAACTCAAAAGAATCACAATAGATTGTACAGTAGTGATGGAACTAATGACTTGATTATACAGTTACTCCATGTTTTGTTTCAATGTACAGTGTAGTCAGAGTTAGGGGCATTCTTTGAGGAATAGCAAGAACGTGATTAACAGTGCAGAGAATGTAAAGTGTACAAATGGTTTTACATTTTCCTGCATCTCAAACTTGTCACAAGTAACTTTAGACTCATTATCCAATCATAAAAGTAAGACTGAACAACACACAGTTAGATACAGATTTTAAAGACAGCTCCACTAGTGTTTCAACAAATATGACAGATTCACACTCTTTTACCACTGACTCCCATGTTCAGAGATAGCCTTTTGGTTTTTGATCCATAACTCAACTTAATAGATGAGCTCCTCAAGAGCTTTCCTTTTTCCATACACTGTGTGCACAATGATTAGGCAAGTTGTATTTTGGAGGATTCATTTTGTTATTGTACAACTACAGTGCTTTTGGTCAATCCCAAATGTTAACAAACCCTCAAACCTGAACATTTAAGTAGTAAAAGTGAAGTTTGGCTTTCTTAAGAGAATATCTACATGTGCACCATTATTAGGCAACTATTAATGTACTGAATTATCATGCAACTAAATGAAAAACAAAGATTTTCTCACTTATTTATTTTCACCTGTTAAAGTGAGAATAATAAACAAACTCAACATTTACAAATAAACATTTCTGAAATAAAAAAATTAAAAACTCAGTGACCAATATAGCCACCCTTCTTTTCGATAACAGTCACAAGCCTTTCAGTCACGGAGTCAGTCAGTTTCTTGATCTGGTCAGAATTAACTTTTTGTGCAGCTGCAACCACAGCCTCCCAGACACTGTTCAGAGGTGTACTGTTTACCTTCACTGTAAATGTCCTGCTTAAGAAGGGCCCAAAAGTTTTCAGTAGAGTTTAAGTCAGGTGAAGAAGGGGCCATGTCATTAGTTTTACATCTTTAAGGCCTTTACTGGCCAACCACGCAGTGGAGAACTTTGATGTGATGGAGCGTTGTCTTGCATAAAAATCAAAGTCTTCTTGAAAGATGCAGACTTTTTCCTGAACCACTGCTTGAAGAAAGTGTCTTCTAAAAATTGGCAGTAGGTCTGAGAGTTGATTTTGATTTCAACCTCGAAAAGGTCCAACTAGCTCATCTTTAATAATACCTGCTCAAACCAGTGCCCCACCTCCACCTTGCTGGCGTCTGAGTCAAAGTGGAGCTCTGTGTCCGTTACTGATCCAACCACGGGCCCATCCTGGTCCGTCAAGAGTCACTCTCATCTCATCAGTTCACAAAACCTTTGAAAAATCTGTCTTCAAATATTTCTTTTTCGTTTCAACTTATATCTTGTTCAGAAGTGGTCGGTTTTCAGCCTTTCTTACCTTGGCCATGTCTCTGAGAACTGAACACCTCGTACTTCTTGACAGGTTGCAGTTGTGGAATATGGCAGCACTGGAGGATAATTGCTTCCAGGTAGCTTCACGTTTGATTCTTCGCAAATCTTTTTTTAATTGTTAACTCCCTATACCCCAACTCGGAGACTGCGTTCATCTCAATCCAACTTGTTGGCTGTTCCTCAAACACGCCTACGATCTATGGGTGACAGGGCCTTTTCTTCATATGCTCCTGTCCTTTGGAATTCTCTGCCTCCTGATCTTAGGGAAGCACTATGACATTTTTAAAGGTAGACTTAAGACTTATTTTTTTAAATTAGCATTTGATAATTGATGTTACTTTTAATTGTTTGAACTTTGTATTGCTTGTTTTTTGTATTGCTTGTTTTTTGTACAGCGCTTTGAGAAGTTGCCTTTAAAGGCGCTTTATAAATTAAAGTTTATTATTATTATTATTATTTGACAGTTAGTTTGCGTCTTTTCTTCTCGACACATTTCTTGCAACTCTGTTGACTATTTAATACAAAATGTTTGATGGTTCTGAGATCAAGCCCCAATATCATATTGGATATTTCAAGATTGCTGAATCCCTGTGAAAATTTTTGACTTTTCAGAGTCAGTTAAATCTCTTTTTTGGCCCATTTTTCCTGAGGAGAAGAATCTGCCTAATAATTATACACACCTTGATATAAGTGTTGATCTCCTTAGGCCACACCCTCCCTCGTTACACAAATACACATCACCTGATATGCATTAAATCAAAAAAGTATTCAAGTTTATACAGCTTGGAGTTGGAAATTATGCATAAAATTATGATATGGTCAAAATAATCACTTGCCTAATAATTGCGCACACAGCGTATATAGCCTATCTCTATATCTCAAAATGTCACTTTCTGGTTCTCACATGGTGGTTTGCCCCGTCCAGGTGCTACACTGCACCGGCCACCTGAAGATGTACAACAGCACTCCCCCTCGGGTGCTGTGTGGCTTTAAAGAGCCGCCCCTGACCTGCGCGGTCCTGATGTGTGAGCCCATCCCGCACCCATCTAACATCGACACGCCTCTGGACAGCAGGACCTTCCTGAGCCGCCACAGCATGGACATGAAGTTCACCTACTGCGACGAGAGGTACCTACAGCACAGCCTCCAAACATGTGCAGCCTACTTAGGGAAATAATTACATACATCTGTTGTTTTAGGGGTTTAGAAAGAAAGAGCTATAAACTTGGTTTAAGGGTACACTGTGGGCCAAAACCAATCTGAATCAAGACAGGTTGCAGTTGATTGCAGTGTTCTGATTAAAGTTTAACTTGGCTTGCATGTCAGTGGTTAATGTGAGGCAGAAATACACTCAAACATGAAAAATAATTGTGAAAATGAGGTGAAAGCAAACATTGCAGCATTAAATGCTGTCTCTCTAGCTGATGTCATCTCTGCGGGACATAGAGCGGCCGTCATACCTGTCACCTCGACAACAGGTCAGTTGCTGTTACGTGTAAAACAGCCAAGGAAAGACTGGCTTGCACCTAAGTATTTTCTCTCTGGCACACGCACAGTGAGGTTACACAACCACATGCACACAGACAGCTAATCTTATCAAGCTGCTCATGCAGGACAAAGGTTTCTTGTCGCAGAAAATCTTTGTGCGTCCAAGCCACAAACAAGGACCTATTTTCTTTTTAGC
Source organism: Perccottus glenii (assembly GCA_024416835.2). NCBI lineage: Eukaryota > Metazoa > Chordata > Actinopteri > Gobiiformes > Odontobutidae > Perccottus > Perccottus glenii. Next base: position 24,586,454 of record CM044552.2, on the reverse strand, counting down.
CTTTTTTGTTGAAATTTAATAGCTGCATAAATCTTGTCTCTAATTACGCAAATGAGTTTATTGTAGGTGGCCGGCCTTCTGGGACTCATTAGGGACGTTAAGGGGAAAAAAACTTTTTCAGTTTATTTTTGTCAGAGTGAGAGGCTGAAAGGACAATAAAATGGATGGAATATGAAGTCATCCTGACATCCATATTTTATTCTTCTAGAGTAAATGCTCTATACAAAAAGCTCTTGTGTAACATTAGTGTAGAATTTGCAGAAAACATTATATAGTTCTTACATTTTCTATACCTCTGATTATCACCATTTTAAGACATAAAACTTCATTGATTCATTTGTTCTATACTTTGTGTTCTTTTACAACAAAAGAAAATCCATCCTATCTACCCTATTCTGTTTTGGGATCACCCAATCAGCACTCATCAGATGATGTTACAGATTATGGAGAGAAAACGAGCCCACAGCTCGACTCTACTCATATAAATAACCTGCTGTGCATTCAAAATATGCTTTGTAATAAAACACAGTAATGACGTTTAGACTGGTCAACGTAAATATTAAAGGAATGGTAACTCATCTTTTTGCTAGCATTGTCAGTTTTTGCTGTTAGCATTCCAATTTCACTGCTAAACAAATGAGCAATGGAGATCATTGTAGTTATTATAGTCTTTTTCTCTCCCATATAAGTATTGGACTTATATTAGTCTTGTCTCAGTGGATTCAATTTGGATTTCCAGGGGGCAGTACCAACAGACGCAGAAAAAACTGCCTCTGGAAGCAGTTGGATAGACATACAACAAAATATGAGAAACATAAAACAAGCATAAAACCCAGCCTTTTTAAGTTAAACATTTCCAAATTGTTGTTTTTTACCAGGTGAAAATTGATAATAATAAAAAGGCTTTATGTATAGTTTCTCTTATTGGTTTTGTCAATATAACTGTGTCCAGAGGCAGTACATTTTGCATCTGTCAGTACTGCCCCTGGAAATCTAACTCAAATCCAGAGACAATTCTTTGTGTAGAATAGAACAATGTCAAATAAAAGGGCACAGGGTCCTGATTTGTAGTGTTTGCTTCAAAACAGGAATATAACAGTAGCCCTCTGTGTGTTTTGCAGCATAACAGAGCTGATGGGCTACACACCTGAGGATCTCCTGGGTCGGTCAGTTTACGACTTTTACCACGCCCTGGACTCGGACAGCATCAGCAGGAGCCACCAGAACTGTAAGCACTTAACACACAAAACTACACATATAAAACTGTACAACTGGAGGGACATTTTGCCCATGTGGTGTCCTGGCGTGTGTTATTTATCCACCTCTACGTTAGCATGCCATTATGTTGTTTGTGTGTACAGAACAAGAGCTGGGTATTAAGATGTCTTGTATCAAATTAGGCGTAGCCAGTGATGGCCTGATGAGGCGTGCACATCTGCGGCCACAAGCACAGAGAGTGAGGGAACCAGGTGGCCTCTATTACTTTCTAATGACGCTGTGTGTTTCCACTGACAGTGTAATACCATTAGAGGCTCCAAACAACAGGGGTTTTCATTTAGTTGTAGCCAAAGGTGCTCAGTGTATGTCTGGTATAGGCTCTCTTTTAATACGGAAAACTCCACAGTGTAGGAGCATAGTGACAAGGCCTACATGATATCAGGAAAACAATCGGTAACTACTCTATGTTGAAGATTGTATTAACAATATAATGTAAATATTTTATTCGCCATTTGTCATAGTTGAAATTAAGGCAAACATTTAAAGAAAGACAAGAAAAGGTTCATTCAGTTTTATTTTTGCCTTCATTACAGTTTGATTAAAGGCACTCTGATTAGGCAGTCATATAATATGCATATACAGTAACTACATATAAGGTGAATGTCTGTAAAATAAAAGCCTTCATTATTTTGCAATTGAAGCTTTTTTTTGGCCAATTATTACCATTTATCCATTTTATAGTGATTCCCTCATGTACGCTGGTTTTCCTTCTCTGTTCTCCATCATCTGTCCCCTGTCCTGACTTAGCTCAAATGTGTGGAGATAAAGAACTCTCTATCTGTGGGCTTCCCTCACACACAGCCACTGCTGCCCCGGTCTCACGGCCAACGTGACCAGCGTGTTGACTAGCACATGCTAACAGCCTCTTCGCTACATGCACACTGTCCCTGGCCTTTCTGCGTTCGCTCTGACCACAGTCCTGCTTTCCCACGCCACGGCTGTACTCTGGACCGGGGCCAGCACATGTCCTCCTCAGCTGTAAACATTCCACTGGATCCTGTGAATTTATCAGACATGAGATTTTGTAACTTTAGGGGATATATTAATGAAGTTGAGTACAAATAAATCACAAAAAGGCTCTCTTCTCTTTTCTTTTTGCAGTGTGCAGCAAGGGACCAGGCGGTCACTGGACAGTATCGGATGCTGGCAAAGAAAGGAGGCTTCGTCTGGATTGAGACCCAAGGAACGGTCATTTATAACAGCCGCAACTCCCAGCCTCAGTGCATCGTGTGTGTCAACTACGTCCTCAGGTGGGTGCTAGGTTTTCGGCAGCGGTCACGTCAACTAATTTTATTTCATTTTCATCCATTTGCTTCATTTACTAAACAAAGCAAATACTTTACAAACAAAAGGAGCAGAATGAAAATAGAAGCCCCATTTTTATAAAAAGCTCTCTCCAGTTTTGTCAAACGTGTCAATAGTTAAAGGTGCTGTGAAGTGCTTTGTGCAAAAATGTAGTATATAGTATATTAGTGTAGTATAGTATATATAGTTTGATAAAATGTGTTTAGTTGTGCAAGTGCAAGATTATTTATTTATTTAGTCTATTTGTGTTGCAAAGACAACTTGGGAGTGCTTTACAAAAGACAAAATTACAAATCAAAAAGTAAAACTTGAAGCACAACATATACACAAAATAGGATAATGACAAATTCAAGAAGTAATAAGTAATGGCAAAATTATTAAGGTGAAAAGTAGAGTCTATAGCTTGGGATTTAAAAGGTTAGGGGTTCCACAATTGAGCAGCAAAGAAGGAGTTTATAATCACATCAAAATAACTCTGGATTTGCCGCCTGTCTTGGTCAAATATAATGTTTAAGCTCTACAGAACCCAAAGTGGACAAACTGAGCACTGCAGGGGGTGAAGCACACTCATGTTTCTTTTTGAGTGTAAGTATGAACTGATTTTGCTTCCATCAGTTACCATCAGATCTATTTCTGCTTGGTTTGTTCATAGACAACAGCATGTCCCTGCAGGGCATCCATAGCTGTTCACATGCTCTTAAAAAGAGAAATTAAGTATGGAAATTGCAATCTACAATTTTACAAACGGCTGTCACAAAATGCCAGAATACATTTACACATCATCTTTTTATTTACTTACTATACTTATTCCAAATAATGTCTGCTTAATACATTTTTACACACCTAAATATGAATCATTAAGGTTATTTTCAGTTTTTCAGTTTCTACACTACAGCTTTCTTAATATGCCAGTGAACATATTTCTTTTGTCTTTTTAGAGTGGAGCCTCATATTTTATATTAATTAACTTCATGTATTTAAATATTCATAAAATTAACCGTAAAACTTGTTTCTCTCTCGTTCTTTTCCGACAGTGATGTTGAGGAGAAGTCCATGATCTTCTCCCTGGAGCAGACGGAGGCCCTGTTCAAGCCTCAACACATGAACAGTTTCTTCACTTTAGGAGCTGCAGGAGCAGACATGGGCCAAACTCTTTTCACCAAACTGAAAGAAGAGCCAGAGGACCTTACTCAGCTGGCACCAACTGCAGGAGACACTATCATCACTCTGGACTTTGGTTTGTGTCCATTTAGTTTTTACTGTCTGCATAAAAATATGGCATTGGTAACTCCATATACTGTATATTTATTCTGTATTTTAAGCAAATGACAAAATGGATTTACATATTTGCCAAGATTAGCAGCTGCCTGCTAATAACTGCGTACGCCACTTCATTTTGTTTTGAAAAGATAGCTTCAAATTTAGAGCAGTGAGCTGTTTCTGGGCCGCATTGCCATGATTTTATCTAGTGTTAATCTATGGTTGTTATTTATGTCTGTGTTTGATGTTCCATATTCTCTATTGCAGGTTGCCCGCATTTTGATGAGCCCCAGCAGGCAGAGGGATTTACCCAGGGCCCTCCATCATGGGCCAGCGAGAGCCACAAACCTTCCTCCTCAGCCTCAAGCCAGACCTCAGCTCCAGGAGAAATAGCTCCGCTCACCATTCAGCAGCACCCTTCTCCAGGCAGCGCCACCCCGAGCCTCAGCAGCTGCTCAACGGTGAGGGCCCTCAGATGAGTCTTTAGTCAGCAAGCATGTGGTTTCATAGTTTGTGTTCAGTGAGGCCCATACATTATGGTCACTTCTTTCCATACTGTATACTATACTAGTATTTACATTCTGTTTGTAGTATGTGTATTTGAACTGAGTACTGCCTTTAATAAAATTGTTGTTTTTCTGGGTGCAGCCCAGCAGTCCCGGAGACTACTACAGCTCTGTGGAGAATGATCTAAAGGTGGAGCTGACTGAGAAGCTGTTTGCTCTGGACACAGAGGGCACCAACAGTCCCGCAAAAAAAGATGTAATTAAAAATGACTAACACAGACCCATTACACAACAGAATGAGTCATAAATAGGTCATGTTTGATTTTTTTACTTTTAGTTTCACATGCTGCATTGGGATTTACTTTCTCACACAGCACTGCCCTCCGGTGTGGGAAAATGGAACCATTTCTTAAAATCTGGTTAATTCAAGTTCAAGAGATGTGCTTTATTTGTTACATGCCTAGAACAAAAAGATAAATTACAATTAATAATAAAATAAATATTTACATATGAAATGTACAAATGTTTGTTATAGAATGTACAAATGTACAAATAATATATATATATATGTAATGACATGTTTTCCATTTTGTGCATCTGTATACCACAGCACTTTGCCTTTTGTACCTTTAAATGGTCCACTATTTTAACCAGATATGGGGAAATTGCTCAAAAATATGTACTGTAACTTTAAGTAATGTATACAAACTCAAGTAGAAGTAAGATAAGAAGTAAGGCAACTAAATCATTACTACACCACTACACTTACACCAAACAAGACAGACCTGATCTACTTGAAAGCATATTCACTTTATTAGCACACGTGATTCCACAGAAGGACTTGACTGACTTGGATCTGGAGACCCTGGCCCCGTACATTCCCATGGACGGAGAAGACTTCCAGCTGATTCCCATCATCCCCGAGCCGGAGCCGCTGGAGGGGAGCGCTCTCTCACAGACGCCCCAGGTCACCCAGCAGAGCTTCAGTAACATCACCAGCCTCTTCCAGCCACTGAGCTCCCCCCCCCAGCCCCAGAGCCACTATCGGCCCCCGCCATCAGCCTCCTGGTCCACGGGGGAGAAAAGACAGCCCAGTCAGGAGACTGTGGACTCCAGAGCCAGGGCCTACATGATGGCCCACATGCCAAACTCCCAGTACCAGGCGCCCGCGTGCACCCCTCTGTCATCAATGGGCGGTAGGCAGAATCTGCAGTGGCCACCCGATCCGCTGTTAACGTACCAACAACAAGCACCACGGAGCAGCAAAGCTTTTCTCATGGACAATGGAGAGGAGCGGCCGTCCTGTCAGCAGAGTGGACCACACCACATGCTCAAACAGGGGTGAGCTGCACACAAATATGTACAATATATTTTTAAAATAAACTCTTATGTGTAAAAAGAGCCTGAGTCACACCTCTTCTGAGAGACTTCATAAGTCTCCAAGTCAGAAAAACTGATCCTTCCATGCGATTCAGTTTGAACAGAAGCCAGCAAACTATTTTTTGTCATTCCCTTAAAAGGGCAGTCTCCTGGAAGAGGGTATGACATAGGCCTTCTACTTTCTGACATGACAGGATTCACCTTGTGTCGAGTTTAAAGGGAATAATGTACTGGTAATGATACATTTTTGTTGGAACGTAGGTCCAGATGCCTTTGTTTAACCTTTTCTACATTTATGTGGTTAACTTTTCTTTGTGTGCAGGTCCAATGACAATTTTGCACAAACTTACAGAGACATGAGTCCAGCCAGAGTGACCATGGCCAACAGCATCAAGCGCTCGTTCACACAGATGGACGTGGTGAGTATTTACCCAAGTTGTGCTTTCTACAGCCCAGTTTCCACCAGTTTGACTTCACAAGAACAACCTAGTTCCAATTTGTGCTTCTTTATTTTGACAAGTCTATTTACAAGATCTGGGATGTTTTGTTCAGTAGTGTTTTGTACATCTGTTCCCGTCAGGGTGAACGTAAAGCCTCAGGTATCTTATGGAAGAAGATGAGGGGTGACGTCTGTGCGCTCATGGATCGCTCCCTCAGCGCAGGATCACTGTCAGGTATGAGTCAATCTGACATTGGTTTAAGATTCAATAATAAAAAACAACGCTCTTACAATGCCTCTTACTGAGATTGGTGCCTCTGTTCTCTCAGAATCAGGACTGGGGAGGATTGTTCCAGACAGTATGCCTCACGGCGTCAGCTCTTTGCAACAACACAGGAAGTCTCTGTATTCAGGGAGCTGCTACTTTACAGATTATAACATGCTTCCCTCAAACAAATCTGAAGGTGAGATGAGCTGAAGGTGATGTTTCAAATCAAAAGTGCCTTTTCATCTTTGATTTATTTGTGGGGGGGGGTTAAATCAAATTATGTGTGTTTGTTTAACATCATCTCAGCAGAAGTGTGTTGTCCTGTTTCAACCATGACAATACTATCTGTCATTTTTTTTATTCCCTTGATGGCCATTGTCATTCTCTCATATGTTATTCATCCACTTAATTAATAAATATTTAATTTGAAGAAAGCCATTGTTGTTAAAAAGAGCAGTTGGGAGTTTAGAAAACAGGTGAAACAGCCGGTAGTGAGAATATACCACATACTCGAGAACCCGGGTTTGATTCTATTGATGTTTTTAATAAAGAATAGAAAAAAATTTTTTTAAGTAGAATGCATTGTTTAGCTACACTTCTTTGGGACAGTTTACTGACTCATAAGACTTCAGTGAAAAAACAGCCGTATTTTTTTACAGATACATTTTTTACTGTGTGTGCAGGTATAGTGACCCGTTTGCTTGGCCCCTCCTTTGAGGGCACCTACCTGCCGGAGCTGACCCGCTACGACTGTGAGGTCAATGTTCCGCTGCAGGGCAACCTCCACCTGCTCCAGGGCTGTGACCTACTGCGAGCCCTGGACCAGTCCACCTAGAGATCTGGCTCTACCCCTCTCACCATTAAAACCTGGACATTCTCACAGTCATGAACCAACCCTTCATGAATCTCCATCAAACTCGTTAAAACCACACCCTGCCTTATTCACACAGTCTCGATTCTCACGGTCAGGCCTTATTGTACACATGATGTCTCGACGCAGATTGTTCGCAGGATGGCCTCTAGTGTAAAAGCTGTGCATTGACAGGGGACCTAATGGTGCTCTAGGGGTCATGTGGTAGAGTAAGGTCAATGTTTGACCTGCAAAAAGCCTTGACCTGTGGCCTGTGGCACCTCAACAACTCTGGGATTTGTCCACAGGTTTAGGGTTAGCATCTGTGTTCAGAGACATGTCGAGGCTGGTTTTAAACACTTGCTATAAAATGAACAGCCCTATTCTCCACCTATTAGGTCAACTTCCCTGCAGGGAAACCCAGTTTAAACTAGAACCTACCCCAGATACAGATTCTATGCAGATCAACTCCTGGCTCTGCCTTCTTTGTGTGCATTTTGTTCAAAGAGATAAACTACCTACACATAAACAGACACTGTGCTCCTTGAACCAGCAAATAGACCCAGCCTTTTTTCTAGTTTATATCCAAAGTTTGTTTATTTAAAAGATATTTAAATTAACAATATTTACCAGAGTTACAGAAGAAATGCGATATTTAAATGGGTCAGATGATTAAGCTTAGTTGTATCTCTTCAGTAGCAAAATGGAAAATATATTTTGTGTTCTCTGTTGTCCTATTAAAACATTTAAATATGGCGTTATAAATTAGCCTGGGTTTTTATGGACAATGCACCGTCAAACAATAATCTGACTGTTGTGCTGACATCTTGGATTTTTCATAGCCACGTTTTAATCTGAAAGTAGTTTATTATGGAGAAGGAGGCTTAATAGAAAGTGTCTCATAAAGAGTGGGTCAAATGTAATCACACATTATATTCTTGTAGTAGTTAATGGAACTAGGTGTTTCTGTCGAGATGCTGTAGCCTTTTTCTGATCTAATCAACGTGACACTTTACCGTATCCATACACACTTTACTTTATGATTACCTATAGTTTCTTTCCATGTGTCCTATTGACATACATATACAAATATATTGCAATACATGTACTTTACTGTAACACTGTTAGTGTTTTATTAGTGGTTGTTTTTTAGTCCTGTTTTCAGTCGTCTCTTCTTAAATCTGCCAGGTTTACCCACATGATTCTCAGTCAGATTTAGTAGCTCACGTGAATACAGGGTTTATTCTTATTGTGCAATTTTTTTCATTGAGCTATTTATATTTGCTCATACTCAGCAAGAAAGCTAGCTTTATTTACCCCACTAATAGCTTCTACAAGAAATCTCACTATACATGTAGTTTTACAGTGGATTTATATAAAAATGTAAGTGGTGTGCACAGTGTTCCTGTGGGACAGTGGCTTTGTGCTTGAGTTGCATCAAGTATTTAAAGGATTACAGGAGCCAAACCTACTTATTCTCAAATGTTTTTACAATTTAGCCTGCAACATTGTGTGTACCTTGTGTACATTTATAAACTGTACATATAGAATTTTACTGGAGCCTTGGTAAAGACCTCCCACATCCCCATTCCTTTAGCCTACTGTTGCTAGATGAGACAAACAAACAAACAAACTGTCAAACACACACCAAAAAATATCTTGGGACACAAAAGTATCACTGTGTAACTTTAAGCTAGTAGCATCACTTAACTTTAAAGTCCAAAAATATACATTCTCGTATTGATTTAAGGATTATTAGACAAGCGATTGGTAGAATCATGCCTATTTCACTGACACAGTACCTCAGCTGGACAGAAAACGCTGATATAAATGATAAATAATTGAATGCCACCGGGACCAGCAGACCTCTTCTGAGAGACAGGTTTAGCAGCTCAAACACAGGAAGCAGAAACAGGCCGATACACTGGACCCCAGCAGAGTTTTATTTGTACAAATTGCACTAAAATGGCTGACTGTTGCAGAAGATATGTTTATTTCTTGTTTTTTTGATAGTTTCCTCCTAAAAACCAACAACACAAACAGTTTGTGGATGGATCTGCGCCCCTAGTGGCTAAACGTTACATATTGTTTAATCATAAATCACAAAATGCAAAACTAATTCTCAAAAGGCAAAAGTGAATTGCAGAATGCAAAAACAAATCACAAACTCAAAAACAAATCTTAAAATGTAAAACAAAAAAAAAATGTGCATTGCAATAGGTTTACTGTTTTTCATAATTTGTTTGGTGTTTTTATGTTGTTGTTGTGACATGCCATTCTTGTAAAAATGTGCCTTGGTAGCATTAGCTTTAACTGTTAACAGCATTACTTCACTCTGCTGTAGAGAGTGATAATCATGATCTAACTTGATTTAAGCCGGACACAGTTTTAGCCTTTAGCCTATGTTAGCTTTAGCAATAACGATCTGGTATAGCTAACCATTGGCAAAACGTACTTCTCACAAACTATATGTAACAATTTTCTCTTTGTGCTTATGTTAATGTTCTCATTTCAGTAAGGACAGCATAGTGACAAACATTTAATTGCCTTTTAGTTATAAAATACATTTAAAAAACTTTCTGATTGGTTCTTTACTAACCAAACAGACAGTCGCACCTTCCGGAGTTGTTAAGAGCAATCAAAGTGCTGTTGTCAGGCACTTAAAACTGATCGACTGATAGTATTAACTGAAGTACAGAAGTAACTGTAAAATTTGAGATTATAATTAGCACTGAGACCCCCACCGTCCTGTGCACACCACGGCACAAAGCAGTTAGTGAGGACAGAGCAGACACTACGGTGTCGGAGAGGATCCATAGAACATACCCAGCAGCAGCAGCAGCCTGTGAAGTGACTTGAAAGTGGAGTTTGTACAATTTCTTTTCATCTTCCATTAGGACAAGGCCAGTTTAATCATTCACATAAAAATAGTACGAGTTGTCTCTTAGAGCAGAATCTTTTTTTTTTAAACTGTAATTTTACCTAAATAATGTGACAGACTAATCACATTGAGTAAAACAGGTTGTTCTTCTGTCTCTTTATGTATGCTGTTTTTATTCTCTCTCTGTGTGGTGACCACTTGGGTTTGAACTATAGAGCATTGTACACATATTTGTGATGTATTTAAGAGACAGAACTAATGTTAAAGATAGTCTTTTAGTGTTGAAGTGTCCTGGTACTTGTCCTCATCTACGTAGAATAATCCGATCCTTGTAGTGCTGACTTTCCCTTGTGCTTTTCCTGTGGTTTCCTTGTGGCATTTTATAGTTTATCATTTTATTCTTTACAATTTTTTTATCCAAAATTGTCTGGCCAGTACTGTTGTGTTCTTGCTTTTAAAAAACAAAAGAAAAAAAAAGAGAAAAAACACCAGAGATTAGAATACTAGTCACTTTTATTTTTCAAACATGTAGCATTTTAAATATTGTTGGAGAAGTTGCCAAATACCAATGTGTCCCAGTCCATGTATTTCTGTTCTTACACTTCCGATTTAAAGAGTGTTCAGGTTGACAGGTTATGCTACTTAGTTGGCACATACTAAGAATGGTCGTATATTTGATTGTGCAACAATCATGGATATATAAGTAAAACATAGATTGACCCCAAATCACTCAATGGCAGTTGTGGATTTTTTTTCTTTCACCATCACATTCCGAATGAGCCATTCTGACAAATGGGCCTAAATAGACAATAATCCAGCCATTTTAGACTTTTCCTGTTTTTGTTGAAATACCGTGGCCACTAGTGAAAAAAGAGGTGGCAGATACTATATCCATAACCTGGCACCATCTTGAGTATATAGAAAATTTGAAAAAAATTGTAAAGTTTTAACAATTAAAAAATAAGGATATAAAATAAAGTTCATTGTTGATGGCAAAATTTAGTTTGAAAGGAGTCAAAGAATACTGTTGCCAGCATCATTTTTAGTTCTCTTGGCAAGGAAACATATTTTTCCTACACATTTCTCAGTGTGTAGCGAGTGCAGGAAGGAAATGTGTTGACAGAAATGTGCAATTTGGGACACAGCAATAGTTTTCCAGCTGTAAACCTAAAACAATGGGGTTTTATAGATGATGTATATGTTGCTTGACGCTTTTACGAAACCTGTTAAATCCACTAACACTGTCTCTAAATGTTCTCTGTTTTGAGTAATGCTGACATTTTCTTTAAAGTCAACTCTACAGAATGTGCCTTATTCTGGTTTTCATATTCCACTGAACTCATCCTTCAAGCAGACAGTTTTATTCACCCTTATAGTTTTCATTTAGAACCTGGTAGGTCTGCATGTGACCATTGACAGAACTCACTGCAGCACCTCTGGATTATGACAAATGAAAATTAAGGCAAGTTTTGGACCATGCTGCTAAACGGTCTTAGGCTTAGATGAAAATAGTGTTTCTTCGGGGAGGTCAAAGTCTCAAGAGAATTGCCACTGTAGAAGACTCTTTGGGGGTGCTTCATAAAGACTTCTACTTTTGAGCATCTAATAAAAATTCCATGGAAAAAAGAGACAGTTGAACAGAATGGAAAATCTCAGTTTAGCGAATAGAAACCAGTGTAGGTTCCATACCTTTCTGAAGCTAAAAACTATTTAGCGGTAAAAGAAGGCTGATAGATAGATATTTTTCCATAGATTTTAGAGTTTCAAGCACCGAGTTGAAATTAAAATCTTTCTTTGCTTAATAAAGATAAAGATCTTGATATGTAGCCTCTATTAATTTTTATGACATGCTTATTTATTGGTTGAGGTCTAGCATTACTGTATCAGGCACAAGGAAGAGCAAACTTGTAAGAAACTGACTTGGACAAATGGCGTTATTGTATGTGGAAAAAGTTGGCTAGGTGGAAGTTGATGTAAAAAAAAAAAAAGAGAATTCTAGGGAGAGTTCCCGCACCCATTCTAGCTAGCTTTTGCTCCACTAGCTTAACTCACATATCGTAAAAAGGAAATAGGCTTTCTATTTCTAGTCCAACAACCAAACAGCTAATTTCAGCTAATGCTAGTGGAGCTGAAGTTAGTCAGAAATGGGCACAGCTTTTGGAATGATAGGTTTATTCAAACACTGGTGTTGAACAAACTGTGCTGCTTGAAGTGTAAAGTATCAGAAAAAGATATATAAATATGATATATTTGATTTGCTGCACTTTCTCTTTAAAGATGATTTCAGCATTTTCAGCCTTTTTGGGTATTGACAGGGTTTTTCTTTGGGGATTGAGCTACTATTCTTTATGTTTGTTTTTGTCATAGTTACATAAGTTGATTCTGCCTTTTATGTGCTAAAAGTGTAATGGCCTTATTATTAGTATTAATAGGTTATCATTGTTATCACTACATGGAGAACTTTACCCAATAAGAAGTTTATGTTTCTGCACTGATATCTTATTAAAGCATACTGATTTTAACCCTCAACCTCTGGTTATTTCTGTTTTGTATTATTATATTGTGTCAATGAACAATGAAACAATTGAGAATATTTCATGTTTGGTGCTACTACCTACTACACACCCAGGCTTTACATAAACCTCTCTAATTTACCTGAACACAATGAGTCACAGTCAAGCTCAATGCAGTGCAAACTGTCAATATTTTTCCCAATGTATGAAGACCTTGCACATCCAGTACGTTTTTTGTGTCAGTATCAGGTGCATTTACTGATTTCACTCACCCATTTTTTGTTGTAAAAAGAGATTGGCCATGGTACTTAAACATCTCACACACTTTGCCTAGTAAAACCTGCCTATCTTCTGGCATGTATGACAACAAGTCCAGCAGTGGTGGACAGTAACGAAGTAAATGTAATTCGTTACTGTACTTAAGTAGTTTTTTCCAGTATCTGTACTTTACTAAGTATTTCCATTCGGGGATACTTTTTACTTTAACTTCACTACATTTCAAAGTCAAATATCTTACTTTTTAATCAATTACATTTTGCAAAATTAGTCGTTCCTTGTGTTGCCATTAAAAATGTTTTGTAGAAGAAGACCTCAAAGACGCGTCTCAGTGTAGGAGTGTCAGGACCAGTGCTCAATAGAAGCCTTTCATTCTCTACACGCGAGCTGATAAACATGAAAATAACAAATAAAAAATACACCTGTGATGATTAAGCTAGTCAGTGGTTTTCAAACTTTTACACCAAGTAATGGCTGACTCTGATTCTGAGGAGAACATCTACCTTTAGAGTCTTTTCAGCCAGTGAAAGTGAGAATGAGCGAGAGTGAGTGCATGTGTAACTTGGACAGCGGCACCTTTAGCACCTACAGCTTTACCTTTAGCACCTGCAGTTTTACCTTTAGCATCTGCTGCTTTACCTTTAGCACCTGCAGCTTTACCTTTAGCACCTACAGCTTTACCTTTAGCACCTACAGCTTTACCTTTAGCAAGCTTTAGCATCTGCTGCTTTACCTTTAGCACAGGTGATACAGCTGTTTGGGACAAAACCCAGTCGAGGAGCAGCGATAGTAATAAAAGTGATGGCTGTGTGCTGTGCTTTATGAGAGGTCCCGCACTCTAAAAAAATACTAACTATGCCACATGAATGGATAAGAAAAGATAAAGCAACTGCGACCACACACATACAGTACATGTGTATATTTCTCATAACTATTTGCATACGTTTTACTAGTTATGGTATATTAGAAGTTGTAGTTATTCTTTATTTCAGAAAAAGAAAAAACAAAACTATTCTAATAGTTCAAATGTTCATTAGTGTGTATGTACTGAAAAAAACATAACTGCCAATATATAATGTCATGGTATCCAAATTATATGCAAATTAGATGCTTAAAATTTATTTACTTATACTTTGGGTCATACCTGACATTTTTCTAGTTTAGAGTAGGACTCTATCTCTTATCATTTTCAAACCACAGCCTTGAAATTTGGATCTCAAATAAAATAAACCCTAGCGCCTAAAGGGGGCAAGAGACTGACAAAATCTATATGGGCATTATAGCCAAAATAAATGATAGTACTTGGATACTTAAGTACATTTGAAGGCAAATACTTTTGTACTTTTACTCAAGTGAAAGTTAAAAGGGAGTACTTTTACTTTTACTGAAGTAATATTTTACCTAGTGTATCTGTACTTTAACTCAAGTACTTGGTTTGTATACTTCGTCCACCACTGAAGTCCAGCAAACATGCTCTTGAAAAGATCGGAGAACAGAGCCCTAGAGCCCATAGAGCCTGGTCCCTGTTGATCAAAGCCACGTGCAACAGAATCCACAGCAAAGTGACAGACTCCCTGATCTGTCCACAGGGACTTCCACATGTTTTGGCAGAAGGGTCTATTAAGCTGATCCAGAACCATGTGTTTACATTTGGACCCTCACAGGACATTGAGCTACTGTGACCTGGGCTGACCCTCTCGTTTTACTGTATACATAATGTTTCCTACATACAGTATAATACCCAATGCTTACACTGGACAAACTAGTGGAAAGTGCACTGTGTTGTCTTTCTGTGAATGCTTACAGAAATGTTGACTGCCCCCTTCGACCGCTGTAGTTGTTAGTGTAGGACTGTGTTTCACTATGAGCCCAGTGCATCAAGGAAACTCCTTTCAGTTTCCCAATGAGAAAGTGAGAAAGTGCTGTTGCATAACAAAGCAGGGGACATGCTGGTAACAAAACTAAAAAACTCAGATGAAGTTTAGTCAGTGGTTTTCAAATTTTTTACACCAAGTACCATCTTTATACTATTATTCTTTAATACTCTACACAGCAGATAATTATATGCTTGTATTAATATTCTAAACTACTGGAACTATACCGTTAGTGTCGGGTCATCTGTGTGTGTATATATTTTTTGTGTGTGTTAAAGCACCTTTTGAACTGCGCGGGACAACAATGGGTAAGTAGAGCTGTGCACCAAGGTCCGCACTAATGCCACATTCATGTGGTCCTCGGGAAGTCTTTTCAACTTCAGTGTGTTTGTTGTAAGTTCAGCTCGGAACGTTGGAACATTCTAAACCATAACCACAAGGAAGATATAGTCTAAGACAAAAATGTGCAGCATGACACCGCTGAGGGAGTTAAAAACCCACTTTGAAAGCTGTGTCAAGTTTCAAGGAGCACTGGAACTTGATCAGGTGAGTTAAATGTAGAATTAATGTCAAGTCCCATGTATCATGGCAACAAAAAAAATGTATGTAAGCGTTAGTTCACAAGTTCACATTATAATAGACAGAAATTATTAGATTTAAATAGATGTTTAATGTTGCTAATTAGTTTTTTAATTGTCAGCCCTTGATACAATGTCACACAAGGACATCCGTTGTAGCCTACACTGCCTACTGCCTGTGTAGCCTACACAAAGATATCCAATGTACTCATAGAAACATTGATTTTCTTTTTAGGACTGCAGTCCTCCTCAACCCCTAACCCACATTCTAAAGAGCGGCAGTGAATGGCAACGGATTCTAGAAATAGAAGACGTTACATTTCAGAGACATTGAGTCACAAGAGATGTTGTTGTTATGCTGCTCTGGTGTCTGGCTCATCAAAACACCTTCAGGGAACTCCCAGGAAGCTGCTCACACACACACACACACACACACACACACACACACACACACACACACACACACACACACACACACACACACACACACACACACACACACACACACACACACACACACACACACACACACACACACTCTCGTGCTTATGGCACACACAGTTATACATCACATTTAAATGAATACCTTTCATTTACAGTAAAAACTGAAATTAAACAGTAGGTGCTTAGTTTGCAAATGTGTGGGTAACATGTAATGATAACATCACTGTGAAACGTGTGTTCCTCTAACTGTGAACTATAACCCCATAACGCACATTTAAGCCAAATGTCTGTAATCCACACACAACAGTCTCTATACAACACTTTAACTGGTCTACAACAACGAGCCATGGGTGTAGCAGTGGAAGCTGTGGGGGGGATGGGTGCCCTCTTCAGAGGATTTGGGACTCTGAGCATCTTTATCTTTTATAGACCATATATTATTATCTTATTATACATCTATTCCCCTACAGGTGTGTGTCCCAATTTTTAGGGTTAGCCTACAAGCATAGCCCTCAGCCCTACCCTGAGGGGGTAGGGGGGAGGGCAGGGGGTATGGGGTAAGTTAGAGAAATGGGATTGGGCCTTAGACGTTCCTATCACCGGGAAATCTATATCATGATGCCCTCCAATTAATTCATCTATTACAGGGGTTTACCATTGCTCGGTTCTAGAGGGTATAGGCTAAGTTGATCTTAGTAAACATACCTGTTTGTTGCAGGAGTAGGACCCAGATATTTAGAAGGAGAGGCGCCAGATTCAAGAAATACTGTTTTAAGTTCAGTTGTGAGCATTTCATCTGAGGTCGTTATTTCTTTTGAATAACATCTGAGTGATGGGACGTCCCAAAAAAGTCTCAGGTTGCTATCCATGTTTGTTGGAACAGGATAGATTTCCAGACTAATATCTAATTGTATTTGTTTAACGAGTTAACACAATTATTAATTAGTGATTCAATAAAATATAGCCTTGCCTAAGAGCTTGGTTAGATAACATGTAACATTATAACAAACAACCAATAAATACCAGAAGTAAATCACTTTGTGTATTGTCAAAGCCTTTTTCTTTTTTCATTCATTGTTACATTACCACGTTTGGGCCTGAGGCGGGGTACACCCTGGACAGTGGCCAGTTAGTCGCAGGGCTGACATTTAGACATAGACAGTGACAGACAACAATTCACTCTTACATTCATTCACTAGGGACACTTTAGAGTTTCCAATTAACCTAAACATGCATGTGTTTGGACGATGGGAGGAAGCTGGAGTACCCGGAGAGAACCCACGGTAACACGTGGAGGACATGCAGACTCCTCACAGAAAGCCCGGAGTCGGCCGTGAATGTTTGAGTTGGCTGGGTTTTGAACTCACGACCTTCTTGCTGTGAGGCAGGAGTGCTAACCACTCTGCCACGTGCACCCCTAAATATAAATAAGCCTATACACATAAAATAAATGGCTGTAATAGTACATAAAAGTTATTAACGTGCAAAACAGTTGGGATATATTTTTGCTCAAATATCTAACCATTGACAAAACGTTTCCAAACTGTTGTTCTGACATGAGCAGGGGTTTATGTGCATTTTTCAACTGGACAAAACGTTTTCCTGAGTTCCACATGAATGCACCATAAGAACTCACAAACTGTGACACAGTATTTGTTAGGTTCCATAACTTTTGCTTTCACACTACAGTTTTCAAAAGCGGACTGTCCCCGACACTGTGTACACGGTTGTCATGACAACAGGGGGTGTGCCTGTGTAACAGTTGAACTGGAGAAATACAGTTATCTGACTGGAGTAGGGCCTATCGAAACATTTTATTATTATTAATATAGAGTTAATACAAACAGATGAAACTTCAAATGACATGATTTAAATCACTCTAACACTCTTTAGGAAATGGTCAGCTTTACAGGCGTCTGTCGTAGAGTAGCAAGAAAGTCATGCAAAAAGTTAAACAATGTACTGTATGTGTTTTATGTGTTCTTAAACCCGACCAATATCTGTCTTACCCGTTTCCTTCCGTTCTCTCTTTGTGTTTAATTGGATGCGACTTTCTGCATTTGGTCTGAGAGTCCAAACTATCAGCAGTGTGCTTACACTCTACAAACAAACTGGCATTTGGGTCAGTTTGGTCCTGACCGAGACCGCCTTTTTGCCTTTTGTGCGAAACACGGTCCACTAGAGCTTTCACACCTGAAGATTTGGTTCAAACCAAACGGGAAAATACGAAAGTGTGGACTAGACATTGCAGACAGTGCTTTTTTTTTTTTTGGAAAAGTTTTATACTTGATACTATAATAGGGATGGGCTTATCAATACTCAGGTCGATACAAGTTGGTTGATATTTTAAAATATCGCAATACACTTGTGCTAATACAAACGGTGCAATTTGTTTTCACTTCTGAGAGTTTTAACCACACAAATAACCCCGAGTGTATTTTAGATGGTCTTCCGTGTCACATTAAAATCAATTAATCAATCAATTATTTATAATGCACCTTCCAACAACCACAAATTGATCAAAGTATTGTGACACTATTTAGTGTCACGATACCACTAAGTGCTAAAAGCTATTCTGAATAAGTGGGTCTTAAGTTTGGCTTTAAACAGAGGCAGGTCAGTGATGGAATGTAACTCAATGGGAAGAGAGTTCCAGAGTTTAGGACAGACCACTGCAAAAGAACGATCGCCCACTGTTTGAACTGGGACTGGGGCACCTTCAGCAGATGTTGCCCAGCAGAACGTAGAGCTCTGCTGGGTGGGTGAGAGGTCAGAATCTCACACAAATAAGAAGGTGCAAGGCCCGTGAGTGTATTGTAACAAACATTACATTACACCTTCCACAAAGCCGATACTATCAGAGGCGATTTCTTTAAGACTGCAAGGGAAGCTCAGCTTCCCTTATAATGTCACAAAATTAATGGTCAAATATGTACTATTGTATTAACATTTTATTGACTAAAAATGCGCTAGAAAACGTTCATCTCAAAGACGAGTTCGTTCAGAATCAGTTACATATAGCAGGTCGGCTGACTCGATTTCCTTCTCATACATTCCCGCAGCGTCACAGTGCATTTCCTATTGAAGCCCAGCGTCCATTGACTTCAATGGGGCTGCTTTGAACGGTTTTTTTCAGCGCTTCGAAACTAGACGGTCATTGGATAAACACTGCGATTATGTCCCGCCCACGGACGCTCAGCGTCTCTGGGGGTGAATGGAGAGTGGGCTGGCCCGGACTCCGAGCTTCTGCGTGATGATTGGAGGGTCCTGTCGAAAGACTGCATCTCCTTTTGACTGACAGCGATTCTGTACTATAAGGAATCACTGAAGCTATTCGCGCTCAGTCCCATCGCGGATTTCTCAAGTTCAGTCGAAATAAAAACTGCTGCAACCTATTTCTTTGATATTTGCTTAGCGAAATTGCTTGATTTTCATCATACATTTCACACAATTATACACCACATTCCTTGTTTCAGTTTTACAGAGTTTAATTATTTTTTTTTTAGATCGTTCATTCATTCATTCATTCATTCATTCATATAACGTTAGTAGGCTAGGCTAGCGTCGTGGGTGAAACTGCGCCACGGCTGACGGTGCTAATATTGTCGACCTGATTTTGGCGAAGCCATTTGAAAGTGTTCCTTACGAGGAAAAACTTAGAATTAAACAGCAGGGCAGATCAACACCTAGGATTGATTTAGTGCAAAAGATAGGGAAAAAAAAAGGTCTTTTCAGCTCTCCTGGTATGACAAAGTTAGCTGGCTGACTGGAAGTGCTGTGACGAATAAAATGTACTGCTGGCCATGCCTCTTGATGAAACCATCTCACGGATGTGTTGTTTGGTCAAAGGTGGGGTTTGGATATCTGTCTAACTTTGACAGGGCATATAAAAGACATGAAAAGAGCAATGAACATGTGAGTGCATGTGCAAGATTAAGTTGCATGGGCAGGATCAGGGTTGAGCATGCAATAAATGAAAGTGCTTGCATTCAAGTGGCTAAACATAATGAAATAGTCAAACAAAACAGGGCCTTCCTAAACCGCCTTATTGATGTGACATCCTTGCTTGGCCGGCAGGAGCTGTCATTTAGGGGACATGATGAGAGTGAATCATCCAACAAGGGAATTACAGGAGTTCACAGAAACATTAGCTAAATATGACTCTGTCCTGTCCACACAATTCGAGTCCTCAACTGTGTTTTCTGGTATGATCTCTGCTCTTGCAGCCACCGTTTCTGATCAGATCAGAGATGAAATTCAGGATGCTCTCTTTTTTGGATGGCAGGTGGATGAAACAACTGATATATCCTGTCGTGCCCAACTCTCTGTCATTGTTCGCTATGTGGATAGTGCAGGTAAAAATTAGGAGCGCTTTATTGTATTTTTTGATGTTTCGGGGGGGCGAGATGCCCAGTCCGTTTTTGAAATATTAAATGAGAACGTGCAGGGCTACAATTTTAAGGACAAGCTTGTGGCACAGACCTATGATGGGGCTGCTGTCATGGCTTCAGATCTTAATGGTCTGCAGGCCAAAGTGAAAGCAATAGCCCCCAGTGCAATGTTTGTGCATTGCTATGCACACTGACTGAATCTGGTGCTGTCACAGGGGGCTAAATGCTTGCCTGAGTGCAGAATTTTTTTGCATCACTCTCTGGATTTGCCACATTTTTTTCAAAATCCACAAAGAGGACATCTTTTCTGGAGTCTGCAGGCTGTTCAAGGTTGCCCAGAAACGCTCCAACTCGATGGAATTTCACATCACGGATAGTGAGCACTGTGGCAAACAATTATGATGGCCTCCTGCAGACATTTGAGAACATCATTGCAGATACAACAATGGATGATGATACACTGGATTGTGCCAAAGGCTTTGTGAGGAAACTGAAGGATTTTGAGTTTGTGTTCATGTTGTACACATATGAACAAATCTTCTCTGAGACTGATGTGGTCTTTGATATTGTCCAGCAGAGGGCGATGGATGTTCTTTACTGCAAGAACAGAATCTCTTCTTGCATTTGTCAAAGTGAAGAGGTCAGAGGGGGCTTTCCAAGCCATTTATGCCAAAACAGCAGATCTCACATCAGACCCACGAGATGAGCCCATGAGAAAGCGCCGTCGACCCAATTGCAGGATCCCCAAGTGCGATACAGAAATCTGTACATGGCCATCCTTGATAACATCTTGGAGCAGATTCCTCGACGTTTTTCAAATTTGGAAAGCATGCTCTTCTTAGAATTAGTCAATCCAGGGAAATTTGATGACATGAGACAGGTATTTCCAGAGGAGGCCTTCCAAAGTGTCCTGAAAAGTTATGGCCATCACTTTGATTCAGGAAGACTGAGGTCAGAACTTCAAGTCCTGTATTCAGATCAGGACTTGCAGGGTAACAGGGGAAAGCTGTGTGATTACTTGGTGTTCCTTAAAGACATGGAGTTGGACAGTGCAATGCCTCAGCTTTACAAACTGTTCTCATTAGTGGCAACAATTGGAGCTACATCTGCAGGTGTAGAAAGGAGCTTCTCCTGTTTAAAGCGACTCAAGTCCTACAACCGAAACACAATGGGCCAAGGCCGTTTAAGCAGCCTAGCTCTGCTGGCCATTGAGAGGACACTGGTCAAGTCACTTGAAAAGACTCCTAGTTGGTACGACAGGGTCACAGACCATTTTCTTGAAAAGGAACGTAGGGCAGAATTTACTTTTAAATAAATATACAATTTTATGATGTAGGCCGAAAATGAGCTTCCCCTCTCTGACAGACCAGTAGCCGCCACTGGATACTATGCTATATTGTTCATGAAACTGTAATTTTTTTTCCTTTTCAGGAACACAAATGATTAATTGTTTACAGGAGTGAATAAATATTTTGTGCTATTGATGCAAAGCAAAAGCTTGTAGTTACAATAAGGTACAAAAAGAACCACATTTACAGAAATGCTAAATTTCAATAAACATTTTATTTAGTTTCTGCAAAGACCTTAATTAAAACACTGTGTACTTTAGTAAAGACAGAAGTTGTTGGAGGGGTATGAGGCTGGATAATGGGAATCCTGAGATTTTTCCCATTCCTCTAATATCTGCAGGAAGCTAAGATTTTGCTGTGAGGCAGCACTACTGTACGTACTGTATTTATGGCACATTGCACCCCAGCTAATATTTTTTACCATGTTTAATTTTGTTTCAACAACCAAATCATTTGATGGAGGTGGGGATTGGAACAGGGAGGGGGTAAAGAGTGCGGGGCTCTTCTGAAAGACTTTCTCTGCGGGAAGAGTAGGGATTGTTTTCAAGAATATTGTCAGAGAAAAGAGGCAAGGAGATGTGATGTGTTTCTTTCCCTTGTATAAAACACTGCTATATTTATTCTGTTATTTCAAAATGATTGTCTTTTACTTGCATCATAAGTGAACTCTGGACTAAAAGTTAAGCTTGAGAGAAATGTTTAACTCTTTTAACTCTTCTAACTTTTAAAAAATGAGCCAAACCGCTTGAGAAAACTGTAAACCATCTTGATTACTGTGTTTTAATGTTTTTATAATATTAGTCTGTGACAGTGAACCAGGTTCAGAATGTTCCGTGCTTATCCACGTAGTCACACAGACTTAACAGAATGTCCAGCTTCTCAAACTCATGGCAGCAGTGTCCCATGAACCACTGAACCCCTTGTTCCTTCAAAAAAAGAGTTAAAGGGTGGGGCTAAGATTACACCCCTAAGATAGGTGCAGTGATCGGGTGAAGCCATTTATTGTCAAACAATTGTGTTTACTCTTTTTAAATAATAATGACAACAGAAACTACCCAAATGACCCTGATCAGTAATTACAGTGTAATTACCACCTTTAACATCAACGACAGCTTGAAGTCTTTTGTGGCAGTCTTTTTTTTCTCAGATGGTAAAGCTGCACATTCTTATTGGTAAAAAGCCTCCAGTTCCTGTAAATTCTTGGGCTGTCTTGCATGAACTGCACATTTGAGCTCTCCCCAGAGTGGCTCAATGATCTTGAGGTCAGGAGACTGAGGCCAGTCCAGAACCTTTATGCTGCTGTAGCCAATGACAGGTCGACTTGGCCTTGTGCTTTGGATCGTTGTCATGTTTAAACGTCCAAGTACGCCACATGTGCAGCTTCCGGGCTGATGGGTGCAAATTTTTCTCCAGTATTTTCTGATAACAATCTTTTCCTGTGCCTTTGTAGCTCATGTAAGGATGATAAAAAAAGGATGATAAAAAAAATGATGTTATACATTGCATGTCATTCAATGATTTTATACAAGTTATAATATCTTTAAAATGGTCCATAAAAAAGAGAATTAAAATACACTTATAAGTTATAGATCTGTAATCCATTGTTCAAAGAGATTAATAGTTTAATCGTTTACGTAAGTTTCACTTTAAGGTTAAGTACCAGTTTGTGATCGATTGCTAATGCCTTGTTCAGTGAGTATCTGTTAACGATTAATAATGCCTCGTTCAGCTTGTAGACGGAGCGCGCAGCTGACGTTCGTCCATTACACCATTGGACTGAACAGAAGCAGCATCGCGTCTGTGTTTCATTGTCCATTTCCTCTTTTACAGGTATGAACAAGGGTTGTATTGTGTACTAATGATTTATTTATGTGTTTAGTAATGTAAGGAACATGCGGGGAGTAAACGTTAGTGATTGTAATAGTTCATGTGCATTTAACAGTCTGAAGTGTTGCTATAGTGTTGCCTGCATGCTAGCTGTGTACTGTAGCACATGTTGTTGCACGTGAATCGAGGTTAAAGGGTGACGGTGACGGAACACCGCAGCCATTTTCTATGTGTGTCATTGTGGTATATTATACAGAAAAGGTAAAAGTGCTATTTTTTAAGTTTAGATAACTGAGTGTTTAATGTAAAGCAATATAGTATGTGTAAGCACAACGCTACTACTGAGGGTAACTATAAAACAGAGTTATAGCATTACAGAATACATATTTTATACTGTTTATTCTTCTAAACATTTACAGAGTAAAGTCAAACCTATTTTTGTTTAAATAATACTGTTTTAAGATGCTGCAAACATACATGTTGATATTTTTGATAACTCACTTTAAGGGTTGACTCAGGTATTTTATTAACAGTTATAACTGTGACCAGCTGATGTTTTCCAAATTGTGAAGTTACTTAGAGACATGATGTCATGTGAAAAATGTTAAGTAAAATGTAATTGTGATACTGAGTTAATATGTTAATATGCTGTTTATGGAAAAATCCATTACACCATTGGACTGAACAGAAGCAGCATCGCGTCTGTGTTTCATTGTCCATTTCCTCTTTTACAGAGGCGTAACATTTGGAGGCACCGCTGGGATAGTGTGCAGTGTGGTTCAGCGTCTACAGCAGATGTCCTCAGCCGTCACACATCCCTTTTAAACAACCCAGAACATCAGAAGCGGGTGGCAAATCAGCGACAGTGGGATTCCGACTGTTTTGGGCAGCTTGCATGTGATCTGAGGTATTTTTGCATACCAGGAAAGCTGCTATTGCTACCCAAAGATTGAAAGGTGCCACTTCACTGATAGTACACACATTCAGCTGGGAAGATGGAGTCGACAGTATTCGAGGAGACACAGATTGAAGTAATAAGGGCGTTATGTCTGTTGCCCCGAGAAAGTTTGGTGGAGCTATGTGACTATCTACTCATTGCCGGAGCAGAGTTTGAACAGGCTATTAAAAAGGGCCGAACTGCTCTCATCACACTGATTTCAAATCACATACAGAGAGGAGAGCTAGAGGAGCTTGAGGATAAAGGTATTGCTAACCTACTCCATCTTCAAGACAAAATTTCTGAGCTCCAGATAGCTGGTAAAGCTGGCACATCAAAACAAGTAGACGAACAACAGGACGGGGAGAAAAAAAATTTATTGGAGGGAATTGAGGACTTGCAGCTTCAGTTAGCAAGCGCACAGAAACAGGATGAGCCCAATAAGACAGAGAAAATATTACCCCCACCAGGCAGTTACCACAGAGTGTATTCCACAGCCCTGCTCCTCACCCATGGCACAAGGACTTTAAGATAGCTGGCCAAATCGGTGAGCCCGGTCAGAAAGACAAGTTGACTTTTTCAAGTTTAGCACGTCAGATTGAACATGGTTTAAGCAAGGGGTTTCCTGAACTTGAGATAGTAGATGCAGTGATAAGAGCGATATCCCCAGGCATGCAACTCCGCAGCTATTTAGAGGGCAAAACCAACCTGACCTTACCTACACTGAGGCGAATACTCCGATGTCACTATCAAGAGAAAAGTGCCACCGACCTTTATAAGCAGTTAACCTCAGAAGTGCAGGGCATTAAGGAAACGGCACAAAATTTCCTCATTCGCACTTTCGACCTGAGACAAAAATTTTGTTCGCTTCGCAGGAATCTGAGTCAGGTCTCCAATATGACCCTGAGTTGGTGCAGAAAATGTTTCTTCACACTGTGCTAACTGGCCTGCAGAATGACAACATCAGGCGGGACCTTCAGCCTTATTTGGAGCAAGCTGACACCTCTGATGAACTGTTGCTGGAGCGAATAAATACAGCATGTGCTTATGAGACCGAGAGGCAGAACAAGAAAAAATTGTCAGGACAACAAAGACCTGTTAACATTCATTCAGTTCAGTCCAGTGATGCTCCTGCTGAAAAGAATGAAAATCCACCAACCCTACAAAAGTCTAAGGTTTCTCCAGCTGTTCTTGCCCAGCTTGAAGAAATTAAATCTGAAATGGCTCTGTTGAAAGGTCTTAAAGCTGAGGTGTCTCACATTAAGGAGTCCATGCAACAGCCTCAATACATGCCACCACCACCGCCAGCAGGGGGGGCGCATCAGGACTGCAATTCTCAAGTCAGCAGGTGCAGGATTCGGAACAGGGATACTGGTTTAATGCAGGCCCCAAATACAGAGGAACTGCTCAGTATCAGCAAAGGGTTGCCCTACAGCCCACCTTTTTCCCATCAAATCGTGGTCAAAGGAGAAAATGTTTTGGTTGTCAACAGAGTGGAGCCGCAGACCATTGCACGCACTGCTATAGGTGTGGCAGTAGTGAGCACTTTCTGGCTGGTTGTCGAGCAAGGGGACAGAGACAGTTTGGAGGTGAGTCTTTAAACGGTGGAAGGTCACTCGCACGGGACAGGGAGTGACCAGTAACGCAGCAATGTCCCAACAAAGTGCGCAGTCGGAACAGAGGGGTAAAGGACTAATATTGACGCCATGTGCATCCTGTAAGAAAATGCTTTACTGTTCTACGCCATGTCAAATTGATAATAGGACAGCACACGAAAGAGAATGTCAAGCACTGTCATGTATGACTACAAGCACCACTCCAAAGAGGGACAAAAAGGCTAAAAGGGCGCCATTGATAGGGGGAAAGCACATGGTTGATTGCTTCATCCAAGGCCAGAATGTCCAGGCTCTGTGGGACTCAGGCTCCCAAGTGACTATAATTGATGAGCGATGGAAAGAAACGCACCTGCCAGACGCAAGATTAAGAGACATAACAGAACTTCTTGATATAACACAGACTTTTGACATACAGGCAGCAAATGGGGAGAGCATGCCATACACAGGTTGGGTTGAGGTAACTTTTAGATTAGCTTCAGGGGCTGCATCCAACACAGAAGTTATTGTCCCCACACTTGTAATGAAGGGTGGTAAGCTTGTTCAACCTATAATTGGATCTAATGTGATTAAGATTATTATAGACGGTGAACTGAAACAGTCAAACACTACTGACAGGGATGGGTTAAGTAGAACAGTAAGGGCAGCCTTTCCAGGCAGAGCAGAGGCTTTTGTAAAGCAGGTAACTGCTGTGGTAGAGCAAATTAGCACCACACCAGGGGATGAGTATATAGTCAAGACAAAAGGGCGAGGTTAACATCCCAAAACGCACATCGGTAAGAGTGGAGTGTCATGTAAATATGAATTCTCCACATGAAGACAAAATATTTCTCTTTGAGCCGGATGTAAACCCCCGCTGGACAGAGGGGCTTGAACTATGTGACATGCTCGTGAAAGTGAATAAGGGCGAAAAAAAACCCTTGATTACTTTAAGTGTGCAGAATACTACAGATCACGACCTGATGTTAGCAGGAAGAACTATAATAGGGACTGTCCAGCAGGTCCAAACAGTCTACCCCGCATCAATACTAGAGGGGTCCTGCTCTCCACCTTCAGCGACAACAAATCACATCAGAGCTGATAACACTCAGACTACAGGCACTGTTTGGGATCCACCTGTGGACCTGGGCCACCTCAGTGAGCCAGAACGTGAGGTAGTTCAAAAGATGTTACGAGAGGAGTGTGCCTCCTTTTCAAGGACAGAGGATGATATCGGGTGTATAGAAAAACTTCAACTCCGCATCACCCTGAAAGATACAGAGCCTGTTGCAAAAGCATACCTCTCTGTGCCTAAGCCACTTTACCGGGAAATGAAGGATTACTTGAGTGACCTCATAGCTCAGGGTTGGGTGGAGAAATCTAACTCACCGTACGCATCACCAGTCGTGTGCGTTCGAAAAAAGGACGGAAGCCTTCGACTGTGCATAGATTTCCGTGAAGTGAACAGGAAGACCCTCCCTGACCGTCAGCCTATCCCCAGAGTGCAAGACATAATGGATGGCCTAGGAGGAAACTCGTGGTTCTCCCTTTTGGATCAAGGAAAAGCATACCATCAGGGTTTTATGGCGAAGGAGAGCAGACCCATAACCGCTTTTGTCACGCCATGGGGTCTCTATGAGTGGATCAGAATTCCCTTTGGTCTGATGAACGCTCCAGCCGCCTTTCAGCGCTGTATGGAAGACTGCTTGGAGGGGCTGAGAGATGAGATCTGTATCCCTATTTAGACGACACCCTGGTCTTTAGTAGAACCTTCGAGGATCACGTTGAGAATGTGAGGACAGTGCTACAGAGGTTACGGCAGCACGGGATAAAGTTGAAACCAAGTAAGTGTGAAGTGTTCAAGCGTGAGGTCCGCTACTTGGGACGCATCGTGTCTGCTGAGGGCAGTAAGATGGATCCAGCTGATACTGTGGCTGTTAGGGCGTTGAAGGAAAAGAGGCCACGGACTGTGGGAGAATTGAGAGCAGTCATGGGACTACTGAGCTATTACAGACAATATATCAGGGACTTCTCCTGCCTGGCCAACCCTCTGTATGCCCTAATGGAATTAGATTCTGGCTCAGATAAACGGAAGGACCAAAACGCCGGGACAAAAAGAGTGAAAGGAAAGTTTAAAGGGACACCATCACACCAGCCAATCATATGGACTGTTGAACAATCGGAGTATGAAAACACTCATATGCACATACATCATACACTCCATGATGGACTGTTGGACAAGTCGAGTGATAACATATACACTACACCTCCTCCTGGACTTTTGCATAAGCTGAGCGCTTATATACGAACTGTTGTAAAGGTGATTTGGTGACATCATATGTACTGTTTCACTGCATTCATCATTAACCATCTCTTGGTTGGATGTCGAGGACGACATCTGTGTTGAAGGGGAGTATGTAAGGATGATAAAAAAAAGGATGATAAAAAAAATGATGTTATACATTGCATGTCATTCAATGATTTTATACAAGTTATAATATCTTTAAAATGGTCCATAAAAAAGAGAATTAAAATACACTAGTTATAGTTATAGATCTGTAATCCATTGTTCAAAGAGATTAATAGTTTAATCGTTTACGTAAGTTTCACTTTAAGGTTAAGTACCAGTTTGTGATCGATTGCTAATGCCTTGTTCAGTGAGTATCTGTTAACGATTAATAATGCCTCGTTCAGCTTGTAGACGGAGCGCGCAGCTGACGTTCGTCCATTACACCATTGGACTGAACAGAAGCAGCATCGCGTCTGTGTTTCATTGTCCATTTCCTCTTTTACAGGTATGAACAAGGGTTGTATTGTGTACTAATGATTTATTTATGTGTTTAGTAATGTAAGGAACATGCGGGGAGTAAACGTTTGTGATTGTAATAGTTCATGTGCATTTAACAGTCTGAAGTGTTGCTATAGTGTTGCCTGCATGCTAGCTGTGTACTGTAGCACATGTTGTTGCACGTGAATCGAGGTTAAAGGGTGACGGTGATGGAACACCGCAGCCATTTTCTATGTGTGTCATTGTGGTATATTATACAGAAAAGGTAAAAGTGCTATTGTTTAAGTTTAGATAACTGAGTGTTTAATGTAAAGCAATATAGTATGTGTAAGCACAACGCTACTACTGAGGGTAACTATAAAACAGTGTTATAGCATTACAGAATACATATTTTATACTGTTTATTCTTCTAAACATTTACAGAGTAAAGTCAAACCTATTTTTGTTTAAATAATACTGTTTTATGATGCTGCAAACATACATGTTGATATTTTTGATAACTCACTTTAAGGGTTGACTCAGGTATTTTATTAACAGTTATAACTGTGACCAGCTGATGTTTTCCAAATTGTGAAGTTACTTAGAGACATGATGTCATGTGAAAAATGTTAACTAAAATGTAATTGTGATACTGAGTTAATATGTTAATATGCTGTTTATGGAAAAATCCATTACACCATTGGACTGAACAGAAGCAGCATCGCGTCTGTGTTTCATTGTCCATTTCCTCTTTTACAGAGGCGTAACACTCACACATCCCCAAAACATCAGCAATCCACCTCCATGTTTCACAGTAGGAATGGTGTACCTTTAGATTTATGGTTGTGGCCAAAAAGTTAAATTTTTTTTAAAATCAGATATTGACCTGTGTGCCCTTTTTCTTTCCACAACTTCCGATGCGACAATAGTGTACAATAGGTTCTGGTTCAAACCCCCAGGTGGCGTAGTTGAATTCACATTCCATCATTATTCTGTTAAACCATACACAACCCTACTCGCACCGCCACAAACTTGGCGTAGTTGACAGGATTCTGAAGGGTCAGAGACGTTTGCAACCCAGTTGTTTATATTGTGTTACATTGTGTTTTTGCGTTAAACAGCAGCAGAGTTTTTGGGTATGCTTGGGCTGCTGCCGTAATCGCCTCTGCTTCGTGTCGGAGGAAGAACTAGCCCAACTAAGAGACTTGGTCACTCAGCTTCAGGCTGACAATAAAAGGATGCGTCAGAGCGGGACCAATCCCTGCCCGGGACTTCATCCTCAGCGTCAAGCTCAGCTCCTGTGGACCGCTTGTTACGGACCGGCAAGACAACCCAAATGCAGACACACACGTAAAGTAAAACAAAACAGATTTATTGAAACACTTAGGAATAACGAGTTCTTCTGGGATAGCGAGACGAAGCAGGACAAGACCGGGGCTGGACTGGAGCGGGAACGAAGACGGAACTGGAAGGTACAGGAGCAGGCAGAGACGGAGCAGGAACAGGATTGACGGCAGGACGGGAAGGATCTGAGACGAACAAAGGAACAGGTAAGTAATTCGAAATACAGTTGATCATTAGAATGCTATTCGGCACATACAAGGCATTAGGCGGCCCTGTACCAGGATCAGGATGCTGACGCTGTGCAAGCCGGACACTAGCTTCTATCTCCCAGGTAAGTGTAGCCACGATGCGAGACTGGGGCAGGATACTCTCTTCTTCTGGAGATGGCTGTTCCGTGGGGAAGACTCTGGATAAGGCATCCGGCTTAATATTCTTGGAACCTGGGCGATAAGTAAGAACAAAATTAAAACGATCAAAGAATAGTGCCCACCTGGCCTGTCGGGAGTTCAGCCGCCTTGCCGTCTGGATGTACGTCAAATTCTTATGGTCGGACCAGACCACAAACGGCTGAATGGAACCCTCCAGCCAATGACGCCACTCCTCTAACGCCAACTTAACCGCCAGGAGCTCTCTGTTCCCCACATCATAGTTCCGCTCGGCTGGAGAGAGTTTATGAGAGTAGAAAGCGCATGGGTGAAGCTTCTGGTCAGTGGCAGAGCGCTGGGACAGTACTGCCCCCACTCCCGTATCTGAAGCGTCGACCTCCACCACAAACTGTAGCTCTGGATTTGGCTGGATGAGCACCGTAGCAGATGTAAAACGATGCTTGAGTACATTAAAGGCTCCTTCTGCCTCCGGTGTCCAGGCAAAAGGTTGTGCGGTAGACGTGAGAGTTGTCAAAGGCTCTGCCAGCCTACTGAAATTTCGTATGAAACTCCTATAAAAGTTAGCAAACCCCAAGAATCGCTGAACCTCCTTACGGCTGGACGGGGTCAGCCACTCCCGTACCGGCCATGGAGCCACAGAGGGGAGTGAAAACGGAACTGATCAAGGGAAGTGGATATTTATTCTTTATGGTGATCTTGTTCAGGCCCCGGAAATCAATACAGGGTCTCAGACTCTTGTCTTTTTTATCGACAAAGAAAAATCCTGCACCCACCGGAGAGGACGAGGGTTGTATTATCCCTGCTGCCAACGACTCCTGGATGTACTTTTCCATCGCCTCATTCTCTGGCCTCGAGAGAGTATAGAGACGGCTGCTGGGCAGAGGAGCACCGGGCAGGAGGTCAATGGCGCAGTCGTATGGTTTATGAGGTGGCAGCGACAAGGCTTGATGCTTGCAGAACACTGCCGACAAGTCATGGTAGGTAGGTGGAACTGAGGACAGATCTAGAGGTTCAGGTGCCGGGGTGCATCTAGAAGAAACAGGAGGCAAAGCAGACTGCAGACAATGTAAATGACAAAATTTACTCCATGACAACACTTGGTATGCGGCCCAGTCTATGTGAGGGTTATGTATTCTCAGCCAGGGTAACCCCAACACTATTGGTGAGTGAACACAGTCAAAAATTTAAAAACTAATAGTCTCTTTGTGATTACCAGACAGAAGGAGGGTTACTGGAATAGTCTGTTCCCCAATCTGGGTCAAAACCTCACCGTTCAAAGCCTTGACTTTTAAAGGCACCTCCAATGGCAGAGTCTGAATACCCAACCTCTTAGCCACCTCACGGTCCAAAAGGCTCTCATCTGCTCCAGAATCAATCATGACGTCCAAGGTCTGGGTCTGATCTGCTAAAATAATAGTTCCTTCCATACGTACAGTCTTGGGAGAAGAGCACCGGACTTGGCTCAGCAGTACTTCTCCCATCCGAGCCCACCCTTTTCCCGGAAGGAGCGGACAAGAAGCACGAAAATGTCCTAGTCTCCCGCAATAGAGACAACTCCCTGTAGTGACCCGACGAAGTCTCTCCTCCTCCGTCAAATGGGTCCGACCCAATTGCATGGGTTCAGGTGCGGCTGGTTGCAGTGAATGACCCAGCGAATCTGCATCAGAACTGGCTGAGCCTCCTCCATTGCCCGTCTGTCTCCACCAACCACCGCTCCTCTCTCGTGGAGGCTGGGAAAACCCCCCCTGATAAGCTGGGGATCCAGAACCTGGATTAGTGAAGGATCTCAGTGACGCCTGCAAACCGGCCTTCTCCCTCTTACGCTAGCAGGTAACCCATAGACTTGGTTACTTTTCTCAGGACAGGAAATGCCCAATGTTTCGGGGCAAAACTGGACTAAATATAACTGAGTGGCAAGAAGAAGTTGAAGCTTGTATTCGTTCACGCAACTTTTCTCCTGCTGAACAAGCTCTGTTTATATATGACCACTTGGAGGGTGAAGCCAGAGAGGAGATCAAATACCGTTCACAGCAAGAGAGAGGTGACCCAATTAGAGTTCTAGCCATATTACAGGAACTGTATGGTTGTATTCTGTCATATGTGTGTTTACAGAAAGAGTTTTTCTCTAGAAAACAATTGGAGGGGGAAACACTTTACGAGTTCTCCCATGCTTTACTTTGTCTTATGGATAAGGTTGTCAACAAGGCTCCTAGAGGTGTTCTGAACAAACATGTTTTACTAAGACAACAGTTTGTAGAACATGTGTCAGATTGTTCCCTTCGCCGAGCCCTAAAACAATTTGTACATATACATCCTACTGTCACCCTAATTGAGGCTCGCTCTGAGGCTATACAGTGGGAGCAGGAAGGGATGCCAGTGGGTGGGAGAGCTCACAGTCATTCAGTCCCCTCAGCTTTTGGTTTTCAGCAAATCGCACGAGAGGGTCATCTAAACCAGTGTAGCAGAATGCCTCAAAACTCAGAAATGGCAGAGCTAAAGAAAATGCTTAAAACCCAGCAACAGCAGTTGAACTCTCTAACCAGAAGCTTGGCAGAGCTTAGCAAAGGGCCCAGGACATATCCAAACCCGTATAAAATGTTGTTATGTGTTGACGGTGCCAACAACCTGGACAAATTGCACGCTACTGTAATTCTTATGTATCTGGTCCAACTCAGCCATCGGGCACTATGGCCCCTGCCAACGCTGATAGATCTGGTGTTTCACTTCAGGGAAACTGGCACCCCCTGAACCATTGAGCCAAGGTTCAGGTGTTGCCAGTATAGGCTCACAGTCAGTAGCCATAGTTCCGGAAAATTTGGTCTCCGCCTGCCCACGTATCTCTGTTTTGATGGGAGGGGTTGATGTTCCCTGCCTTGTTGATACTGGGTCAATGGTGTCTACAATAACAGAGAGCTTCTTTGTCAAAAACCTTGAACCCTGGGGACCTGAGAGACTCAAAGCGTGTAACTGGTTGACATTAAATGCTGCTAATGGCCTTGCAATTTCATACATGGGCTATTTTGAATTGGACGTAGAGCTGTGTGGTAAAGTCATTGCAAAAAGGGGTGTGTTGTCAGGGACCCTCCTATGCATGTTAATACTCCTGGTGTTTTGGGAATAAACATTATAAAATGTTATAAATTACCAAGAAAAAAGATGTAGATGTAGCTGTATTAAATTCATTATTATTATTTTTTTTTTTCATTTTCTACCGCTTTGTCCCGTTAGGGGTCGCGGGTGACTGGAGCCTATTCCAGCAGTAGCTCAGTGGTAGAGCATCCGTCCTTCAACCGGAAGGTAGTAGGTTCGATTCCCGCTCGCCCCACAGTTCATACTGTCGTTGTGTCCTTGGGCAAGACACTTAACCCACCTTGTCTCCAATGTCTGTAGCACTGGTGTATGAATGTGTGTGACTGTAGAGGTGTGTTTGGTGGTGGTCGGAGAAGGTTGAGCGCCGTTTGTGTGGCAGCCGCCATCTCTGTCTGCCCCAGGTGTGAATGTGTGTGAATGGGGTGAGTGGTAAGCACGTTGTAAAGCACTTTGTGATTTATATCTGTGAAAGGTGCTACACACGTGGACAAATTGTTGGTACCCTTCGGTCAATGAAAGAAAAACTCACAATAGTAACAGAAAAAACTTTATTCTGACAAAAGTAATAATAAATAAAAATTCTATGAATGTTAACCAATGAAAGTCAGACATTGCTTTTTAACCATGCTTCAACGGAATTATTTTAAAAAAGAAACTCATGGAACAGGCCTGGACAAAATTGATGGTACCCCTAACTTATTATTTTGTTGCACAACCTTTTGAGGCTATCACTGCAATCAGACGATTTCTGTAACTGTCAATGAGACTTCTGCACCTCTCAGCAGGTATTTTGGCCCACTCCTCATGAGCAAAGTGCTCCAGTTGTTTCCGGTTTGAAGGGTGTCTTTTCCAGACGGCATGTTTCAGCTCCTTCTAAAGATGCTCAATAGGATTGAGGTCAGGGCTCATAGAAGGCCACTTTAGAATAGTCCAATGTTTTCCTCTTAACCATTCTTGGGTGTTTATTGCTGTATTTTGGGTCATTGTCCTGTTGCAAGACCCATGACCTGCGACTGAGACCAAGCTGTCTGACACTGGCCAGCACATTTCTCTCTAGTATCCCTTGATAGTCTTCAGATTTCATTGTACCCTGCACAGATTCAAGACACCCTGTGCCAGATGCAGCAAAGCAGCCCCAGAACATAACAGAGCCTCCTCCATGTTTGACAGTAGGGACAGTGTTCTTTTCTTGATATGCTTCATTTTTCCGTCTGTGAACATAGAGCTGATGTGCCCTGGCAAAAAGTTCCATTTTTGTCTCATCTGTCTCCCAGAAGCTCTGTGGCTTGTCAACATGTAGTTTGGCATATTCCAGTCTAGCTTTTTTATGATTTGTTTTCAACAATGGTGTCCTCCTTGGTCGTCTCCCATGTAGTCCACTTTGGCTCAAACAACGACGGATGGTGCGATCTGACACTGATGTTCCAGGAGCATGGAGTTCACCTTGGATCTCTTTAGAAGTCTTTCCGGGCTCTTTTGTTACCATTCGAATTATCCGTCTCTTTGATTTGTCATCAATTTTCCTCCTGCCACGTCCAGGAGGTTGGCTACAGTCCCATGGATCTTAAATTTCTGAATAATATGTGCAACTGTAGTCACAGGAACATCTAGTTGCTTGGAGATGGTCTTATAGCCTTTACCTTTATCATGCTTGTCTATAATTGTCTTTCTATTCTCCTGCGACAACTCTTTCCTTCGCTTCCTCTGGTCCATGTTGAGTGTGGTACACACCATGTCACCAGACAACACAGTGACTACCTGAAGCCCTATAAATAGGCCCACTGACTGATTACAAGATTGTACACACCTGTGATGCTAATTAGTGTACATACCTTGAATTAACATGTCCATTTGGTCACATTATTTACAGTCTTTTCTAGGGGTACCATCAATTTTGTCCAGGCCTGTTCCATGAGTTTATTTTTTAAAATAATTCTGTTGAAGCATGGTTAAAAAGCAATGTCTGACTTTCATTGGTTAACATTCATAGAATTTTTATTTATTATTACTTTTTTCAGAATAAAGTTTTTTCTGTGACCATTGTGAGTTTTTCTTTCATTGACCGAAGGGTACCAACATTTTTGTCCACGTGTGTATATAAATAATACTTACTTACTACTTACTTACTTACTTACTAACCTTTGTTCTTAAATGGCAACATTTTAAAACAAGAGAAAGAAATATTTTTTAAGAAATGGATGATTGTGGGGATAACAAGAGTGAGAGATGTTTTATATGAGATGCAATGGAAGAGGCAAAAGAGGAATACAGTAAACAAGAAATAACAAACAAATATGAAATAATTAAGAACACAAAACCAAAAGAGTGGATTAAAAGAAAATAGAACATGGAAGAATAGAAAACAGAGAAAAACACTTATGTGAAACTTGGGGAAAAATTGCATGATCTTAAAAAATGTAGTGTAAAAATGTTCTATTGTGTTTTTAGAGATGGTGTTTTTAAGGAGCCAAGTGTAAACAAGTACTGGGTTGAGAAATTTAAAGATTTAAAAGAAGAGCGTATATAGAGAAACAAGAGAGGGAGATGTGTAGAAAAAAATTGGAGTGTTTGGAGTATTTTATAAGGTATAGAGTGTTTTTTTCTGAGTCAATTTTAAATAAAATTGGTTTAGAGCAAAGTGCTATGTGTAAAGTGTGTCACGAAGAGGGGATTTTACATATGTTTCTATATTTTTAAGGAAATGTAAATGTATGATTAAAGATTTGACTGAGGAGTGGGTTGAAAATGTAACGGAATGAAACAAAGTGGTGATGTTTAGTTGGGAAAAGGAGTGTCGAAACAAAAGGTTTATAAATCTGTGGATAATGTTAATGAAAAGTGCAATATGGGAGAGAAGAATTGTGACTAAAAGGAAAAATTGTGCTGTATGTATGGACTGTGTTTAGGAGGAAAACAGAAGTGTACATGGAGAGACTGTATGTGTATTTTAAATGTGAAAATAAGCTGGATGTTTTTTATAAGGTTTTTACTTCACATGTTTGTCGTGTTTGAAAAGATTTAATGTGGAGTTTGCCAGGGAGTGAAGAAGATGTGTGAAATATGTTTTGTAAATGTACGATATATGATGTATGACATTGTTTAAAAATTTGAAAAAAAAAAAAATAGGCCGGCGCGCTTGGCTGTTAACCGTGAGGATGGTGGTTCGAGCGCACCCAGGGACGTGTTTATTAAATTTATTAAATATTAATTATTAAAGCGTGATTAAAGGAAATCATGCATTTTAAAAGTTTTAAAAACCATGTCCCCTTCATATTTAAATTTCTCTGAAATATAAACATGATGCGTTGAATGCATACTGATACGTGTGTATTTGATTCATTAGTTCATTATTTAATTACATATAGGAAACTCAGACATCTTGTGAAGATGTCATAGAGCATGTTGAGGAAGAAGTAGCTGTACCTTCAGAGCTTCAGGTGAGGTCTTAAAGTGACAGATCGTCTTAAAGAGAAGGTCTTAAAGTGATTCTGTGATGAGATATACTACTATTGATTATTAGCAAATTATTAAATATAAATACAAAAAGTCTACTTGTTTTGTTATGCAAAAGTGAAGTGAATTGGTATTAGTATAAAAGGATATCAGTGTGGATAAAAACCAGGATATGTTTTGTTTGCTCTTCAGGAGACAGTCAGTGAGAGAAACAGCAATCCTCAAGCAAGTCAGTGTAGCAGTGTCCTGGACCTGGGAAGTAAGCCATACCAGCCTGATCCAAAGCAACTTCGAAACGAGAAGTTAAGGTTTCAGGCTGAAACCTTAACTTCTTGTTTCGAAGAAGTTAAGATTATGCTCCAAAAGCTCTCAAAGTCTACCTCTTGCCACAGTGTTTTTTATTTTTGTAAGTATAAAGAGGCTACTAACATACATAGAACAATGGTTGTTCAGCATTTCAAATTCTTAGGTATTAACGTGAGTGTACCGGAGGGTTAATAGTGTTTTTACAAAGAACAAAAGAAATCAGGGGGTCGGGGTTTGGGGGTGTCCCCACCAAAGCTGAGACCAAACCTACGCCCATGCCTTTGAGTATGAGTAAGTTTCTGAGTTTAATAAAAATGTTAGACACCATATTAGACATAATATTTCAGATTAATGAATTTAGGAATGTGTGTGTATGGATGCTAATTTAACATCTGTTACAATATAGTAAAGTCTCAGTTCATACTCATACATTAACCATTTTATGCACTTTCTATGTGCATTAATATGATTTATTTGCTAATGATTTTGACTTTTTACTGAATACTTTTTTGTATTGTTTCAGTTTCACACTTTTTTGCATTCAATTCTGGTCAATTCTGCAGCAACTCAAAAAGATAGGCTCTTCAATATACAGTAATGAACAGCCACAAGCCCTTAGACAGAGAGTGTAGGGTTCTTGACGAGAGGCATAGAATCCTTGATCAGTTTGGTGATAAGAGATGGCACACACCTTCACCAATCAAAGAGCTCTTTTAAAAGTCAAACTGTTCACATACACACGTGGACAAAATTGTTGGTACCCTTCGGTCAATGAAAGAAAAACTCACAATGGTCAAAGAAAAACTTTATTCTGACAAAAGTAATAATAAATAAAAATTCTATGAATGTTAACCAATGAAAGACATTGCTTTTCAACCATGCTTCAAAGGAATTATTTAAAAAAATAAACTCATGGAACAGGCCTAGACAAAATTGATGGTACCCCTAGAAAAGACTGTAAATAATGTGACCAAATGGACATGTTAATTCAAGGTGTGTGCACTAGTTAGCATCACAGGTGTGTACAATCTTGTAATCAGTCAGTGGGACTATTTATAGGGCTTCAGGTAGTCACTGTGTTGTCTGGTGACATGGTGTGTACCACACTCAACATGGACCAAAGGAAGAGAAGGAAAGAAAGAAGAAGAATAGAAAGAAAATTATAGACAAGCATGATAAAGGTAAAGGCTATAAGACCATCTCCAAGCAGCTAGATGTTCCTGTGACTACATTTGCACATATTATTCAGAAATTTAAGATCCATGGGACTGTAGCCAACCTCCCTGGACGTGGCCGCAGGAGGAAAATTGATGACAAAGCAAAGAGACGGATAATCCGAATGGTAACAAAAGAGCCCAGAAAGACTTCTAAAGAGATCCAAGGTGAACTCCATGCTCAAGGAACATCAGTGTCAGATCGCACCATCCGTCGTTGTTTGAGCCAAAGTGGACTACACGGGAGACGACCAAGGAGGACACCATTGTTGAAAACAAATCATAAAAAAGCTAGACTGGAATATGCCAAACTACATGTTGACAAGCCACAAAGCTTCTGGGAGAATGTCCTATGGACAGATGAGACAAAAATGTAACTTTTTGCCAAGGCACATCAGTTCTATGTTCACAGATGGAAAAATGAAGCATATCAAGAAAAGAACACTGTCCCTACTGTCAAACATGGAGGAGGCTCTGTTAGGTTCTGGGGCTGCTTTGCTGCATCTGACACAGGGTGTCTTGAATCTGTGCAGGGTACAATGAAATCTGAAGACTATCAAGGGATTCTAGAGAGAAATGTGCTGGCCAGTGTCAGGCAGCTTGGTCTCAGTCGCAGGTCATGGGTCTTGCAACAGGACAATGACCCAAAACACAGCTAAAAACACCCAAGAATGGTTAAAAGGAAAACATTGGACTATTCTAAAGTGGCCTTCTATGAGCCCTGACCTCAATCCTATTGAGCATCTTTGGAAGGAGCTGAAACATGCCGTCTGGAAAAGACACCCTTCAAACCGGAAACAACTGGAGCAGTTTGCTCATGAGCAGTGGGCCAAAATACCTGCTGAGAGGTGCAGAAGTCTCATTGACAGTTACAGGGATCGTCTGATTGCAGTGATAGCCTCAAAAGGTTGCGCAACAAAATATTAAGTTAGAGGTACCAACAATTTTGTCTAGGCCTGTTCCATGACTTTATTTTTTAAAATAATTCTGTTGAAGCATGGTTGAAAAGCAATGTCTGACTTTCATTGGTTAACATTCATAGAATTTTTATTTATTAATATATTATATTATAATATATAATATAATATAATATTAATATACTTTTTTCAGAATAAAGTTTTTTTCTGTGACCATTGTGAGTTTTTCTTTCATTGACCGAAGGGTACCAACAATTTTGTCCACGTGTGTACTTATCAATGCCATTTTGGTGGCCTTGTTGATATTGCCCTTGTGTATAGTATAACAATGTTTGTTGCTAGACAGATTTTGAGAAAGCTGTCCTTTGATGTGTGCTGTTCTAGGTTTGTGACAGAGGCTGTACCTGTTTATTTGATCACAGCTACTTCTTCTTCTTCTTTCGTGTGTCGTCATCAAATGTCCAGCTCAGTAGAACTCAGCCACGTTCTCATCTCAGGTCCCACGTCGAAGAGGCCGGCCTCCGAAGGTGGTTTATACAGTGGACAGGTAGTGATTATGTGCTCAGCGGTCTGCTCTGGCTCCCCACACTCACACACTGCTCTGTCCTCCAGGCCCCACTTCCTCATCGATGCTTTGTAACGTCCCACCCCAGTTCGCAGGCGGTTTAGCAGAGTCCATTGCCGACGTGGCAGATCCTCTCCTTCAAGACCGCCTCCAGGGTCAAAGATGTAACGGTGGATTCGTGAGGGTCCTGCTGACTCCCACTCCTGCTTCCAAGCTGCCGCGAGCCATGCCTCTGTAGACAGGTCCTCAGGGATGGACCTGAGCAGGTCTTGTGCCGCCTTGTTATGCAATGGCGGGACTTCAGTCTATGAGGAGGCAGTGCTGTTGTGGTGGTATTGTGCAGGATATGCCAGTTGCATCTTTGGGCTTTCCTTGCAAGAGCGAGGGTAGCAGCCTCGTCGGAGGCCGGCTGGGGCAATTCCTGCTAGTGTTGGCAGATGGTAGACAGGGGTAGAATTCAGGCAGCCAGTTATAGTCCGAAGGGCGGTATTTATGGCAGTGTCGACTTTCCTGGCGTGTGGGCTTCTGCACCAGGCTGGGGCACAGTATTCAGCTGTGGAGAAGGCGAGAGCTACTGTTGATATTCGAAGCACCTTGGCAGTTGCACCCCAGCTAGTACCAGCGAGGCGTCGAATTATTGCCACCCTTGATGACACTTTGGCCGTCACTTCTTCAAGGTGTTGTTTGAATGTTAGAGATCTATCCAGGCGTACGCCAAGGTACGTGGGGCTTGCTGGAACTCAAGACGCTTGTTATTAACGAATATGTCCAGTTCCCGTCTGGCCTCACTGTTGTTCAGGTGGTAAGCTGCTACAACTGTCTTGCCGATGCTGAGCTGTAAACGCCACTCACGCAGGTAGGCTGCCAAGGTGTCCATGTCCTGGTTTAGGCTGGCCTGTATCTGCTCCCATGTTTGTTGTCTCATCATAATGGCCAGGTCGTCAGCGTAACCATATTTCCGGGATGTTGTTTCCGGTAAGTCATGGATGTAGATATTGAATAACATCGGTGCAAGGACAGATCCCTGCGGAACACCATTCCTCAGCCTTCTAAGTCTGCTACATTGACCGTCACTTGTCACAGCTACCAGCTTACACTAAAAAACAATGGAGGACTGATGATTGAAGGTGGTCAGATCAGCAGAGCAGTTTTTCAGTTAACAATGGGGTAGAGGATTCCATTGATACAAGCATTTGATTAGCCAAAGCTTGACATGTAAACGTATGCTTTAGGTGTAATAATAATATGAGAGGTTGAGCATGTACCTACACCTACAACCAGTGTGAGTGTCTACCTGCAGCTACAGCCAAAGTGAGTGTGTACCTACAGCTAGAGCAAGTGTGACTGTGTACCTACAGCATAACCAGTGTGAGTGTGTACCCACAGCTACAGCCAGTGTGAGTGTGTACCCACAGCTACAACCAGTGTGAGTGTGTAACTACAGCTACAACCAGTGTGAGTGTGTACCTACAGCTACGGCCAGTGTGAGTGTGTACCTACAGCTACGGCCAGTGTGAGTGTGTACCCACAGCTACGGCCAGTGTGAGTGTGTACCTACAGCTACAGCCAGTGTGGGTTGTGTACCTACAGCTACAGCCAGTGTGAGTGTGTACTTACAGCTACAGCCAGTGTGAGTGTGTACCTACAGTTACAGCCATTGTGAGTTGTGTACCTACAGCTACAGCCAGTGTGAGTTGTGTACCTACAGCTAGAGGCAGTGTGAGTGTGTACCCACAGCTACAGCCAGTGTGAGTGTGTACCTACAGCTACAACCAGTGTGAGTGTGTACCTACAGTTACAGCCAGTGTGAGTTGTGTACCTACAGCTACAGCCAGTGTGAGTGTGTACCTACAACTACAGCCAGTGTGAGTGTGTACCTACAGTTACAGCCGGTGTGAGTGTGTACCTACAGCTACAGGCGGTGTGAGTGTGTACCTACAGCTACAACCGGTGTGAGTGTGTACCTACAGTTACAGCCAGTGTGAGTGTGTACCTACAGTTACAGCCAGTGTGAGTTGTGTACCTACAGCTACAACCAGTGTGAGTGTGTACTTACAGCTACAGCCATTGTGAGTGTGTACCTACAGTTACAGCCAGTGTGAGTGTGTACCTACAGTTACAGCCAGTGTGAGTTGTGTATCTACAGCTACAGCCAGTGTGAGTGTGTACCTACAGTTACAACCAGTGTGAGTGTGTACCTACAGTTACAGCCAGTGTGAGTGTGTACCTACAGCTACAGCCAGTGTGAGTTGTGTACCTACAGCTACAGCCAGTGTGAGTTGTGTACCTACAGCTACAGCCAGTGTGAGTTGTGTACCTACAGTTACAACCAGTGTGAGTGTGTACCTACAGTTACAATCGGTGTGAGTGTGTACCTACAGTTACAGCCGGTGTGAGTGTGTACCTACAGCTACAGGCGGTGTGAGTGTGTACCTACAGTTACAACCGGTGTGAGTGTGTACCTACAGTTACAACCGGTGTGAGTGTGTACCTACAGTTACAGCCGGTGTGAGTGTGTACCTACAGCTACAGGCGGTGTGAGTGTGTACCTACAGCTACAGCCATTGTGAGTGTGTACCTACAGCTACAACCAGTGTGAGTGTGTACTTACAGCTATGGCCAATGTGAGTGTGTACTTACAGCTACAACCAGTGTGAGTGTGTACTTACAGTTACAGCCAGTGTGA
This sequence comes from Perccottus glenii, assembly GCA_024416835.2. Classification (NCBI taxonomy): domain Eukaryota; kingdom Metazoa; phylum Chordata; class Actinopteri; order Gobiiformes; family Odontobutidae; genus Perccottus; species Perccottus glenii. The sequence continues at coordinate 24,543,778 of CM044552.2, read as the reverse complement.
GTGTGTACCTACAGTTACAGCCGGTGTGAGTGTGTACCTACAGTTACAACCAGTGTGAGTGTGTACCTACAGTTACAGCCAGTGTGAGTATTTACCTACAGTTACAGTCAGTGTGAGTGTGTACCTACAGTTACAGCCAGTGTGAGTTGTGTACCTACAGCTACAGCCAGTGTGAGTTGTGTACCTACAGCTACAGCCAGTGTGAGTTGTGTACCTACAGCTACAGCCAGTGTGAGTGTGTACCTACAGTTACAACCAGTGTGAGTGTGTACCTACAGTTACAGCCGGTGTGAGTGTGTACCTACAGCTTCAGGCGGTGTGAGTGTGTACCTACAGTTACAACCAGTGTGAGTGTGTACCTACAGTTACAGCCGGTGTGAGTGTGTACCTACAGCTACAGGCGGTGTGAGTGTGTACCTACAACTAAAGCCATTGTGAGTGTGTACCTACAGCTACAACCAGTGTGAGTGTGTACCTACAGCTACGGCCAATGTGAGTGTGTACTTACAGCTACAACCAGTGTGAGTTGTGTACCTACAGCTACAGCCAGTGTGAGTTGTGTACCTACAGCTACAGCCAGTGTGAGTGTGTACCTACAGTTACAACCAGTGTGAGTGTGTACCTACAGTTACAGCCGGTGTGAGTGTGTACCTACAGCTTCAGGCGGTGTGAGTGTGTACCTACAGTTACAGCCGGTGTGAGTGTGTACCTACAGCTACAGGCGGTGTGAGTGTGTACCTACAGCTACAGCCATTGTGAGTGTGTACCTACAGCTACAACCAGTGTGAGTGTGTACCTACAGCTACGGCCAATGTGAGTGTGTACTTACAGCTACAACCAGTGTGAGTGTGTACTTACAGCTACAGCCAGTGTGAGTGTGTACCTACAGTTACAGCCAGTGTGAGTGTGTACTTACAGCTACAGCCAGTGTGAGTGTGTACTTACAGCTACAGCCAGTGTGAGTGTGTACCTACAGCTACAGCCAGTGTGAGTGTGTACCTACAGCTACAAACAGTGTAAACGTATACCTACAGTATGATCAATCAGTCTCCATACGTTTGGTGATATAAGTATGTTTTGAGTTTGCTTTTGAAAACCTCAACAGAGTCAACTCGCCGCACTTCCACCGGGAGCCCATTCCATAAAAAGGGGGCTTTATAAGAAAAAGCTCTGTAGCCAGCAGACCTCTTCTTTACTCAAGGAAGTTGAAGGAGGTCAGCGTTGTGAGAGCGAAGGGTCTGATAGGTAAGAGGGCGGGCGTCCACAAAGGATTTTATATGTTAACAGGAGAACTTTAAAGATCTAACAGATCTAACATGAGGAAGCCAGTGCAATGAAGCCAGGACTGAAGTAAAGAATAAGAGAGGGAGAAGGGAATTTTTGAGATATTCCTCAAGTGAAAAAAGCCAAGTTTAGTTTCAGTGGAATAAGAGGCCCTAAATGCAGACTGAAACGGCTCGAGGAGGTCCGATAGATATAGAGTAGGTTTTAACGCAACTTTTTCAAGGACTTCAGATATAAAAGTTAAATTTGAGACAGGACGGAAATTATTTAGGCATCCAGGATCCAGAGTAGGTTTTTTGAGCAGGGGTTTGCACAAAGCATGTTTGAAGAGGGAAGGAACGGTGCCAGTAGAGAGGGACAAGTTTATAATGTTTAACATAATTTGCCCTACATAGGGCCACAGTTCTTTCTGGCAGGATATCCAGAAGGCACGTAGTTGCTTTACATGAAGAAACCACCTTTGTCAGCTCATCAAGGGATATAGGAGCTAAGACTGAGAGACGAGAGGTCAGTGGATCCAAGTGAATGGGACCCGGAGCTGAGGAAGACAAAAACTAAATATTATCCCTTATATCTTTAATTTTATAATTAAAGAAATCTAAAAGGTCTTGTGCACTAAAGAAAGAGGAGTCTTCAGTTGTTTTTGAATGGATTAGTTTAGCAACTGTCCCAAAGAGAAACCTGGGGTTATGTCGGTTTTCTCTGATTAGAGATGAGAAATAGGCCGGCTTTGCAGTGCTGAGGGCGTGCTTATAGGTGTTTACAAACAAAGACCACTTTTGACAATTTAGATTAGTTTTTGACTTGCGCCATTTGCGTTCAAAACTCCTGCAGGCCTGTTTTAAAGTCCAGGTTTCCTCGTTATACCATGGCGTAGGTTGTCTGGTTGGTCTGGGCTTTGTCCTGAGGGGTGACACTGAGTCAGTGATGGCCAAGAGGGTTGCATGGACCTTCTCTGTGTAGGCCTCTACTGACTTTCCAGGTGTAGTTAAATTAGAAAGAACATCTGTCAGCCGTGTCGTAAACATTTATATTGCAGCTGCGCTTAAAGACACTACGCATTTGTTGAAATTTGAGAAATGTAGGACTTTTCTCGAATTCCACCAGTGAGTGATCTGAAACAGCAGATGAAAGACAGGAGACGAAGCGATGGGAAACATCTATCTAATGTGTGTGGGCTCATAAACAAACTGGTTGTAAGCAGTGATTGAAATGCTATGGCCAGAGGATCACACTCCTTATTTAGATGAATATTAAAGTCACCAACTAGAAGGATGTTATCAGCATGGGTTATTAAGTCAGAAAAGAAAGCCCCAAACATCATCCAAGAAAGAAGAGTAGGAACCCAGAGGGCGATAGAGTACAGCTAAAAAAAATGGCTTACTTCCGTTTATTTGAGAAGGAATATGTTTGATGAGTAACACTTCGAAATTGTTAAATTTTGGCTGTGATGATGGACCTATAAAGCAAAATACAGCTTTATGAATGACTGCAACACCACCACCCAGTTTCGACGTGGGTGGTGAAAATTATTTCATGATTTTTTCCTGAAACCTCTAATTACAATGGTTGATTGGTGGTGTTTTTTTACATAAAGTGGGAAAGTGTACCAAAAGTCAAAAAGACAAATCAATGTGTAACATTTAGCAGCTCTGTTTTACAATGTCCAAAGGTGGTGCTGGGTTAATGATAAAGTTGGTTTGGGTTATAAAGGCACAGGAAAAAGTTTGAAAACACTAAGAAATGAAGTGACAAGTCAGACTCTGTAAGGGACATTTTTTTATTCTGTGACGATGACTTTTGAGAGTATTCTGGATGAAGTGGATGGTTTTGGGCCTTTCCAGATCATCATTCTCATCCTGCTCTGCACTCCTCGGATTGTTCTGCCCTGTCATTTCTTACTCAATATCTTCATCACGACTGTGCCTCCTCACCACTGTGAAATTAAAACCCGAGACGATGAAGGACTACTTTCAAATTTAACTCACAAACAGAGAATGACAGTTTTCCTTCCAGTGCGAGAAGATGGGACTCTTAAATCCTGTGAGATGTTCGCCGAGCCTCAGCTTCAGCTTTTATCCAACAGTTCCTTCAGCTCTAACCTGCCGACAGTTCAGTGCAGCAGCTGGGTTTATGATAACTCCACCTTCACTTCAACATTGGCCACAGAGGTACACACACACACTTTTTCAATGATACATCTTGGTACATTATTCTCTTTTGAAATTGTTTTAAAGTGACACAATTGCATTTTCACCCAAACAGTATTGTGGAGCATACGATTGTTTAGTATACTGTACTAGAAAACGTCTCGGGTTATGAATATAACCCTTGTTCCCTGAGAGGGAACGAGACACTGCGTCGTGAAACGACAATTTGGGGAACGCCCTCAGCGTGACGCCTCTGAAGCATGAATGAAACTTAGACCGATCCTGATTGGTGCTACGCCACGACGTAGCGAGTGACAGCCTACCCGGAAGTATAAAGGGACGCCGTATCGCATCCACGCTAGTTTTTGCGATGAAGCAAATCGCCCTCAGGCAGGGTAGACGTGGAAAAGCGACGCAGTGTCTCGTTCCCTCTCAGGGAACAAGGGTTATATTCATAACCCGAGACATTTGGGGAACGAATTCCCACTATGCCACGACGACCCATGCCTGCCCTAGTGTGAGGCTGGAAATTCAGGCACACTTAGGACGAGAGCACCCTGGCGCCTGGCGTCGCAGGGAGGTGCAGACTATAGAACCTAATGAAAGTGTGTGGAGTAGCCCAGCCGGCTGCCTCACAGATCTCCCGAAGCGGGACCCCCATTTGAAGGGCCCGAGAAGACCCGAAACACACTAACAGTAGGTCTGACTTCCTCCACTGCGAAGACTTCTGTATATAGATTCGCAATGCTCTGACAGGGCAGAGCAGATGAAGTCTCCCCTCTTCGGCCGACACATGAGGTGGAGGATGAAACGCCTGCAATACCGTCGGCCGTGTCACGTTAGATGGCACCTTAGGCACATAGCCTGGCTCGGACGTAAAATGGCCTTAACCCCACCGGGGGCAAACTCCAGGCAAGTTGGTGTTATAGCCAGTGCCTGGAGGTCCCCCACCATTTTAAGTGAGGTGATAGCCATGAGCAGCGCCACCTTGAATGACAGAACTCGATCTGTCGCCGACTCGAGTGGTTCGAAGGGGGCCTCAGCCAGTCCTTCAAGCACCACCGCCAGATCCTAAGTTGGAACCCCGGGGCGCGTTGTAGGCCTCAGCCTCCGGGTGCCACAGAGGAAACGTACGACCAATGGGTGCTTCCCCAGTGGCCCCTTACTCCCCGGTACGTGGAACGCCGCAATGACAGCCACGTACACCTTAAGGGTGGACGGGGTAATCCCCGCAGTGAAGCACTCTTGGAGGAACTCCAGTACCGTGCCACTGGGCAGTTCACCTCACGCTCCCTGCACCAAGTGGAAACTACATTCCACTGTAAGCCGTACAACCTTCTTGTGGAAGGAGCCCTGGAACTGAGTACGGTCTCCACTACCCCTGCCGACAGACCAGCCTGCTTGCCAGCAGTGCTATGATGTCTGAGAACCATACTCGGGCTGGCCAGTATGGGGCTACTAGGAGTAGCTGATCCCGTCCTGCCAGACCTTCTCCAGAACTCCCGGGAGCAGATCTATTGGGGGAAATGCATACAGATGCAGCCTCGGCCACGTCTGTACCATGGCATCCAACCCCAGCGGGGCTGGAGGCGTGAGGGAACACCACAGTGGGCAGTGGAACGTCTCTCGAGACGTGAACAGCTCCACTTCCACTGGGCCGAACCTCTCGCATATAGACCTCACCACCTCTGGGTGAAGTCTCCATTCCCCGGGCCTCAGCCCCTGCCTCGACAGGATGTCTGCTCCCTACTTTTGGTCCCCAGGAATGTACATCGCTCTGATTGACGATGGTTTCCCCTGGGACAATAGGAGGATCTGATGCGCCCATTTGCACAGAGGGCGAGACCTCAGACCCCCGTGACGGTTTAGGTACGCTACTACCGACATATTGTCGGAGCGCACCAGAACGTGATAACCCCTGAGATCCGCCAGGAAGCTTCTCAGAGCCCTGAACACAGCCAACATCTCCAGGCAATTTATATGTCTGGAGAGATGATGGTCCTGCCACAGACCCTGGGAAAAGGGTCAACCAGTGAGGGAGGCATCTGTCGAAACGGATTTCTGGCGACATGATGCTCCCAATACTGGTCCTTGGGACAGAAACCAGGGTTTCTTCCATATCGACAGGGAACGACAGCACCTGCGCGTAACCCTGATCCTCCGGAATGGATTCCTCCTCAGGGAAAACCCCCTGGCTTTCAGCCACCACTGCAGGGGTCTCATGTACAGCAGGCCAAAAGGTATTACGTTGGCCGCAGCTGCCATGAGCCCCAACAGTCTCTGAAACTGTTCTACAGTGATGTAGCGGCCTAGTTTTATGCTGGAGACCATCGCCTGTATGGACTCGATGCGTGCGGGGAACCTATGTGCCTGCATCGTCGTCGAGTCCCATACTACTCCCAGGAACGCTTGGTTCTCTGGGAGGGCATCAACACGCTCTTGAGTCTCAACCTCAAGCTCTGAATATGGCCATGGATGACATCTCGATGACGAACTGCCATTTCTCGAGACTGGGCCAAAATGAGCCAGTCGTCGATATAATTCAGTACACGGATGCCCTGGAGTCGCAGTGGAGCCAGAACCGCATCCATGCACTTGGTGAATGTGCGAGGGGAGAGCGCTAGGCCGAATGGAAGAACCCGATATTGGAACGCTTCGCCCCCGAAAGCGAACTTCAGGAACTTTCTGTGAGAAGGACTTATAGGAATATGGAAGTATACGTCCTTCAGATCTATCGTGACAAACCAGTCCTCGGACCGAATTTGATTCACGATAATAGGTATCGTTAGCATCTTGAACCTGAACCTCCTCAGAGACCGGTTCAAATACCTTCGATATAAAATTGGACGCAGACTTCCGTCCTTTTTGGGAACTATAAAGTACTGGCTGTAGAACCCCGACTCCCTTTCTGGCGGAGGAACCCGTTCTATGGCCTCCTTTACCAACAGGGAGTGTACTTCCTGTTCCATAACCCGAGCCCGCTCCAGGACCACTGTAGTCCAGACCACCCCACTGAATCTTGGTGGGTTGTGGCCAAACTGCAGTCTGTAACCCTTTTCTACAGTGCGCAGGACCCATGGCGACACATTTGACAGGCGTTGCCACGTCTGGAAAAGATCTGCCACGGGAATCAGCCTCGCGAGGCTGACCTCGGGTATTTTTTGAAGACCATTCTCGCCCCCCTGAAACAGTTGCCCGGCAGAGAGAAGTCGTGTACGATTTTCGGTGCGCATACGCCATCGTTGTCTGCCCGAGACCCCTCGGGGTGGACGAGGCAGCTCGCGTAAGCTGGAAGCCGATGTGGCCCGAGTCGTCATAGACGGCGGGTTTACTACATCGGTGTCCAAGGGGCTCCGCAGTGAAAACGGCCTCAGCCGCCTCTCCCCGGAGGGGACAGCCCTCAGAGGTCCTACCAAAGCTAGGACCTCTTACCCACAGCCTTCCTAGCCTGAAGGACGACCCTCAGGTCCCCTTCCTGCTGAGTCGGCGGCCGCGCCTGTGTTGCGCTCCTGGGGAGGGGCTCTGGAGGCGACGCCCTCCTTCTGTACCTGCCGGTACGAGGAGCTCGATGACGCTGGGGCTGGTCGATTTTAGGACCAGCCCCTTTTTGACTTGGCGCAGCAAGGGATACACTGCTGGAACGCCGCAGATTGCCTCCTCACCCCCTGAATACGTCGACGACCGTAATGACGTCGCCGAACAGGCCAGTAGGCGAATGAGGAGCATCAAGAAGGAGAACCATGTCCTTCTCCTTGATGCCCGACAGATCTAGCCTCTCCTGACCCGGTGAGACAAATCTGTCGCTCTGCGGAGCTCAGCCACATCCACAGATGTGTCGTCATCCAAGTCCTTTAACAGGTCGGCCTGGTATGCCTGCAATATACTACCATGGTATGCAGACATGCCCCAGCCCGCCCTGCTACCATATACGCCCCGCCCACCATGGTCGATATAACTCTACACTGCTTGGTGGGCAGCGCCGGGGTTTTAATGAAGACGCCGCACTGGAAGAGAGGTAAGTGCCTCCTCCCCCCTCGGCATCCTACCACATCACCCGCCGCAATGATGAACACGTCCACATCCTCAAATGCAGACAGCTCAAATTGATGATGATTGGGAAAAAGCCTCAGCAGTCCCAATCTCATTAGAGAGGCGGGAGGAGTGTGGCCTATTCCATGACTTACACAACTCGTTTTGTAAGTCCAGAAAAATGGCACACCCCGATGCTTAGGTTGTGCTCTGCGCTGCAGGAAGCGCTCATACAGTCTATTTTTAGCTACTGACGCTTCCTGCCGTTCTGACGGCCAGCTAATGTTTAACCTGGCCACCGCACGAGTCACAACTTCAATGAGCCCCTCATAAGCGGGCATGTGAGGTGACGAGTGAGCCTTCATGTCACCCGCCTCAATGCTGAGCACGTCCACATCCTCAGACGCAGACAGCTCAAGCATCGGACCCTCTCCTTGTGCAGGAGAAGCAGCTTCGCGGGCTCCTGCACGGGGAGGAAGGTCATCAGAGCTGTCTGATGATGATTGGGAAAAAGCCTCAGCAGTCCCAATCTCATCAACTAGCTCCAGCTGCGATCACCACGATCTAAGCCGCCGCACCGCCTCGGCGGGCGCGGGACATGAACCGCGGGGAACGCGAGCCTGGCCGGCCTCAACACGGCCAGGCGGGAGCACAGCACTCTGCAGAGGAATGTTTCACAGTGCATGCAATCAGCTCCCTCGAGACCTGACCGCGCGTGCCGCGCTCCCAAACAGATCACACACATCGAGTGCTTGTCCCCACCCGTGAGATAACTTGGGCAGGGGTATACACACTTCCTGAACTGTTGACTCGCCATACTTTTTCATTCAAAAGTTTCAAATCAACATGATCTCTCGTCTCATACACAGGGCATTTGCTGAAGAGCGAAAAGCTGGCGTGGTTGTGATACGGCGTCCCTTTATACTTCCGGGTAGGCCGTCACTCGCTACGTCGTGGCGTAGCACCAATCAGGATCGGTCTAAGTTTCATTCATGCTTCAGAGGCGTCACGCTGAGGGCGTTCCCCAAAGTGTCGTTTCACGACGCAGTGTTGAGTTCCCTCGAGAAGGGAACTTTTATTCTGTACCTGAGTATCTCTGCACAGCATCCTATTAGGCTTATCTCTTAAAGACACTCAAAGCGTTTTACAACAAGCATCATTCATCCATTGCAGACAAAAGCACTCAAACAGTCCCACCCAAAGACACTTTGGGGTTTGAACTGTTAACCTTCCAGTTATTGTACAACCCTCTCATTAGCCACTGTCACCACTAAGAAAACCATTTAGTGCAATACCTGTATTAAGGGTGTGTTCAAATGTATACTCCTATTCAGTTTGTACCCAAACAGAACAATCCATTCGTCTGGTTTGCTAACAAAAAAAGTATTGTTTTGGCTTATTTTTTTCCAGAAAAGCTAAACGTTTTGTGGCATTTTTGTCATAATGCTCTTTCTGTTTTGGTTTGTTTAGACGTCTGTGGTCCATTTTGAGTTGACATTTTAGCTGAACTACCAGAGTTCAGGTCTTGGTGGCACTGAGGGTTGTATGGCAGCATTCACACTTATCAAAGTGAATGCACTATCACTGTAAAAGATTTTATTGTAAATTAACTGTTTATTCACAGTACTGCTACTGTTATCATCTTAACAGTAAGTTACTGTTTTGCTGGAATATAGTACAACTGTTATATTCACATTCATTTACTGTTCATTTTTACAGTACCACTGTAGACTTTGGTCAGTACTTTACTGTTATTCTACAGTTATACCATGTTCTGCAATCAGTACTTAACTGTTTATTTTACAGTTTTGCAATGTTCTACTGGCAGTAGACCAGATTAGCTGGAAAATAGAAAAGTGAATAAATTATCAAATTAAAATGAAGTCAAAGTGTGGAAGTGTATTGCCATTAGTGGCTCATACAAAGGCAGTTGGGGAAAAAAATATGACACTGGGTCCTTGATAAGTTCAGAGAGGAACCATCCCTATTTGATAAAGTGTAACCCTAACCTTCAAAACAATAAGTCAAGTTATAAGTCAGGTGTGTTGTATGCAAATAAAATCTTTAGAAAGTGGCTTAGACCATACACTATAAAAACAAGAAAAATTAAACAAAGAAGTAGAGTTTATATTCAGCTTAAACTCATATTTATTTCAAAATTCATATTCATCCAGTTAATGGTTTCTGAAAGCACACAAGCATCAATTTTCAAAATTAAAATAAACTGAACAAACAAGGATATTTACAGTATGTGAACTTGAGTACTCCCAAAAGGACATCAAAGGGAAAAAGAGTCAGCACATTACCGCTAGCTTGCTTTATGTAAATACTCACCCATCTGAAAAACAAATTCACAATTGTGTTACGCCTGCTGCCCTCGCTTCACTTTCTAATGTTATACACTGCAGCAGTGTCAAAAACATACTTCTCAACATGTGCTTTCTTCTGCACAAATCCCTTTTGCAGATAACCTCTTCAGAACCAGCTTGAGAATCCTATTGGAGATAACCCTATCTACAGTGGCCCCTTTATTCCACGTTCTGAGTTGATGCCATAAAAGCATCTGAAAAACACAGTATTATATTTCAGAGTTGTTATATAGTTCGGTGACATAAAACCAAAAAAATAAAATTTGCTGACAGAACAAAACAGATAATCTAATAGACAATAACACAATTTATGTGAGCCCCCTGGATTGCTCTAATAAAGCTCTAATAAAAAAAAATTGGATGGTTACCCCTTCCTGCCTAAAACTTTGAGTAAACAAATAAAAGGTGTGCAGAGGCCAGTGGTGGACGAAGTACACAAACCAAGTACTTGAGTTAAAGTACAGATACACTAGGTAAAATATTACTTCAGTAAAATAGTACTTCCTTTTAACTTTCACTTGAGTAAAAGTACAAAAGTATTTGCCTTCAAATGTACTTAAGTATCCAAGTACACATTGTGAACAATATTTATTTTCTTGCATGCCATGTGCAGGGCTCACAGTCTTTGGAAGCTGAACTTTTGAAAAGAACGATCTCGGTTTATAAGCAGCACTCCACTCCACCTTTCAACTGTTTAGCATCATAATGAGCATATAAAACTAGTCAAAATTTAATTTATATTCTACCAAAAGTGTTAACATCAATCGACTGTCATTTCACAATATCGAATCACTCAGTTTAAAATAAATATTACAAACGTTGGTGAAACAGCGAACTAACGTTAACTTAAACACAATGGTGCGAGCTACTGTTAAATTACTCAATAAAAAATGACCACCAGAATGAAAATGGTGTTTCCTAAGATTGGAAGGAGAATTCCAGTACGAAGAAATGTTACAGTTCCGAGGCAGACAAAGAAGGCAGTTAAAAATGAAGGACTCGTTTTACTTTTCAACGACTTCAAAATAACACCGCAAATAAGGCCGCGGGTGTTGTGTCACTGGCACTTTAGATTCAGGAGTTTGTGATTCTTCCATCCTAATGAAGAGTGAAGACAATCGGCACTCTCAGAATGATATGCTGTTGCACTGACGCACTAAATAAGCGGTAACCAGAGTTACCAGACCAAGTTCAAAACAGAGTGTGCGCTGTATCCTGATTGGTGGTTTGCCGCGTGATTGCCCTCTTCAGTTTTTTTCTATCCACTCATAAATAAAAAGAAACGACTAATATTGCAAAATTTAATTGAGTAAAAAGTAAGATATTTGACTTTGAAATGTAGTGAAGTTAAAGTAAAAAGTATCCCCGAATGGAAATACTTCATTAAAGTACAGATACTGGAAAAAACTACTTAAGTACAGTAACGAATTACATTTACTTCGTTACTGTCCACCACTGGCAGAGGCTATAGCTCAAATTAAAACACACTGGACTGAAGTTTGTAAATATTCACAACAAAGTCAGTTTTCCGTTGAAATGCCTTAGGTAGAAGAGGCTGACAACACAACTTACCTCTGAATAAATTCCATAGTACAGGCCGCCTCCTCTTGAAACTGCAAGCTGCAGTATGTAGTACAGTGCAAAAAGAGCAGCGAGTTCTGTTGACTTGATGTCCTTGTAGATGACATGACCCTCCATGGTGATCATCCACCGTCCAGTCACAAGCTCTGTTCCACCTAAAGAGTAAAATAAGATTAATTTATTAAAGCATATTGACTTTATTCATAAAAAATGCAACATGAATGAAGAAACGTGGATGAATTCGAGTTTTGAATTAATAAACACATACCAAGCACTATGACACGGGCAGTTGGGGGCAAATCAGCCACTGTCTAAAGAGAAGAACAAGACAAGACAAACAACCAAAATGGTTTGTTAGCTATGTAACAGAGAAAAGAGTAGAGCCTAGTTCCTTTTGATAAAGAGGATGCCGGGAAGAGTTCAGACTTGAACCCAGCTCCTGTCTGAACTCCTCCCGGGTTCCCAGCTAAAGCGGAGGCAGTTGCTGGGTCTTTGCGGAAAGACCGGACAAAATCCAACAGCTAGCCTTACTGCTGCGGGATTTTCACAGCCATAGTTTACGCTCACTCTTGGTGCAGCCAGTTGCTTTAATCTGCAAATCCGCCAGGATTTCATATTAAGTTAATAAGCTAAAATGGAAAATAATATACAACCGAATATTTTATAGAGTGACCATTAGCCTTCTGGCTACACCGAGAACAAACGTGACAGTGTGTATCGCCATTCTTGAAATAATATATTTTAATAATAGTTATTTGACCAGCATTTGGCTTATAAATACCAAAACTCATGTTAGTTTAACTTTTAACAATTCTCCCCTAAGATGCTTCAAACTGGTAATAAATAGCCTTAAATTATAACATAAAAAAAAGCTAGCTAAAGCTAACTGCTAGATTTACTGATCAGCTTCATTTACCAATTGTAAATAAAATATTACATTATTAAGCAAACATCATCAAAAAAGAATAGAATGTGCTTCAACTGACCGTGTGATTTATCAAATGCGTTGGATTGACAATAATATTCCTTGAGACGGTGAAACGACGCAGAACTTCTCTGCATGTGTCCTCTTTAAAAGTACTGAAGGCTATATAGTATTACTGTAATTTTACAGCCTATAAACTGGTAATTCAAAATTCACTCCCAGAATGCTCACAATTTACAGTACTTACAGTATTTTTGGGAAAATGCCAAAAATCCCTTAATGTTTCCTAGAATGCATTTCTATTTTCAGTAAGTTACTGTTTTTAATAGGAAACAGTAACTACTGTCAAGATTTTGCCGTTTTTTAACAGCAATTTTTTACAGTGTAGAGCTCGTCTAAACACACCCTAAATCTCTCTTCACCAATTTAAGGTATCATATATGGTTACAATGACCTTGTCAAAAAGTGCACTCCTTGTCAGTACTTTCGGTTTGCTTGGATTCAATATTTTGTGGAGTGTTTATGTCCTCGTCTGCATTTAATAATAATAATAATTAAAGCCGCAAGCGGCGATAAAGGCCCTCGCCTCCCTTGAGACCGCGGGGACACATGCACTCGGAGGATTGCATTTCGTGCTTTAAAGCGTAAACTTCACGGTAATGTCAAATAACCGGGCCTGTGCTACTGCTGGGGCCTCTTACACCACCTTGTAATTTAGAGTTAAAGGTCTCCACAATCCCTGGTTTTCCTGGGAGCTGTCTGAACCTTTGAACATAATAGATTATGCTTGGGCTAAGGCGAGAAAAAAAAAGTACTGGCTGGAGATTTGAGATGACTCAGGAATCGCTGCACCCCCCTGTTTAAAAAGGCAAAATGTAAATATAACTTGTCTAAAAGTACAAGGTTACAAGTTCCAAAGGATTCTGAGGAGTTTTCTAAGACTCTAGCCGTGGCTCTGGAGGGGCCTCCTCTAAAGGAAGGATCCTGGCAATTGGGAAATGATTGCCTCTTCACAGACTCATTACGACCACAGCCACAAATGTATCAAAAAACAAATTGATAACTTTTTTGGCACACGTGTCTAGATGATACTCACCAAATTTGGAGCTGTTTAGATGAAAAGCCTTTAGACACAAGGGGTGCGATTTAGGTGGTCACGCATTCCACCCAACATAGTAGATTTCCTGTTGAGTTTACGGTATGGCTGTAATAAACTTTTATGTTTGCCCTGAGGTGTCCTATGGATGTACCAAGTTTTGTATTTCTACATTGGAAAAATGTACTTTCCTTTTCCATAGAACCAATGTATTTTGACTTTTCTAGGGGTCGCCACTGAGTCATTTTTCATATTTTTTTTTCAGCGACTTCAAATACATACATTTTTCGATGGGCTTGAAGTCTGGGACCAATAAAAATGACTTTTACTTGCACGTTTACTGGGTCAAATTGAAAATCATTTTTCAGAAAAATTATAATAAAAAAAATATACCAAATTATAATAAAAAAAAAAATAACTCGAGCAAAAACGACAAGAAAAACGCCTGTCTATTTTACACACACGTGTTTAGCTCATTTTGCCCAAGTTTGGTGTCTGTGGAATGAAGCAGATATTTTCTATTGTTTTTTAAAAGAGAGGTTGTATTCTAAGTCGGTTCACATTTTCAATTTGTAATGGCTGCCTTCCCGTGTGTGATAGGGTGTGGTCCCTATTGGCTTTTTTGTTCATAAGGCCATACTGGATGTGTGTACCAAGTTTTATTTGCCTACGACAAACTAACATTTTCACTTCCCATTGACTTTTTCCACATATTTGGAACGTTGCTATGGCAACACATTTATAGATAGGGGGTGGTTGTCATTGGCTTTTATGCTCGTCATGACATAAGAGATGTGTGTACCAAATTTCATGTTTCTATGACAAACTAAATTCTTGGGTCCCATTATAAGTTTGTAGGGGGCGCTGGAGAGCCATTTCTAAAGATAACCCTTTTATTTACATATCTTTGTGTTCAGGTCATGAATGTGCACAAACGCCTTTTTGGGTCCGACTTGATCCGAGAAGGCGTTTGAGAGCTAAGAGACATTTTATTTTCACAAAAATGGCCACCTCGTTACAAGCTTGCCACACCCATACCCGATAAGATATCAACAACAAAGTCACAAATTTGGTTGGCACACGTGTCTAGATGATACTCACCAAATTTGGGGCCATTTAAATTAAAACACAATGATTTGCATCTTCTTGCGCAAAGTGCGATTTTAGTGGCCATGCGTTTCACCCCACATGGCGGACTTCCTGTTTAGTTTAGGGTGTGACTGTCATTGACTTTTCTGTTTGCCCTGAGGTGTCCTATTGATGTACTAAGTTTCATTTTTCTACGTTGGAAAAAAGTTACTTTCACTTTCCATAGGCCCAATGTATTTTGACTTTTCTAGGGTCGCCACTGAGTCATTTTTCATTTTTTTTTTCGGGACTTCAAATACATAAATTTTTGCCGGGCTTGAAGTCTGGGACCAATAAAAATGACTTTTAGTTGTTGGTTTACTGGGTTAAATTGAGAATCATTTTGCAGAAAAATTATAATAAAAAAAAATATACCAAATTATAATAAAAAATATAACTCGAGCAAAAGTCTAGAAAAACACTTGTCTCTTTTACATACATGTGTTTAGCTCATTTTGCCCAAGTTTGGTGTCTGTGGAATGAAGCAGCTATTTTTGTTGTTTTTAAAAAGAGGTGTATTCTAAGTCGGACCAAATTTTCAATTCAAAATGGCCGCCTTCCGTGTGTGATAGGGTGTGGTCCCCATTGGCTTTTTGTTCATAAGCCCATGGTGGATGTGTGTACCAAGTTTCATTTGCCTACAACAAACTAAAAATTTCACTTCCCATTGACTTTTTACATTTTTGGGACGTTGCTATGGCAACACATGTATAGATAGGGGGTGGTTGTCATTGGCTTTTATGCTCGTCATGACATAAGAGATGTGTGTACCAAATTTTATGTCTCTATGACAAACTAAATTCTTGGGTCCCATTATAAGTTTGTAGGGGCGCTGGAGAGCCATTTCTAAAGATAACCCTTTTATTTACATATCTTTGTGTTCAGGTCATGAATGTGCACAAACGCCTTTTTGGTTCCAACTCGATCCGAGAAGGCGTTTGAGAGTTAAGAGACGTTTTATTTTCACAAAAATGGCCACCTCGTTACAGGCTTGCTACACCCATACCCGATAAGATATCAACAACAAAGTTACAACTTTGGTTGGCACACGTGTCTAGATGATACTCACCAAATTTGGGGCCATTTAGATTAAAACACAATGATTTGCATCTTTCTGCGCAAGTGCGATTTTAGTGGCCGCGCGTTTCACCCCACATGGCGGACTTCCTGTTAAGTTTAGGGTGTGACTGTCATTGACTTTTCTGTTTGCCCTGAGGTGTCCTATGGATATACCAAGTTTCATTTTTCTGCGTTGAAAAAAACTTACTTTCACTTTCCATAGGCCCAATGTATTTTGATTTTGTAGGGTCGCCACTGAGTCATTTTTCGTTTTTTTTCAAGACTTCAAAAACATACCATTTTCGCCGAGCTTGAAGTCTGGGACCAATAAAAATGACTTTTTGTGCATGTTCACTGGGTCAAATTTAGGATCATTTGGTCACAATAAAGATAAAAAAAAAAAAATAAATAAATAAAAAAAAAAATCCGAGCAAAAACAATAGGCCCTCCCGGCCATCACCGGCTCGGGCCTAATGATGGCTTGGATTTACACAGAGTTCATTATTTCTTCACTCCACAGTCACACATTGGTGGTGGACTGTGGCAGCCATTTTGCGCCTACAGAGTCTCTCCAAACTCCAGACATACTCATACATTCATACACCAGTGCCACAGACACTGGAGGCATGGTTGGGTTATTTATTTTATTTATTTATTAACCTTTCTTTAACCAGATAAGATTCATTGAGATCATGATCTCATTTACAAGGGTGACCTGGCCAAGAGGTCAGCAGCACATGTCAGAAATAAGTTACAAAATACACAGTAAAACAAAAGGAATTTGACAGTGCATCACAGGGTTAACACAACAACAATATAAAATCTGGAGAGCAGGAATCAAACTGCCAACCTTCCAGTTAAAGGACAACCACTCTACTACTCTAATATCAAAGTATTATCAATAAACAGCAGACATATGTAGTATCTGTAGTGGCTCTAGATCAGCACTTTGTTGCTGTCTTCCCAGTGGGACCTGGTGTGTGACAGGAAAAGCCTGGGCAACACCACAAGCACCATCTTCTTTTTCGAGTGATGTTGGCGCCATTATGCTCGGATTTCTCTGTGACAAGTATGTGGCAATAACATAAATATTAAGAAGTTCCATGCCTTAAATAAATAGGGTGGTGTAATGTAGCGTTTATTATTTTATTTTTCAGATATGGGAGAAGGAACATGATCCTGCTCTCGTACCTTCTGTCCATCCTGTTTAGCTTCTTAAGTGCATTTGCAAACTCCTACGTGCTGTTTGCAGTGCTGAGATTTCTCACCGGATTTGGACTGACGGGAATCAGCATCACCTCCATAGTTCTGGGTAAGTCATCTAAAGACCTATTCGCATGGGATTAGTATTACTGAGGACATCTAGTAATTTGTAATAATTGCAGAGCTCACCTGTGATTTTGCACCAGTGCAAATCTGCCATGTCTGTAATTTGTAAAGTAAAAATTTTCTGCATATTACTCACCGTATTTTGCCAAATGCAGGGGTCCTGTGATAAAACTAGTCCTGTGCGAATCCCCATCTCTGTGCTTCTGTTTATTTTTACCCACATCTCTTGGTGATTGTTTGGATTTGCGGAACAAATACAGGAAGTGCCAAACAAGAAAACATACGAAGAAGCTATTGTTTGGGTTTATAAGACACATATATGATATTTTATGTTTCAAAAACACAGTAAACACAGTGTCAATAAGTGTGATAGTCTGCGTTTAAAGACTGAAGTCTAAAGGCAAAAGTTAGCGTTACCAATCCAATAGGCTACTGTGTATTTGTGAGTTCTTAGTGCAGACATTGGCGAGGACCTTCGGATGTGTGTGGCTGTCTTTCTTCTCAACCACCAGTGTATCGGATGTCATATCCCAAGATAAAGTTAGTAAAACTGTGACGGAGCACGTCCGTCTCTGATTGCGGGCAGTGCGACGTCTTACACATACACACGCTTTCACTCATTCGCTCGTTAACCCCGGTTCATTCATGTATTAAGTAACGTTGCAATTAACGCCTTTTTCTTTATCCTCCTCCCTGCCGTTGTAACGCGACCAAGGGTGCACACTTGGAAGTGTTTACTTATCGTTTTAACCATACACGCAAACATACAGAACACACAGAGACTCTCTTACCTTTTTCTCCTCCTCTCTTTCCGTGTGGGGGCAAACCGGGCCATAACTTCCAGGTGCGTTAAATGTATTGTGTTCGCGCGGTTGCGCTCATCACATGACTAGAGAGATTATTTACCTTTCTATGTACATTTTCCTTGTGTCTTATTGTGTTTGTAATATTTATTATGTGTATAGAGTTGATACACTGTGGATAGGTTGATGTCAGAGGGCAATCAGTGTCTTCTTTCTTTATTTTGTATTTTCAAATTACTAAAGCCCAGTGGGAGGGGCAATGGGGGATAAAAGAGGGACAAGACCAGACCTTGAGAGAGTTGACAGCCAGTTGCACAGAAGGTAACATGGCTGATGTGGGTCCTACTGAGACCATTTAAAGGTACTCTAAGTTATATTTTTGAGTTTGGAATTTCTTTAGCTATTTTTGTTTATTGTATATATCTTTGGAGGTATTGGACTACACACTGTAAATATTGTCACATTTTGGATTTTTGGACTTTTTGTTGCACTTTGGAACTGGCACAATAAACACCCTGGACACACAATTCCTGACTACGCCTGTATATTTAAAGAACTCCGTAACAGATGGTGCCAGAAGTGGGATGGCTAGTCGGAAAAAGAGTGTACGCCTTCCAAAGCGCACGGGCCTGAGGTCACAACGTCTGGCAAAGGCGGAAGAGGAACCAGCTACAGAGAAGGCATGGGAGACGGCCTCGGAAGAGGAGGAGGGGGAAGACGCAGAAGCAGTGTTTCAGCCTGGAGGAGAAATGCTGGCCCTGATGAGGGAATTTCTCGCAGGTCAGCAGAGAAGGGAGGAGGTCCTGTTGGGGGAACTACAGGGACTGAGGGCTTCCCTTCCAGGAACAGTGGTCTCAACCTCCATCCCCGCAACCTGCATCCCCTTTACCCAGCGCACAACCTGCACCACATGTATCTGACCCTCTAGCAACGCCAAGCACAGAGGCAGGCAGCAGCCCCAGAATAGGACTGCCAACCCCTGGAGGCCAAAGAACTGTGTTCCACGAGAGACATATGGGGGCCGAGGCAAATAGGATGTCCTTCAACAGTGTGACGGACCCCGATAGCAGACCCAGACCAGAATGGAGACATTACAGTGAGCCCAAAATTCCGCAGTTCCAAATTGGGGAAGACATTGAGAACTACTTACTGCGCTTTGAGCGGATAGCAAAAACCTGGCGGTGGCCAGAGAGCGAGTGGGCCTGTCGGCTTGTGCCCCTGCTAACGGGCAAAGCGCTAGAGACACAGCTATGGATGAGGAGAGAGCCCATCGTTATATGGACTTGAAGGCAGCTCTGTTGGCAAAATTTGATATCTCCTGAAACCTACCGCCAACAGTCCCGGTTTTCATCAGTTCCTTCAGGCGAAAACCCTACGGAGACCTACCACCGCCTCAAGGGTCTCTATCGTCGCTGGGTGAGGCCAGAGGAGCACACTAAGGAAGAAATCGGCGAGGCTATCATCTTGGAGCAGCTCCTGCGGGTGTTTCCTGCTGAGGTGAGGACCTGGGTCAAGGAACATGAACCCGCTGATGGTCACACGGCAGCCAAGCTTGCTCTCCAGTACCTCAACGCCGCAAAGGAGGACCTGCTGTCCGCCTGCCATCACCTCTTATCGAGTACCAGCCCAACTTCTTCCGTCACGACCTGCCATGCGAGAGGCAAGCGAACAACCAGGGGCACCACCAACACCGCCCCTAACCAATGAGGACCGGTAAGGATCTGATTTGTTTTTATTGCCAGCAGCCAGGGCACAAGGCCTCAGTCTGTCCTGTTCGAAAAACTAAAATTAATGGTGCGTGTTATCCGCCTCGAGCAGAGTCGGGTGTTTATGACCGACATGAGGGGGGAGTGCAGCGATTTAAAACAATTTATGTCAATGGACAAAAGGTTACAGCATTGTTGGACACAGGTAGTTTTGTTTCACTGGTTAAGCAAAGCATTGTGCCAGTAGGCAGTGTGGACTATAGTAAACCTGTGGACATTTTGTGTGTACATGGGGATAAGCATCCCTACCCCACAGTAGAGGTCACTGTAAACATTGCGGAACAACCCTACCTATTGACTGTTGGAGTGGTAGAGAATCTACCAGTGGACGCTATTATTGGATGGGACTTTCCAGCGCTAATAGACTTATTGCATAAAAATGAACCTCTGAAGGGAACTGATCCCCGGGGGAATGGAGACTCTGTGTGGAATGTTTCCTGTCCTGTCATTACACGTGCACAGGCAAAGGGCGGCGTCCAACCTCTCCCAGACTTGGATGGTAGTCTGTGTGAGGGGGGCACCAAAGGCCCAAGAAAGTCTCGCCGTCAACGGAGATTTGAGAAACAGTTGTGGTCTGATAATCCAGAAAAAGATAACTTGTTGTTAACCAAAATGTGGAATGTGCCTGAAAATATTTCTGTGTTACAATACAAAGATGAAACTCTAAAACCTCTGTTTGCTAAAGTGGGAACTGAAACCAAAAGTTGTGTGGGGAAAGAGATGTTTGTTGTTGACAATGGGGTATTGTACAGTGTTGATAATGAGGCCAAACGGCTTGTGGTACCTGTAAACTGTAGAACCCTTGTAATGCAACTAGCACACACACTCCCTTGGGCTGGGCACCTTGGTCGGCATAAAACATTTTTACGCATTAGCTCACGGTTTTATTGGCCTTCAATGTATAGGGATGTCCAAAATTATTGCGCCACATGTCCCACATGCCAGAAAACATACACTCCACGCAAGTCTGAACGTGCTTTCTTGCAGCCTCTCCTGTGATCTCCACTCCTTCCAGAGAATAGCCATGGACATTGTTGGGCCTCTGGTGAAAAGCAGCGGTGGTCACCAGTACATCTTAGTCATCTGTGACTACGCCACCAGGTTTCCAGAGGCCTTCCCGCTAAGGACCATCACTGCGCCAGCTGTCCTGCGAGCCCTGGTCCAATTGTTCTCCGGTAGGAATACCTGATGATATCCTGACTGACCAGGGCACCAACTTTACATCCAGACTGATGCACCTCTTCCAGCAACAACTTGGCATCACCTCCATCAAAACCACTCCGTACCATCCACAAACTGATGGACTAGTGGAGAGGTTTAATCAGACACTGAAACGGATGTTACGGAAGTTTGTGGATGATACTGGCAAGGACTGGGACCGTTGGCTGCCATTTGTGCTATTCGCCTATCGAGAGGTCCCACAGGCGTCAACAGGATTTTCCCCCTTTGAACTATTGTACGGCTGGGACGTTCAGGGCCCATTAGATCTACTCCGCAAAGAATGGGAGGGTAAGCCCACAGTACAAAATGACAGGAGCATTGTCAGGTTTGTCCTCGAGATGAGGGAGAGACTGGCAAACTATTTGGAGGAGGCTGAGGAGAACTTACGGGAAGCTCAGAAGTCCCAAAAGACCTGGTACGATCGCCAAGCCCGGAGCCGTCAGCTGCAGCCAGGCCAGAAAGTGTTGCTGCTCCTGCCGTCCTCCACCCACAAACTATTGGCCAAGTGGCAGGGCCCTTACACTGTGACCAAATGGGACCAGTCACCTACGAGGTGCTGCACCCAGATAGGAAGAAGCCTAAACAGACGTATCACCTTAACTTGTTAAAGGAGTGGAAGGAACGCTCAATCCAGGCCCCGCGAAAGTCCTCTTTATTCAAAAATTGAACCGGAGGAGGAGGAGGAGCTGGAGACCGGACTGGAAGATCTGACCACACCGGCTTCCCCAATCCTGGGCCATCTCACCCCAAAGCAAGCCACACAGCTACTGCAGACCTTCAAGAAGGTATCCTCACTTTTCAGTGCAAGTCCTGGCAAGACTACAGTGGTGGAGCATGTCATCCGCTTGAAGGATGTCAGGCCAAGCCGCCAGAGGCCTTATCGAGTTCCACAGCAGCTGGTGGGAAAGCTCCAGGACGAAATCATGGAGATGTTGCGGCTCGAGTCATTGAACCGTCCCCACTCTGAGTGGTGTAGCCCTGTTGTCATTGTTTTAAAAAGATGGATCACTGCGAATTTGCATTGACTTCAGAAAGCTGAACTCCATGTCCGAATTTGACGATATCCGATGCCAAGGATCGATGATCTGTTGGAGAGAATTGGAGCGGCCAAATACATTACCACCTTGGACCTCTGTAAAGGATACTGGCAAGTGCCCTTGAGGAATCGTCACGGCCCTACACAGCATTCCAGACACCAGCTGGACTGTATCAGTTTACCGTGATGCCATTTGGACTACACGGAGCCCCTGCCACGTTCCAGCGCCTGATGGACAGAGTACTCCAAGGCTGTGAGCATTGCAGTGCGGCTTACCTTGATGATGTGGTTATATTCAGCGAGACCTGGGAGGACCACGCTCAGCACCTCTCCTGGTCCTGAAGAAGATCCAGCAGGCTGGTCTCACGCTGAACCCGTCAAAGTGTGAGTGGGCCCGGCAGGTGACCCGCTACCTCGGCTACCAGATGGGTCGTGGGGAGGTGAGGCCTCAAGTCGACAAAGTGGAGGCTGTCCTGAAGTCCCCGCAGCCACGCACCAAGAAAGAGGTGCGGTCCTTTCTCGGGTTGGCTGGATGGTACCGACGGTTCGTGCCACAGTTTGCCACCATTGCCGCACCCCTTACTGCGCTTACAGCCAAAGACCAGCGAAACCCAGTCACATGGACAGAGAACTGTGAAAAGGCTTTCACCACTCTCAAAGCCCACCTGTGCTCATCTCCGGTGCTGAAGAGTCCAGACTTCACCAAGCGGTTCCTGGTTCAGGTTGATGCTTCCATGGTTGGCCTCGAGCAGTCCTGGCCCAGGAGAACCAGGTGAAGAGCATCCAATACTCTACCTGAGTCGTAACTCCAGCCACGAGAGACAAGGTATTCTGCTGTTGAAAAAGAGGGCCTCGCCATCAAATGGGCATTGGAGAGCTTGCGGTACTACCTGCTGGGACGGAGTTTGATCTTGAAACGCGCTTCATCGCGTGCCCTGACGTGGATTAACACCATGAAGGATCACAACAGCCGCTTAACCCGATGGTACCTGGCCCTTCAGCCATTCAGATTCACCATCCGACACCGTGCAGGCAAGATGAATGTGGTGGCCGATTACCTATCCAGGTTGCCCCACAGTGTCAACCTCCCAGAGGGGAGGGGTGATGTGACGGAGCACGTCCGTCTCTGATTGCGGGCAGTGCGACGTCTTACACATACACACGCTTTCACTCATTCGCCGTTAACCCCGGTTCATTCATGTAGTAAGTAACGCTGCAATTAACGCCTTTTTCTTTATCCTCCTCCCTGCCGCTGTAACGCGACCAAGGGTGCACACTTGGAAGTGTTTACTTATCGTTTTAACCATACACGCAAACATACAGAACACACAGAGACTCTCTTACCTTTTTCTCCTCCTCTCTTTCCGTGTGGGGGCAGCGTGGTCAAACCGGGCCATAACTTCCAGGTGCGTTAAATGTATTGTGTTCGCGCGTTGCGCTCATCACATGACTAGAGAGATTATTTACCTTTCTATGTACATTTTCCTTGTGTCTTATTGTGTTTGTAATATTTATTATGTGTATAGAGTTGATACACTGTGGATAGGTTGATGTCAGAGGGCAATCAGTGTCTTCTTTCTTTATTTTGTATTTTCAAATTACTAAAGCCCAGTGGGAGGGGCAATGGGGGATAAAAGAGGGACAAGACCAGACCTTGAGAGAGTTGACAGCCAGTTACACAGAAGGTAACATGGCTGATGTGGGTCCTGCTGAGACCATTTAAAGGTACTCTAAGTTATATTTTTGAGTTTGGAATTTCTTTAGCTATTTTTGTTTATTGTATATATCTTTGGAGGTATTGGACTACACACTGTAAATATTGTCACATTTTGGATTTTTGGACTTTTTGTTGCACTTTGGAACTGGCACAATAAACACCCTGGACACACAATTCCTGACTACGCCTGTATATTTAAAGAACTCCGTAACAAAAACCAAGCAAATCGCAGACATAGCTGATCATGTGCAAATGTGCTTCTAAAAACACAGACTTTCTGGGATATCTTCTGAATTACAGAGGTCCAGGGTTAATACTAATCCTGTGCGAATAGGGCTTAAGTTAACCAGACTTAACCAAAATACATTTCAAATCATTCACCAGTGGCAACAAGGCTCAAGTGTGTGTTGTCAGTGATTAACAGCCAGCATTTGGGCCACTGTTAAAGGCTTCAAACTGTAAGTCACAGAATGATGACTTAACATCCAACCTTAAATGTCAGTGTAATCGTATAAATGCAAACATATTTAACATGTGTTTTTGCTTCTGATCAGAGGAACAGGCCTGAGCTACACATACACGGATCTTTTATTAAACGGTTTTATGCGCTGTGAGTCTGTGGTGCTCTGTGTGAGTCTGACAGTAAAAAGTGATACATTTTCTGGGACAGACGACAAGGTTGAATTGTTCAGTGTTTCTCTACAATAAAAGCAGAAAAACTGATCCGCTGCTGAAATGTTTTCAGCCAACAAAGAAGACTTGTGCAGTAGACTAACAGTGCAGAGTGCAGCACTGAGATGATGTTCACCTGTAATTAATGTTAAGCAGTGATATGTAGTGTTAGTTTTTTTTATTTGAGGCAGCTGGCTGAAACCCGATTCTCAGCTGCTGTAATTGTTGTAAAAATGCATCTGCTGCATCCGGAAGTCTGAACATTTTACAAATTTCTGTGTTTATGAAAAAATCATTACTTACTTCTTAAATCACATTAACGTATCCAGAATTTTTATTTTTATTTTTTTTGATACACAGATTATCAGTTTTAGGCCCTTTGCCTAAATATTGGAGATCTGCCTGACAGAATTACCATGTAGGATGCTAAGGCTGCAAAACCTACATTAAGGATAAAATGCACATTGCCATTATAGACAAAGACATTGTACAGATGCAAATTAGATAAAGTCATACTTATTGTTTGAAGGTTTTACAAAAATACACAAATGGCTTCTTAGCATTCCCATTAAGGCTGTGTAATGTAATGCATGCAATGACAAAAAACAAAATGCTTTCAAACAAAAAAAATTGATATTTAATGGATATTTAAACTTCCAGTTTCTTTCCTCTTGCAGGTCTGGAGTGGAGTGACACCGCTCACAGGTCCTTTATCGCTGTGATAGGTGGCATGTCCTGGTCTGTAGGGAACATGCTGCTCGCTGGTTTGGCTTTCCTGGTCCCTGATTGGAGGTTTCTCATCATGACAGTGACAGCTCCTTTGGGATTAGCCGTTTTGACCTGGTGGTGAGTCCTTTCAGGGGAGTGAATATGTTTACTTTTGCAGAGACAAATCCTGGATGATGTCATACATAGAAGTAAGGGAAATATCATTTACACCAATGAGGAATCAAATATATGACGCAGTAATGGTGGAGGCCCACCATTCTCACTGATGAACTCTGAGCCTCATTGTTGAGCTAGGAATCTAATTCTAGTAGTTGCCAGTAGACAGTATCTGACTGAGACCAGTTGGAATGCTATTATTTTGGCAGACTTTGCTGTCAATATGGTTTAAACGACAAAACAGCAGGTGCTATAATCAAAAGTGTGCGCTCTTGGGAAGTACACTCAATGTCATTCTCTCACCCTGTTTCCTGTCAAACGGGGAGAAAGAAGGCCAAAAAAATTATTCTTAAAAGCAATAAAAAAATAATTCCAAATAAATTTATAAACAAATGTTTTATTTTCCAAAGTAGGCTGTTGTTTAAATATATGTAGTCAGCTGTATTCGGGCAGCTTCTTCCAGCCTTGATGCTCAAGCTGTAGCCTTAGAGAGGTACTGGGAAAGATTGAGTGAGTGATTGAATTGGCATGTGGACTAAATCATTTTCTGAGTAATATTGTAAATCAAAAATAGCTAATGCATATTGAGTGGAAGTATTTTCTGCCCACAGGTGGATTCCTGAATCTGCTCGATGGCTCTTGGCCAATGGGAAAGTGGAAAAGGCACAGTTTTATCTTGACAGATGCTCAAAGTTTAACAAGGGGAAAAAACTGTCACCTCAAGTGAAGTTGGAGGTAAGTGATAAAGTTAGAGTAATACCGTAACTGTAATAAAATGCCCATTCTTACATGTGTTTGACTAAATGTACTTTTGAACTTGTTCACAGACCATTTCTGACACAAAAACCATGAAAAACCTGAGCAAAACCTACAATTTCTATGATTTGATTAGGACTCCTAAAGTCAGGCGGTTAACTGTGATCACTGGGTTTTTGGGGTGCGTAACTTTACTCTTAATTTTAACAGACTGAGTGATTTGAATTAAGAATTTTGAGGCATTCTTGACATGTTTTCTGAGCCTGACACTTTTAAATCTGTGCAGGTACGGAGTGGCCTCGACGTATTACGGCATTAGTTTGAACATTAGTGGATTTGGACTGAACATTTACCTTACACACTTTATCTACGCTGCCATTGAAATCCCTGCCAAACTGTCCATATATTTCTTACTCAACATCATTGGGCGGAGGAAATGCCAGGCGGGCACGCTCTTACTGACAGGAGCCTGCGTCTTCATCAACATCTTCATCCCTGACAGTAAGTCATGATGATTGTTACCCAGTACTTATGGTGTTGTACCAAAGCAGTAAAATTAAGGAGTAGAGTATAACAAGTTCCTGACTAAACACTTTTTAAGAGCTTTTTAGTTAGTTAATATTTTAATCACCCAAAAACCATTCCTGGTTGCCTCTTGAAAAAAAACACTTAGCATTTAAGCCTGTTGCTCCAGTAATCTTTAAATGAATGCGAGTTTGAGTTTTGTAAAACATTAAGAAGAGGGTAAAGTCCTAATTTCTGTAGCTTTCTGTGTTCCTGCAGCAACTGTCCAGAGCAGGGCGGACAAACTGAGCACAGGGCAGATGAACACAGAAATAGGACAAACAAAGACACAGGGTAGACAAGCAGATCACAGGGTGGACAAACTGAGCACAAGCTGGACAAACTGAGTAAAACTCTGTTAAAACGTAATGTTAGCGATGCTGCTTTGTTCCACTGTCAGCAGTTTTTTCTTTTACTGTGAAAAATATCTATTGAGTTAATGGTGTGAATAATATGAGCATTAAACCTAGACTACGCTGTATTAGAACAGTTGGAGCGACCTGAGCTCCTGTGCTCGTCCATGCCTTTGTCTCGTCCAGGCTGGACTTCTGTACTGCACTCCTCATCGGGATTCCACCGAAATTTTCCTTTCATCAGATGCGGCACGCTTTTCAAGAAGTTTGGACACCCCGGGTCTAGACCATGGGTGACGGGGCCTTTGTTGGATGCTTTTAAAAAAGGACTGACTTTTTAGAACAGCCTACCCCAGCTAGAATGTTTATAGACTGTCTTAAACTGCTGTCTTGCTGTTGTTTTTGAGATTTGTTTTTCAAATGTAAAGTTCATTATATAAAAATGTATTATTATTGTTAAAGTGAAATCAAATCTAACCTATTTTGTATTGGGTTTGTTCATAGACAACAGGATGTACCTGGAAAAAAAAAGAGGTGTGCGGTGAAAAACAACACATGCTTGTTTAACTTATATCTTTTATTTGTAGGA
The DNA here is from genome assembly GCA_024416835.2 of Perccottus glenii. NCBI lineage: Eukaryota > Metazoa > Chordata > Actinopteri > Gobiiformes > Odontobutidae > Perccottus > Perccottus glenii. Next base: position 24,516,466 of record CM044552.2, on the reverse strand, counting down.
CTGTGGTATTTGCGTGCTGCCATTGCCATTCTTGGAAAAGGCTCTTCTGAAGCGTCTTTTACAACACTTTTCTTGTACACAACAGAAATCTATCCCACAGTCATCAGGTTAGTCACTTTCTGTTGTTTTTGTATATTTCTGAAGAGCTACAGATCAATACTTTAGTGTTGCTCCCACAGACAGAACGCAGTGGGCTACACCAGCTTTGTGAGTCGTCTGGGCGTCAGTTTAGCGCCACTTGTTCTGCTGCTGGACGACGTCTGGACCACTCTTCCTCAGATCATCATCTGCTCTGTGGCCATACTGTCAGGACTGCTGGCACTGCTGCTGCCAGAAACTCTCAATGCACGACTGCCAGAGAGCATTGAGGATGTGGAGAATCAAAGGTTAGGGAAATCGAATAACTCTGTCGCCATCTAGTGGTAGTATTGAGAATAACTCCCATACCTGCTTTTTGAATTGTAGAAGATTGGAGATATGAATGGTCTAATTAACGCATACTCAATGTGGAACATTTTTTGTTTTATATGTTTTATGTATTTATCACGGAATAGATCATGAATTTACTGTTGCAAGGAACTACAAGGAAAATTAAAAGAATTGAATTCTAACACATTGTCATGACTTTATTTCAGAATAAGTGATTAAGAATGAGCATAGTTTACAATTTAAAAAAAAATCAGATTACATTCTTAAAGTCACAATAGACAACAACATGTGACAGTGAAATAAAGTCAGGATTGAAGTTGATCGTTGTCATGTTGGAACGTCCAAGTACGTCCCATGCTCTGCTTCCAGGAGGATGAGGAGTGCAAATTTTCCTCCAGTATTTCCTGATAACAAGCTGCATTCATCTTTTCCTGTGCCTTTGTAGCTCACACATCCCCAAAACATCAGTGATCCACCTCCATGTTTCACAGAAGGAATGATGTATCTTTCATCATAGACCTTGTTGACTCCTCTCCAAATGTAATGTTTATGATTGTGGACAAAAAGTTCAATTTTGGTCTCATCACTCCAAATGACTTTGTTCCAGAAGTTTTGAGGCTTGTCTCTGTGGTGTTTGGCGTATTGTAAGCAGGATACTTTGTGGCATTTGCGTAGTAATGGCCACTTTAGTAAAATTTAGATTTTTTTATACCTAACGAAGATCTAAGCTACCTCAAGATTCTTACTCCCATCAGGTGGCTCAGAGACACAAAGGGATGTCTCAGAACCTATAAAGTATAATTACAAAAATATGTATAATTAAATATAATTACAAAAACCCAAATAATTATAAAAATACAGTTGTAAATTCTGTTGCTCCAGAAGTAAAACATAAAACGTTGGGTGAAAATTACCCCAGAGGCAAATGTACCAGAGGCATTCCAGGCAAATGGATGATATGCCTCATCTGACGGCACAACACAATAACAGTCTTAATTCAGTCTTAAATTTATGAATGGAAAACAGAAAAAAATCTGTATGCAAAGACCAGCACTTTTTTGGACCCTCTATCTGGCAATTACTGATGCGGGTCATGTACACAATGTAATTTCACTTATAAATGTACTACCAACATCCAACAATGTAATTCAGGGGAACCATAACTTGTTCCACAAAAAATGTGATATACCTTATCAAATGTGGTTTAGGGTGTGTTGACAAAACAACAAGAGCATTAAAAGCAAGAATAGCTGAACACAGAACCAACATCAGAAACCAAGATATCCAGAACCCTGTGGCAGTGCATTTTAAAGAAAAACTACATCCTATCTCATAGAAAACGTTACAGCAAAGCATCTGGACTCACTTTTCAAGGAGAAGATGTTTTGTATATAATTAATTTCTAATTCAAAGAGACTTTATCAATTCTGAGAGCAACTGGTAAGAGAGCTGAGCTTATATCTCTAGAGGGAGGGATCTGACCTGAAACTAACTCTGATTGGAGCAGGCTGTTCTGGTCTCATAGTTGTTAGCTATGAGAAGGCAGTGTGACTCTCAATGTGAGAGTCGTTAAAGGCTCAGGTGAGTCGTTAGTGACACTGTTTCATTCAGGTGTGAGCTGTGACTGTGAACCTTTACAGACATCCTATCTTATCTTGACATTTACATTTACATTTAGTCATTTAGCAGACGCTTTTATCTAAAGTGACTTACAAATGAGGAAAACAATGGAAGCAATTAAAACAACACAAGGTAACAAAATGCATAGGTGCATCAAAAACTAGTCTGTTAAAACCCAGCACAGTATACAAAGCTAACGATAGGAAGTTTTTTATTTTTTTTATTTATTAAAGAAAAGAGATAGAAAGGACATCGGGTACACATCACCCAGCAGGTTAGAGGTTTGCGTCCACCCTAGGCGGAGGGAGAAAAGAAAAAAAAGTGTAATAGGCAGATGACATAATAATATGAGCGGTTTAGTGTGTATCTACAGCTACAACCAGTGTAAACGTGTACCTATGATCAGTCTCCATACGTTTGGTGAAATAAGTATGTTTTGAGTTTGCTTTTGAAACCCTCAACAGAGTCAGCTCGCCGCACTTCCACTGGGAGCCCATTCCATAAAAATGGGGCTCTATAAGAAAAGGCTCTGTAGCCAGCAGACTTCTTCTTTACTCGAGGAAGTTGAAGGAGGCCAGCGTCCTGAGAGTGAAGGGTACGAGCTGGAGTATACCGGGTGATGAGGTCAGATAGGTAAGAGGGTGCGCGTCCACAAAGGATTTTATATGTTAACAGGAGAACTTTGAAATTAGCTCTAACATGAATAGGAAGCCAGTAATAACAAAACCTTACTATTAGTATTATTATGTTGTTGTTTTATTGTGTTGATAATGTTGCATAAATATTCCTTATTTATACATTCAGCTCTGGCATATACTAACAAAACATAGCTCAGTGAGTAAAATAATGTTTTATACTCTCACCGAAAGAGAAGACACGTTTGTTGAGTACAGTCTGTGACAGGGCCTTGTGCTGCAGAACCTGATGGTATGACCTCTTTGTCAGAGCTGCCCACATCCAGAGGAGCATGCTGGCATCTGTAGAGGGTACAGTCGTGCTCGCTGGTGACGTGGTGCAGTATAGTGATGGGTCGTTCGCGAGTGAGTCGGCTCTTTTTTTTTTTTTTTTTAATAAATATAGCTTATAGTAATTAAACCATTATGTAATAATAAAATATTGAATTATTTTAGTTTAGTAAATACTAATAATCCAATGAACAACACAAAAATATAATTATTTAGACTTTATTTGTTTCAACTGTCTATTCCTGTCAATCATACACAAGGTGTCAGCCAGTTATATTAGAAGGGAGGGCTGAACGCGCCGGTTCTACGCACAACCTACACCGGTTTATGCGAACTGTGCACCCAACTGTGAAGCTAGCGGAGCTTCGAGAAACTAGTGAAGGTGGTGGAGCACCTGGAGCCAGCACCTCCACAGTTGGAGATGTATTCACTCAAGTAGGCCTACTCCGCAACCCACAGTCTTCTATAAAGGACCAGTTTATGCAAAAGTCAATGTCTGTAGCGAAAAAAGGCCAAATTGATATTCCATTGGCAAAAAATGTTTTAAATGCATTGCCATAATGATTAATAGCATTCTTTTTTTTATAACAAATTAATGCATTTTTAACAAAATTGTGAGACATTGTGAGTATGATTTCATTTAATAATTTAATTGGAACTGTTTTTACACGTATTGCAGTCAAAGTCATAGTTAAAACATTTATTATTTAAAGAGCCGTTTGTGAGCCAAAAGAGCCGACTCTTTTAAGTGAGCTGAGTCAAATGAGCCTGCTCATGAAAAAGAGCCGGATTGCCCATCACTAGTGCAGTACACCTCACCACCATGCCCTGAAATACAGTATATCGAATTTAGTAAAAGTGCTATTGTATATCATACTTTGGATCACAACTGAGAGACAAACATATGTCATTTTTGTTACTTTAAACCAGTGACTGTAGAATGGGCTGGATATAAGGAGTGTGACGTCACCCATTGCGTTACAAACCTCGAGATTGACACTCTTTCAGGTGCCATTTTTAGCATTTATGGAGGTCGCCATGTTGATTTTATGGAGCCAAAAGTCCCAATTTGGGCATATGGGCTGAGTTGAGTGCCCGTTGGCATGGTAACCAGTGAGCCAATCAGAAGCTCGCTTGTTCGTTGATGACGTGCTCGCTCCCTGCAGACAGCGGCAAAGCTCCGACAGAGACCTGAGCTAAACTTAGCATCGCTGCTCCTTCACTGTCCCTGTGTTATCGGCGCCCTCTGGTGGCTGCTCTAATTCAGGTTATTTCACTTTTACACCAATATCTACGTTTTTTTTTATATTCACCTACTTTACTTATTACTATGTTTGTCATCTTTGTCAAGACTTGTCAAAAACACATCTACAATAGTACTAAACTACTATATTTTTAATAGATATTCACGTAATTGTAAACTGTATGTTGTAAAGATATATAAAGTTGATCCTTTAGAATGATATTTTCTGTATGAAATCTATCTTAGAATCTGTGGTTAATAATTTTCTTCAACTTATTCTAATAGATACATAAAATAGGGGCATTACATACCCTTTTTAAGAAACTGGTTATTTAGAAATTGTAGTCAAAGAAGCAAGTGCTGTATTTTTCAGATGGAGTAAATATGTGTTAAACCAGTTTTGATTTTTGTTTTTCAGTTTCCTTACCCATACAGCTGCAGGTCAAAGACCTCAGGAGCAACCTGAAAGTTCAAGAAACCCTTCCATCTTTGCAGCACTACTTTATCATTACAATTTAAAAAGAAACTAGGGATGCACCGATACCACTTTTTTGGAAAACGAGTACGAGTACTTGCATTTCAGTACTCGCCGATACTGATACCGAGTACTTAATAAAAAAAATATGATTTAAATTTACAAGTAACAGCTTTAGTCATATAATTTAACAAAAAAACAAGGCACGGGGCAAACAGTGCTTGTCCAAATATCCGTAGTGAAACTGAACGAAGAGGCTTGCAGTAGGCTGTGGATGTGTTTTTTCACGGAGTCGTGTAGTTTAGGCAGCTCCGTGTCAGTCATGTAGCGGCGGCTTGGGAGATCATATCTTGTTTTCATAACATGGAGGAGACGCATGAATCCCACATTTTCTACCTCCGAAAGTGGCTGGTCACTCAATGCAATGTACTCGATGATTGCCTGTGTTATTTTCACAGCACGTGGATTGTCTCTGGACATTTTCTCTCGTCTTGCAAGAGATGCTGCAGTGTGGGTTGTGTTGGTTTAGAAGCGTGGGTAAACTCTTTATACTCGTTGTCGTGTTGGGATTTTAGGTGCTTGATTAAATTACTTGTGTTAAATGCGCTACCTTTTGAGCCTCCTCTGGACAATTTAGCTGAGCACAATTTGCAGTCCGCCTTTGTTTTGTCGTCTTCATTCACTTTGAAATAGATCCACACGGCTGACATGTCTCGTCTTGCCTTCGTTCTCCCCGCTCTGAGCTGCAGCCGGGGCCTGGGGGCGGGCACTCGGCGCCTGTGATTAACCCCTTACACGCCGCTCAAACATAGACATTTCTCAGACCGTGGTATTGTCCCCGGTATCGGGGACTTTTAACGAGTACGAGTACTTTAAAAAATGTGGTATCGAGGCCGATACCAGATACTGGTATCGGTATTGGTGCATCTCTAAAAGAAACAAAAAAATGTGTTTTATGATTTCCTATTCTTTTCCACAATAACTTCTATTGCTTATGGAATGCTAAAATAACACTAGAGTGATAAATAAATTATTTAGAGTTTTGTCAGTTTGCTTTCATCTACTTTCATGTTATTTAAAAGTTTCTTTAAAAATGAAAACACCTTTTACAAGTTATTAACTCACTTAAATACAAAGTGTATAAATTGTCAGATTTAAGAGCTTGAAATACAGTTTAAATATGCCTTCAAAACCTAGAAGCACATAAATGAATAGAGATTTGATTGAGTTTAAGTTTATTTAAAAGAAGCTGAAGTTGTAGATGGACCAGGATGTGAAGTCAGATGAAGCTGAGGAAGACGAGGCTGGGCTATGTCAGCTGTGCAGGAGCAGAGAGGACTGGACTGGACTGGGGGAGGGCCGACAGCAGCAGCAGCAGACAGGTAACTGTAGAGGGGCTCTGCAAAGACAGAGAACAAAGTAAAAACTTATGTTTAAAACAAGTCTTGCTGTTGGGACCAGTCACCTCTGTTCATGAGATTTACTGTTAATCACAGAACAAATTACAACATTAATCTTGGTGTTTTATTCACCAGCTCACTGTGTGTTACTGTGTGTGTAAGGACTGTTTTTAGAAAATAGTGGACTTTGATTTGAACTTACATTTGCCTAAATATAATACTTTAGTAAATGTGAACTGTACTGGGTTAGAGGCAGAGGTGGAAAGAGTAATACAATATTGTACTCAAGTAAATGTACTGTTACTTCACTGAAATTTTACTTAAGTAAAAGTAAAGTTACCAGTCTAAAAATCTACTCAAGTTAAAGTAAAAAGTAGCTCATTAAAAATTTACTTAGAGTAAAAGTTACTGCGTTACTTTTTTTTAAACAGCTGGGGTGGGGGTAGTGTAGTTCAAAAAAAGACAAGATAATATAAATCCCCTGTACCTTGTGACCTTCTGGACTTCATTGAGGAGAAGAAATCTTCATCTGATGAATGTTACTCAACTTGCTCCACCGCTGCCTCTGCCATCTGGTCAAGGTGTTGTCTTACATAGACCAGAATTTCAAAATGCATATTTTATATTTCTGTTAATACAGAAACTGCAAAGATTAATTTTACTACACTTACAACATTATTCTACAACGTCTCCATTGTTCCTGTCAGTTTAGCACGTTTGTTCTCCCGCCCATCAATCAATCAGTGGAGTAGTTTCCGGGGCGCGATTTTTTTTTTTCCCCCATTTGATTTTTATTAGGCCCGAGCCGGTGATGGCCGGGAGGGCCTATTGTTTTTGCTCGGATTATTTTTAGGCCCGAGCCGGTGATGGCCGGGAGGGCCTATTGTTTTTGCTCGGATTTTTTTATTTTTTTTTATCTTTCTTGTCGACCTATGATCCTAAATTTGACCCAGTGAACATGCACGAAAAGTCATTATATTGGTCCCAGACTTCAAGCTCAGCGAAAAATTTATGTATTTGAAGTCGCCGAAAAAAAAATACGAAAAATGACTCAGTGGCGACCCCTACAAAATCAAAATACATTGGGCCTATGGAAAGTGAAAGTAACTTTTTTCCAACGTAGAAAAATGAAACTTGGTATATCCATAGGACACCTCAGGGCAAACAGAAAAGTCAATGACAGTCACACCCTAAACTTAACAGGAAGTCCGCCATGTGGGGTGAAACGCGCGGCCACTAAAATCGCAAAAGATGCAAATCATTGTGTTTTAATCTAAATGGCCCCAAATTTGGTGAGTATCATCTAGACACGTGTGCCAACCAAAGTTGTGACTTTGTTGTTGATATCTTATCGGGTATGGGTGTGGCAAGCCTGTAACGAGGTGGCCATTTTTGTGAAAATAAAACGTCTCTTAACTCTCAAACGCCTTCTCGGATCGAGTTGGACCCAAAAAGGCGTTTGTGCACATTCATGACCTGAACACAAAAATATGTAAATAAAAGGGTTATCTTTAGAAATGGCTCTCCAGCGCCCCCTACAAACTTATAATGGACCCAAGAATTTAGTTTGTCATAGAGACATAAAATTTTGTACACACATCTCTTATGTCATGACGAGCATAAAAGCCAATGACAATCACCCCCTATCTATAAATGTGTTGCCATAGCAACGTCCCAAATATTTGGAAAAAGTCAATGGGAAGTGAAAATTTTAGTTTGTCGTAGGCAGATGAAACTTGGTACACACATCCAGCATGGGCTTATGAACAAAAAAGCCAATGGGGACCACACCCTATCATACACGGGAAGGCGGCCATTTTGAATTGAATGTGAGAATCTTCTTAGAATACACCTCTCTTTTAAAAAAACAGTCCTTTGTTTTTCTCGCCTTAGCCCAAGCATAATCTATTATTTTCAAAAGTTCAGACAGCTCCCAGGAAAACCAGGGATTGTGGAGGCCTTTAACTCTAAATTACAAGGTGGTGTAACAGGCCCCAGCAGTAGCACAGGCCCGAGGCGATGAAGCAGGATCCAGCCAGAAGAAGATTCAAGCAGTAGCACAGGCCTGGTTATTTGACATTACTGTGAAGTTTACGCTTTAAAGCACAAAATGCAATCCTCCAAGTACATGATTCCCCGCGGTCTCAAGGGAGGCGAGGGTCTTTATCGCCGCTTGCGGCTTTAATTAGGCCCGAGCCGGTGATGACCGGGAGGGCCTATTGTTTTTGCTCGGATTATTTTTATTTTTTTTTTTTTTTTTTTTTGTCGACCTAAGATTCTAAATTTGACCCAGTGAACATGAACGAAAAGTCATTTTTATTGGTCCCAGCCTTCAAGCCCGGCGAAAAATTTATGTATTTGAAGTCGCCGAAAGAAAAATACGAAAAATGACTCAGTGGCGACCCCTACAAAATCAAAATACATTGGGCCTATGGAAAGTGAAAGTAACTTTTTTCCAACGTAGAAAAATGAAACTTGGTACATCCATAGGACATCTCAGGGCAGACAGAAAAGTCAATGACAACCACCCCCTATCTATAAATGTGTTGCCATAGCAACGTCCAAAAAATGTGGAAAAAGTCAATGGGAAGTGAAATTTTTAGTTTGTTGTAGGCAAATGAAACTTGGTACACACATCCACCATGGGCTTATGAACAAAAAAGCCAATGGGGACCACACCTATCACACACGGGAAGGCGGCCATTTTGAATTGAAAATGTGAACCGACTTAAAATACACCTCTTTTTAAAAGTACACAGACAATAGCTGCTTCATTCCACAGACACCAAACTTGGGCAAAATGAGCTAAACACATGTATGTAAAATAGACAAGCGTTTTTCTAGACTTTTTTGCTCGAGTTATATTTTTTTATTATAATTTGGTATATATTTTTATACAAATTTTTTGCAAAATGATCTTAAATTTGACCCAGTAAACGTGCAACTAAAAGTCATTTTTATTGGTCCCAGACTTCAAGCCCAGCGAAAAATTTATGTATTTGAAGTCCCCGAAAAATACGAAAAATGACTCAGTGGCGACCCCTACAAAATCAAAATACATTGGGCCTATGGAAAGTGAAAGTAACTTTTTTCCAACGTAGAAAAATGAAACTTGGTACATCCATAGGACATCTCAGAACAGAAAAGTCAATGACAACCACCCCCTATCTATAAATGTGTTGCCATAGCAACGTCCAAAAAATGTGGAAAAAGTCAATGGGAAGTGAAATTTTTAGTTTGTTGTAGGCAAATGAAACTTGGTACACACATCCACCATGGGCTTATGAACAAAAAAGCCAATGGGGACCACACTATCACACACAGGAAGGCGGCCATTTTGAATTGAAAATGTGAACCGACTTAAAATACACCTCTTTTTAAAAGTACACAGACAATAGCTGCTTCATTCCACAGACACCAAACTTGGGCAAAATGAGCTAAACACATGTATGTAAAATAGACAAGCGTTTTCTAGACTTTTTGCTCGAGTTATATTTTTATTATAATTTGGTATATATTTTTATACAAATTTTTGCAAAATGATCTTAAATTTGACCCAGTAAACGTGCAACTAAAAGTCATTTTTATTGGTCCCAGACTTCAAGCCCAGCGAAAAATTTATGTATTTGAAGTCCCCGAAAAAAAATACGAAAAATGACTCAGTGGCGACCCTACAAAATCAAAATACATTGGGCCTATGGAAAGTGAAAGTAACTTTTTTCCAACGTAGAAAAATGAAACTTGGTACATCCATAGGACATCTCAGGGCAGACAGAAAAGTCAATGACAACCACCCCCTATCTATAAATGTGTTGCCATAGCAACGTCCAAAAAATGTGGAAAAAGTCAATGGGAAGTGAAATTTTTAGTTTGTTGTAGGCAAATGAAACTTGGTACACACATCCACCATGGGCTTATGAACAAAAAAGCCAATCGGGACCACACCCTATCACACACGGGAAGGCGGCCATTTTGAATTGAAAATGTGAACCGACTTAAAATACACCTCTTTTTTAAAAGCACACAGACAATAGCTGCTTCATTCCACAGACACCAAACTTGGGCAAAATGAGCTAAACACATGTATGTAAAATAGACAAGCGTTTTTCTAGACTTTTTTGCTCGAGTTATATTTTTTTTTATTATAATTTGGTATATATTTTTTATACAAATTTTTTGCAAAATGATCTTAAATTTGACCCAGTAAACGTGCAACTAAAAGTCATTTTTATTGGTCCCAGACTTCAAGCCCAGCGAAAAATTTATGTATTTGAAGTCCCCGAAAAAATACGAAAAATGACTCAGTGGCGACCCTAGAAAAGTCAAAATACATTGGTTCTATGGAAAATGAAAGTAAATTTTCCAATGTAGAAATACAAAACTTGGTACATCCATAGGACACCTCAGGGCAAACAGAAAAGTTTATTACAGCCATACCGTAAACTCAACAGAAAATCTACTATGTTGGGTGAAATGCGTGACCACCTAAATCGCACCCCTTCTGTCTAAAGGCTTTTCATCTAAACAGCTCCAAATTTGGTGAGTATCATCTAGACACGTGTGCAAAAAAAGTTATCAATTTGTTTTTTGATACATTTGTGGCTGTGGTCGTAATGAGTCTGTGAAGAGGCAACTATTGGGAAATAAATGCCATTTCCCAATTGCCAGGATCCTTCCTTTAGAGGAGGCCCCTCCAGAGCCACGGCTAGAGTCTTAGAAAACTCCTCAGAATCCTTTTACCGTGAAGTTTACGCTTTAAAGCACGAAATGCAATCCTCCGAGTGCATGTGTCCCGCTGATCTCAAGAGAGGCGAGGGCCTTTATCGCCGCTTGCGGCTTTAATTATTTTTATTTTTTTTTTTTTTTTTTTTATTGTCGACCTATGATCCTAAATTTGACCCAGTGAACATGAACGAAAAGTCATTTTTATTGGTCCAATTTTTTAAGCTCGGCGAAAAATTTATGTATTTGAAGTCGCCGAAAAAAAAATACGAAAAATGACTCAGTGGCGACCCCTACAAAATCAAAATACATTGGGCCTATGGAAAGTGAAAGTAACTTTTTTCCAACGTAGAAAAATGAAACTTGGTACACACATCCACCATGGGCTTATGAACAAAAAAGCCAATGGGGACCACACCCTATCACACACGGGAAGGCGGCCATTTTGAATTGAAAATGTGAACCGACTTAAAATAAACCTCTTTTTTAAAAGAACACAGACAATACCTGCTTCATTCCACAGACACCAAACTTGGGCAAAATGAGCTAAACACATGTATGTAAAATAGACAAGCGTTTTTCTAGACTTTTTTGCTCGAGTTATATTTTTTTTTATTATAATTTGGTATATTTTTTTTTATTATAATTTTTCTGCAAAATGATCCTAAATTTGACCCAGTAAACGTGCAACTAAAAGTCATTTTAATTGGTCCCAGACTTCAAGCTCGGCGAAAAATTTATGTATTTGAAGTCCCCGAAAAAAATTTACAAAAAATGTCTCAGTGGCGACCCCTAGAAAAGTCGAAATACATTGGGCCTATATTAAGTGAAAGTAACTTTTTTCCAACGTAGAAAAATTAAACTTGGTACATCCATAGGACACCTCAGGGCAAATAGAAAAGTCTATGACAGCCACACCCTAAACTAAACAGGAAGTCCGCCATGTGGGGTGAAACGCATGGCCACTAAAATCGCACCCCTTACGCAGAAAGATGCAAATCAATGTGTTTTAATGTAAATGGCCCCAAATTTGGTGATTATCATCTAGATACGTGTGCCAACCAAAGTTGTGACTTTGTTTTTGATATCTTATCGGGTATGGGTGTGGCAAGCCTGTAACGAGGTGGCCTTTTTTGTGAAAATAAAACGTCTCTTAACTCTCAAACGCCTTCTCGGATCGAGTTGGACCCAAAAAGGCGTTTGTGCACATTCATGACCTGAACACAAAAATATGTAAATAAAAGGGTTATCTTTAGAAATGGCTCTCCAGCGCCCCCTACAAACTTATAATGGGACCCAAGAATTTAGTTTGTCATAGAGACATGAAATTTGGTACACACATCTCTTATGTCATGACGAGCATAAAAGCCAATGACAACCACCCCCTATCTATAAATGTGTTGCCATAGCAACGTCCCAAATATTTGGAAAAAGTCAATGGGAAGTGAAAATTTTAGTTTGTCGTAGGCAAATGAAACTTGGTACACACATCCAGCATGGGCTTATGAACAAAAAGCCAATGGGGACCACACCCTATCACACACGGGAAGGCGGCCATTTTGAATTGAAAATTTGGTCCGACTTAAAATACACCTCTTTTTAAAAGTACACAGAAAAAGCTGCTTCATTCCACAGACACCAAACTTGGGCAAAATGAGCTAAACACATGTATGTAAAATAGACAAGTGTTTTTCTAGACTTTTTTGCTCGAGTTATATTTTCTTTTATTATAATTCGGTATATATTTTTTTATCATATTTTTTCTGCAAAATGATCCTCAATTTAACCCAGTAAACGTACAACTAAAAGTCACTTTTATTGGTCCCAGATTTCAAGCCCAGCGAAAAATTTATGTATTTGAAGTCCCCGAAAAAAAAATACGAAAAATGACTCAGTGGCGACCCCTAGAAAAGTCAAAATACATTGGGCCTATGGAAAGTGAAAGTAACTTTTTTCCAATGTAGAAAAATGAAACTTGGTACATCCATAGGACATCTCAGGGCAAACAGAAAAGTCAATGACAGCCACACTCTAAACTCAACAGGAAGTCCGCCATGTGGGGTGAAACGCATGGCCACTAAAATCGCACTTGCGCAAAAGATGCAAATCATTGTGTTTTAATCTAAATGGCCCCAAATTTGGTGAGTATCATCTAGACACGTGTGCCAACCAAAGTTGTGACTTTGTTGTTGATATCTTATCGGGTATGGGTGTGGAAAGCCTGTAACGAGGTGGCCATTTTTGTGAAAATAAAACGTCTCTTAACTCTCAAACGCCTTCTCGGATCGAGTTGGACCCAAAAAGGCGTTTGTGCACATTCATGACCTGAACACAAAGATATGTAAATAAAAGGGTTATCTTTAGAAATGGCTCTCCAGCGCCCCCTACAAACTTATAATGGGACCCAAGAATTTAGTTTGTCATAGAGACATGAAATTTGGTACACACATCTCTTATGTCATGACGAGCATAAAAGCCAATGACAACCACCCCCTATCTATAAATGTGTTGCCATAGCAACGTCCCAAATATTTGGAAAAAGTCAATGGGAAGTGAAAATTTTAGTTTGTCGTAGGCAAATGAAACTCACATTCAGCATGGGCTTATGAACAAAAAAGCCAATGGGGACCACACCCTATCACACACGGGAAGGCGGCCATTTTGAATTGAAAATTTCGTCCGAGTCCCCGAAAAAAAAATACAAAAAATGACTCAGTGGCGACCCCTAGAAAAGTCAAAATACATTGGGCCTATGGAAAATGAAAGTACATTTTTCCAATGTAGAAATACAAAACTTGGTACATCCATAGGACACCTCAGGGCAAACAGAAAAGTTTATTACAGCCATATCGTAATTTCAACAGGAAATCTACTATGTTGGGTGGAATGCGTGACCACCTAGATCGCACCCCTTGTGCTAAAGGCTTTTTATCTAAACAGCTCCAAATTTGGTGAGTTTCATCTAGACACGTGTGCCAAAAAAGTTATCAATTTGTTTTTTGTTACATTTGTGGCTGTGGTCGTAATGAGTCTGTGAAGAGGCAGCCATTTCTTTGGGAAATAAATGCCATTTCCCAATTGCCAGGATCCTTCCTTTGGAGGAGGCCCCTCCAGAGCCAAGACTAGAGTCTTAGAAAACTCCTCAGAATCCTTTGGAACTTGTAACCTTGTACTTTTAGACAAGTAATATTTACATTTTGCCTTTTTAAACAGGGGGGTGCAGCGATTCCTGAGTCATCTCAAATCTCCAGCCAGTACTTTGTTTATCTCGCCTTAGCCCAAGCATAATCTATTATTTTCAAAGGTTCAGACAGCTCCCAGGAAAACCAGGGATTGTGGAGACCTTTAACTCTAAATTACAAGGTGGTGTAGCAGGCCCCAGCAGTAGCACAGGCCCGGTTATTTGACATTACCGTGAAGTTTACGCTTTAAAGTACGAAATGCAATCCTCCGAGTGCATGTGTCCCCGCGGTCTCAAGGGAGGCGAGGGCCTTTATCGCCGCTTGCGGCTTTAATTTTATTTATTTTTTTACTCAGTAACGGATATGATTTAAAATGTAACGAAGTACAATACTTCAAACAAATTATACTTAAGTAAAATTACAGATTTTAAAAACTACTTTAAAAAGTAGAAGTACACAAAAAAGCTACTCTGAGCTACTGCCGCCCCGGCAGTAGCTCAGTGGTAGAGCGGCCGTCCTTCAATCGGAAGGTAGTAGGATCGATTCCCGCTCGCCCCACAGTTCATACTGTCGTTGTGTCCTTGGGCAAGACACTTAACCCACCTTGCCTCCAGTGACTGTAACACTGGTAATGTAATGTAAGTCGCTTTGGATAAAAGCGTCTGCTAAATGAATAAATGTAAATGTAAATGTAAATTACAGTAACGCGAGTAAATGTAATTAGTTACTTTCCACCTCTGGTTAGAGGTAATGTCTGTCATGTTGAAAACCTGCCATGAACATTTACCTGTCTACTGTTGTCATGATTTACAGATGACAGATGTACAAATATATAACTAACACATGCACTTTAGCTACAGTAATGTTTAAAGGATGTATGACTGCAGAGTAAGGAAAGTGTTTTCTTGAGTAAAAAGTCTCAGAGGTTAGTGGGCATTGCAGGTGTAATGTTTAATGTAATGTGTAGTGTAATGAAACAACCACCTTTGTCTGAATATCCTCTTCAAAGTGCTCACACCACAACCAAGAGCCTTTCTTCTGAACAGCCTCAGCCTGACAACATCACCTTTAGGAAATCTGTGGAGAGAAAACAAGATCTATTTACATAAAATAGGCATGTTTCAAATGTATTTACCAAAATGGCACAACCCAGATCTTTGTAAAAGAGTACTTTAAGTACTTCTGGAGTACTTTAAGCACTTCTAATTTTTGCTTTTATTATCATTATTATATTATGGCCTTTTACTAGGTTTGCAAACTACACAGTAATTATTTAGTCAGAGACATGTATCCTTATTTTACTATTAAAAAAAAAACTTTGAGAGCATTATGCCTTTTTCCTTCCAAAATTTAAGGTTAGATATGATCGTATCTTCATATTATTAAACAAGTTTGGTCCAGTGGAGCAGTAGTTAAGTTAGGCCTTTAGCAGCCACCTTCGGGTCAGCTAACAAAAGCTCAATAGTTTAGCCAACTGTATATATTCTGAACAGTATTTTAACACATGCAAAATGTACTCACCTAGAAACTGGAGCATGGTTCATTTAGTGCAGTTGGACGATGAAAAAGTTATTTAAATCAGCTGAATTAAACCAAACACAGCTAGCGTTAGCTTTTAGCTAACAGTAAGCGATCTCCATTCATGAACAGCAGCAACTAACAAACTAATTAACAAAAAACGAAGACATATTGGCTAAAAAGCTTCGGAAAACATAGAATAACCCAAAACAATCTTTGGGTGTAGCAAAAAGCTTAAATTTCACTGATTTAAAATGGTTAGACCTGCGGGAGTCTCGGTTCTGTACCTCCATTAATATCCAGCGGCTTCTTCTCCCGAGAGCAAGACGGAGCGAGCATAGACATAATATACGTAGACGCCTCATAGACTTACGCTGCCTATTGGAGCGGACGTATCAGCGCGGCGCCATCTTGGATGAGTCTCCAATGCTCCGCCCCCCGTATTTATTTCTACTGAGGAAGGTGTATTCCTCAACTACAATGATCATAACTCCCCGAGTTTTTACCGGATTTTCACACGGTTTGGTTTGTTACAAACGGCAGAGACTTAGCTACGATACAGGACGCTGTCACACATTGAAAAATTCTGCTTTCATGTATAAATACTTTGTATTACGAGGTTTAACTAAGACATATGGTAGACTGTGGCATATTGATAAATGTATAAATGAATTAATTTTATATTTTAATAAAGAAACGGGTGTTTGATTGCTCATTTAAATTTATTACACTCACACACTGCCCTGCAGTTGGATTGTTATTCCAGCCAAAAAAAAAAAAAAAAACCTTTTACACACTTAGATTACAGAGATGTTCAATGAGGACAGTCAGAGTCATAATAGATATATTTTCTGAGTTTAAGTAAGGAAACAGTATAACCATTTTTCCCCACAGGTAGGCTATAAAAGGTAAGTAAGGTAATAACTGTATAACCATGTTTCTTCCAAAGATAGGCTATAAAAAAAGATACACAATGGTGTCTGATGTGCCGTTTGCTTTAGGGGGTGGGTTACTTCATGAAGTGATAGCCACCAATAAGTGACCAGTCTGAGAGGTCTATTACATCAAATCATATTGTAAACTAGGGATGTATAGGTACTGTACATATATATAAAGAAAAACTTCTACTGTAATTTGCCCACCCAGAAGGTACCAATATCCGGTCTGGCCCATTGACTGAAAAACTAATTATAAATGTGAAAATTATACCTGATGCCCTGACAGAATTGAACAAAACCTCCAAGTGATCCTGACTGAAGCGGTATGTGCAGACATAACGCTGAACTTGGAGCAGGTCAGGAATCATCAACAATGTGTCCATGTTGATGACAAAGCCAATGACTGACAGATACCTTCAAAAGAAAACGTTTCATCAATAAGACCGTGGCAAAACAAGAAACCTCGAGAGCACCTAGTAATTGCAGTTATTGAAAGACATTAATTGACTTTTCTACAAATATTCATGTACTCAATACATGTTTAGCTCCAATAAAGTCCCTGAATGGTAAATGATGAAGTGCAGCACAAATCTAATGGGTGCAAAATTACTGGGTGCTTCTTGAGAGTATAAGTCAGTGTCAGGAACAACTAGGAACTATATTAAAACTGAACAAGGAGAGCTTAAAAACAAGAACATGTCATACATACCATTTGACACCTCTATGACCTGAAAAACACTGAACACAAGAAGATTCCAACATGCAGAGACAAACATCATAAACAAGAAGAAAAAGTGCAATACAAGATATGCTCCTTAAAACAGGAGGGACTCACATTATCTCCTGCCTCTGGTTTTGCAAACAGCAACATTGTATGAACATACATACCATATTTGACACCTGTCCTGTATGACCTGAAAAATACTGAACAGAAGAGTCAACAGAAACAAAACTGCAGACAGCAAAACTATCCAAACCAGAGAAAGAGCATCTTATGAACTCGATGCGTAGCAAGAGAACAGAGCATCATATTAACTTATGATGTTTGAACTTTTTGTGGAAACCATTCGATATTTAAAAAAAAAAACCTCTTTGTTTGGTGGAGGGGTGTGCCATCTTTCATCACCAAACTGAGCAAGTATTCCCTGCCTCTCAACAAGAGCTCTACTCTCTCTGTCCAATTCAAAGCACCCAGAGGAGCTTTGTATCCCTTGGCATCGGGATTGCGGCTGTTCAGGATGTCAAACAACCTTTCAATCATCTTTAAAAAAAGCATAAGGCTCTGTTAACTGATATATCACCCACAACAGCATAACAGTAGTATCATATCACGTAAATCAAATTATAATCTTATTTCAATATACAAAAAAAGTTCTTTAGTACAAAGCTCTGCTTGGATTTCCCTCTACAGGTAAGTATAAACAGAGATGGCTTTCATGCAGAATATGCAGTGTTATATAACAATGTTTGTATGTCATGTTACCTCAATGAATTCTGCCGTTGCTTCACAGTTTTTAAACTGTGAATAACCAAGGTCCCTCAGTGTTCGCAGTGCTACCACTACAGAGCGACTCAGTGTTTGAGCAGCCAGGGACACCTTCATCTTCTGGCCATCAAATTGAACATGCTTGTTTGTTATCTTGTTGGCCACATGCAGTCCATCTTTTGTTTGGACATTGTTGAGCTCAACGATGTTTGACCAGCTGATTTCTCCAGTGGAGCTGGTTATCGGGCTGTAAGCCTGCAACATGTTGCGTGCCAGTTTCAACATGTGACAAGCGTCCATCAACACAAACACCCTGTCAGCGGTCACTGAATGTTCAAAGAAGGTTTTTAACGGCTCATGGGGGTTTCCCTTTAGCTGACACCCGAGCTGGTTGCACATGTTGACATTGGATGTATGTCCATCCATTGTCATGCAGACCACTTTTATGCCACGTGCATGCAATTCCTCCAGAGCATGGACAACCAGGACCTTCTGTGTGTCTGGAGACAGAGACTTTGTGAGGTAGTAGGCAATTGGAGCTTTCCAATGACCCTGTATTCCTACCACCATAAAAACAAGCACCTCTGTGGCTAAATCAGTCTCATCCATGCCATTCCCCATATCCACATATCCAGACATTTTCTGGGTATGGGGATTGTACTGGACATGTTTTTTGATGGCCATGGCATCCAACATGAGGGCCACAGAGCCATATTTAGCAGGGTCTTCTTCACGTCTTCTCTTTAACATGTCCAACATCATTGTGTTGAGCCCAGGCCTGGCATCCACTGATTGCATCCATCTTTACAAAAAGAAAATAAATAGCTATTTAGTGCTTCAACCCTTGGATCCCTATTTTGGGCACATTTTCATTTTTTTGTATGATTGTTCTTTTTTCCAATACTTTGGAAGACATTTTCAAAGAAAAAAATAAGTCAAAATAGCACATACACGCTTAAAACTTCTACATCAGTTCCCTGTTTGTTGTACATTATGTAGGGCTGAAGTGTTTTAAGTATTTTAACCAGTATGTTTAAAAAGTGTAATAAAAAAAACATGTACTACACCGTTGCAATGTATGTGGATGTGGCAGGGGAAGATGCAGAGAATCCCTCAGGTAACTGTAGGCTTTCGGACCATGGAGGTGCAGTGTGAGGGCAAACTCTCTCTGGTCTTTGGTGTATTCATGGCCCCGCTTTGAAAAGAGGTCTACCTGAAGATCTGAAATTCAGTTAAACTAGTTAGACAGACTAGTTAGAAAGTTCCCTTGAAATAATACCTTTTGTATTAGTGTATAGTTTAAACAATATACAATTCAAGGTGGTATTATCAATTTATTTTTACCAGAGTGGAAGCCAAGCCTTTCATTCAACTCCTCATTTATAAGGTTCTTTTCCTTCAGATCTTCCAGAAGACTCTTTACAGTTTTCTTTGCTCTCTGTTCTCGGGTCTTTGCATTTTGCTTCTCCCGCTCTAGACTCTCCACTCTAGCCAAAGCTTCACTGAGTCTGGCCTTTAGACGAGTAGGAGAATTGGGCAATGCATAGGAGTGGTCCTAGTAGAAAGAAGGATGAAAATATTTTCAGTGATGTTCATATCATACCACTCACAGTTGTTTGGTGCATATGTGCAGGCACACATTCTTAATTTCTTACCCGTAATATCACTGCCAGCATCATGAGTATGGGAAAGAGAGAAAGGGTGCGTGTATGAGAGAATGTGAGTGAAAGAAGATGTGTATTTGTTCACATGTGTATTTATTTATTTAACATATACTCATTCACATATAAGTGTAATGAGTATTTCTGAAAAGAGTTGCAGAAAGCAAGGGAGATATTTTGATATGACCACAGCCATGATGCTCACAGCTGTATGGGACATATCAAATAGCCTACAAATACTCACATCATTGGGCTGAGGTTCACTTTCAGGAAAATGCTGAGAAAGGTCCACTGGTAGGCTCTCTTCAGCTTTCCTTGAAGTTTGTGTATTCCTTGTCACTACAGGCTAAAATATAATAAACATAATACTTAAAAACAACTTCATTAAAAACACTTGAAAAAGGTTTTAGTATCCCACAGTGTATTTTAATACACAATACATCAATAATACATGCAGAAATATCTAACGGTTTTACCTTTTTGTTTTACATATGAATCATAGACATCTCTGTTAGCATGTAGAGTAAAATACACCTACTCTTTGGAGATGACATGGGAAGTTGAAGACAGATGGGGTCGCACCATCTCTAAGCCTGACAATCTGACCCGTCCTGTCAAAATCATCAGGCTTGAAGTGTTCACTGCAGAGCTTTGACGTCTCAGTCACAACAAAACCCTCCTGTCTAATAGCAACTTCCCATTGCCTCCTCAAGCCTGTATCACTGGGAAACCTTCAAAGTGTGAAGAGAAAAAAAAAATCAGCAAGAGATTATGAGAGAGAGTAGCCTAAGTTGCGTTACCAGTTCCTGCTGAACGTTACACGTAAGTAAACGGTAAATGGTAAAATAACCTAAATTATTGTTCAATCTTACTTGTGAAATGTAATCCCATGTGATCTAGTTTCAATACTGCGTCGGTTATTGCAACCGTAAGCTGCACAAAATACGGGCATAATTGCTCGCTCTCCGTTGAATCCGATTGACTCTGGTGCTAGCGTTGAGTGGAGAGACCCACCCAATATGGCGGCGACGCTGGTTCACGCTCCAGCACGTCATGAGGCGTCTACGTATATTATGTCTATGGGAGCGAGTGCCAACCAAACCACGCCCCCGTGACCCCGACATAGCAGAATGGAGGCAGCTGATAGGTTAGTTATTAATCTTAATATCTTGAGTTATGTGACAAATATCAATTAAACGATTACAAGAATAATAAGAATGTTTTCAAACAAAGACGGCATAGTTAGAATGATGACTGTGACAAAAATAGTCACTTCGTAATTGGCGCCGATATTTCAATGGATGTCAATGGGGGTCATGCTTGATGGAGCCTACCACTACTTCCTAATAGGCTTCCAACCCGGAAGCGGGCTTGCTATGTCCAGCCCTTTTACAGTCATTGGGTGTACTGTGTACTGTAGAAAATGCGCTACGGTAGGCTACCGTCAATGCTCTGAACCCCACCGCTAATGACTTTTGAAAATAACGTGCTATCATTATGTACGAGATAATGTAAGATTATCTCGCAAAAAAATTACGAATGAACTTTTTCAATGAAATCGTAATTGCACAGAAGATTGTGCTAGTGTTATGTGTATTTCTCCGTTTAGGACGTGTACCTTCAATGCAGTACCCTGGTAGTACCTAGTGCTGTTAACACTTTTCAGTTACATTCAATACATCTAAGGTATACACTACTATTTTAATATTTATAAATCTGGGCTTAAAAAAATATTGTCAATGTAAACATGTAAACATAGCTTATGCTAAAACATAATCTTTTTTTAGTCACTTAGCCTAAAAGAAATTATTATAAGCTTATGACCATAGTCTTTTGTTTATGTGAAGACCTGTTGTTATCTACCCTGCAATTGTTATTGTGACACTATGCACTATGGTACTAGTTTGGTAACCTTTTAAGGTCATACACTTAATGTGTTTTTGTTTGTTTAAGTTTTCCTCTAGATGATCCAGACAGACTGGACCAGTGGGTGTTGAAGATGAGGAGACAGAACTGGACTCCTACCTCTCCCAGTCGGTTGTGCAGTCAACACTTTGAGATGGATTGCTTCTGCACTGATTTGAGGGTACCCAAAGCTTTGTGTTATCTTTATTACAAGGACAGTAGTAAGCTGTGCCAGAGTAACATTAGTCCACATGGGTTATTGTAGAACTGCACAGTGAGTCACAAGTGAGCAGCAGCTTTATCAGAAACATCATTAATAACATGCTGGCCATTAGGGAGACAAATAAAACACGCTGTCAAAATTGCCATGGATTGGACACAACTCGTTGATACAGGAATGCTCTAAATAGATAAATATAAAAAATATAAAATATGTACAACTGTGATTCTACAATAAAGTAGCTACAATGCCCTATAATGTCTTTTCTTTATATCTCTTTTAACAGGGAAGGACTTGCTTGACAAGCACAGCTGTGCCCACCAATTTCTTTTTTTCAAAAGACAAACATCCAAAGCCTAGACAGTCACAGCAGGTATGTTGGTTGAGAGGTTGAGAATGTTAATAATGTGTCAAATTACAGTGTTGAGTGTCAAAGTGTAAATATTATTATGTATGTCAGGTACATTTGTGGCCATGCAAACCTTAACTGGGAAATTAATGATAAGATCTTTTTCTATATGTCTTAGAGCCTGCATGAACGGGGCCAAAGTACATTTCAGAGAGCCTGTGTGTGCAATAGTTTACATCGTCGGTGGAATATGTCTGATAACAGGATTTGCTTTTAATAGAGTTGGCAGAATAATTTCCTCTGTTAAATATTCGCTTTCATTTCATTTTGTTGTGAGACATAGTTCAGTATGTCCACCCTAGTTCATTGTATTTTTACATGTTCTGTATTGTCTTGTATTTTTAATCCTTATGTCCTGTTTCTGGATGTGCATTTTATTTAACAGTTGTTGTCCCGTCTTATATGTTCCCACCTTGTTGTGGTGAGTGGGCTTCAAACAAGACAGGCCAACTTGAATTTGTTTTGTGATCTTTTTTTTTTTGTCTGACTTTCCACAGGGTCCCGTCCTGCAGCAGTCATTTTAAACTCCTCATTACATCCTCGCCACGTCCACCATCACCCTTACAACCTGATGGGACAAGGCTTTGTTTGTTGCTTCTCAAACCTTTTGGATTACAAACTTATGTGACACCTTTTACACACTTGAGCATTAGAAAAATAAACAGTTTACAATTCATTTGCACTTTTTTATTTTCAATGAATGTATTGTATCAAGTTTTACAATTTTAAACAAACTTCTTCTGCTTTAAGTATGGGCATGCCTTACTTATAATTTAATCTACCATCTAGTAGTATAAAATCAAAAACTACAAAAATGTCAAATCTGTTGTTTACAACATTGTCTAAAATAAAAAAAAGAATGCAGTATTTTGAAAATCACAGTATTTTATTTAAAAAGTAATTGAACACAAACAAAATAATAATTTGAACAAACTGCTGCAGATGTTTTAACAGATGTTTCCAGGTGCAGAAGGCAGAAGCTGGGGAGCAGAGGGCAGGTCCATCTTGAAAACTACAAGAGAAAGAGTTATGTATAACGTAGCTGTAACTAAGTAAAATATAGTCTCCAAAGTAATGTGTAATTGCGCTTGTCTGGGCAGTGGGCTCTTAGAAGTGAGCAATTTGAACAGTGACGTTTTCCATATTTTAAACTACAATAGAAAAAGTTAGATTAGCATGCTATATTATAGCTACATACCTCAAGCATTATTCAAAAGCCTTGTAAAATATTAACTATATAACATATAGAAAGAAACATAGCGTGTTCATGAATTGAAAATCATTTTATTTTAATTTCGAAGTATAGTATTTTGGCTTTAATTGCACAATCTACAGGTTATTTCTGTACATTTAATACATGTTTTACTCTATTTAGAAAAAGTAACAATAACAATCTTTCAATCTATAGTTTAATCCCAAAAACATGCACAAAAGCCAGAAGTGGGAATAAAGTATTTATACAATTGAAGTCTTTGCTTTCTTAAGTGGACTTCCAAGTAAAACTTCAAATAAAATTAGCATAAAGTATTAAAGAAAAGTTTTAACAGCTATTAGAGTTGATTTCAAATTAGTTGATAAATGCAGTCAAAGTCATGAAGTCCACTTACTTTTAACGAACAAGAGCAAGCCAACAATGGCAACGAGAGAAGGGTGGAAAACCCCACTGTGGAAAAAAAACAAAATGTAGCTTGGGCGGGAAGCTCCACTTGCGTTAGCCTGGTGTTAGCAACAGGTTAGCAATTGCCTTAGCCTCGGCTACAGCGGAGTGGGCGTAATTACTCACGCACGCGCTGATTATGCCCACCCACGGGCTTACGAGGCAACACTCCCTTTGCCCATTTTAGTAACATCCTCTGACTAAGGAGTCTGAAATGTCCGGATGTAATTGCCATCTTTTTGCCCTGACTTTGAGGCTGTTTCGGCAAATAGGGACTGAATGGGCGGATTACATCCATTTTTATTTACAATCTATGATAATAACACAAACACTTTTCTTTCACTCATAGTTAGTGGTTTGGGTGAAGCCATTAATTGTCAAACAACTGTGTTTACTCTTTTTAAATCATAATGAAAACAGAAACGACCCAAATGACCCTGATCAATAGTTTACAAATCCCAGTTCTTAATAATGTGTATTACCACCTTTAACATCAATGACAGATTCTGCCCATTCTTTTTGGCAAAAAGCCTCCAGTTCCTGTAAATTCTTGGGCTGTCTTACATGAACTGCATGTTTGAGATCTCCCCAGAGTGGTTCAATGATATTGAGTTCAGAAGACTGAGTCCAGAACCTTCACTTTATGCTGCTGTAGCCAATGACAGGTCGACGTTCCATGCACAGCTTCAGGGCTGATGAGTGCAAATTTTCCTCCAGTATTTTCTGATAACATGTTGCATTCATCTTTTTCAGTGCCTTTGTAGCTCACACATCCCCAAAACATCAGTGATCCACCCAATTTTCCTTGTAGTTGTGGCACAAACTTTGGTTGGTCTACCTGACCTTTTCATTTTCCATTTCTTTATTAAAATTTGAACACTGCTGATTGGCATTCTCATTTCCTTAGATATCTTTTTATATCCCTTTCCTGTTTTATACAGTTCAATTTCCTTTTCCGCAGATCCTTTGACAATTCTTTTGCTTTACCAATAACTCAGAATATGAAACCATCAGTGCAGCACTGGAAAGATGCAAGGATCTGTCAGGAGCCCAGAAACTCACTGACCTTTTATACACTCACTGATTATAATCAAACAGGTCACAGGTGAGGATGGTTACCTTTAGTTGCCATTCAAACCTGTTTGTGTCACTTGTGCATGTTATCAGGCCAAAATCACAAGAGTATGTAAACTTTTGATCAGGGTCATTTGGGTAGTTTCTATTGTCATTATGATTTAAAAGAGTAAACACAAGTTGTAAATACTTAAAGTCTGTTTAATTGTTTAGGTAAATAATTTGTTTTTATTTACTGTAATTTTTTGCCTTGTTTTTAAACTTGTTGATGTTTTAATAATTTACAACAATTCTTAGTTTACGTAAACACTAATTACAATGCTAGATTTACATTTACAAAACACAGAATTTCTAACATAGTAATTGTCCTTTTTTAATATAAAAATCAATCAATATTTTTGTATTGACCAGAATGACCACGAGCACTTATTTTTTAAGATACTATTCAGTGTTTTAATCAATATTCTATTGAAAAACTACTTTCACTGAACTTAACCTTTAAAATAACTGCAAAACAAACATTTTCATCCAATATCAGAATTAAAAGATAGGATACAGTACGTCAGCTGGCCACTTGTTAAATGTGTTATAATGTTGATTCAAATGTACATGTGAGCAGCATGGTATGATCAGCACATACTAGATAGATATACTGTATATATGGATATGTTTATATATATAGATGAATGCAGTTTATCCGTTATTGTGCTCTGTCATGTCATTCAAAGTTCAGAAGAACAAGCTACCATAGTCTACCATAGAGATTGATGTTTTCAAGTGCCTTTGAACGCCACAGATACAGAGTAATAAACCCGTTGTTCTAAGTTTGTTGTGTTTAAGACTTGCTGTTGGTGTGTTACTGTTAATATTTATTAATAACTCGATGATTACTGAACAAATTAGTTGGGTTTACTAGGATTTAATGCTATTAATGAGTCAGGTTTAATGTTAGTTTCTTTTTTCAGAAATATCTAACAGTTACTGACACGTGGGGGGGTTAGAGGAACTGCAGTCACTGCTCTGGCGCACGTTCGTATGTGCATGAGTAACATGAGCTGCATCACAGGACTTGGAGATTTTCAGGCAATATGTTTACAAAGGTAAGAAAAGTTACATTTGTACATTGACAAACTTTATTTGAGGTTAAACTATATTTGTGTGCTGACAAATCAAACAGAATTCCTGAGACATGGAAGATAAGAAAACTACTAATGTTTGACAAACGGCAAGAGACAGTATGTCTTATAAAACATTGTTCAACACAGTACAGCATTAGAGCAAACTTTGCATGATATTCTGTATTATCGACTGCAGCATCAAGATGAGACAAACTGGAATCGGATGCTGAAATAGTCTAGGTAGTAAACAAATTTTGACCAAATCTTTTTCTTACGATACACGAAGCACATACTTACAATGTACATTTTATTTAAACCATCAAATTTCAAATAATCAAAGTTTACTTATGTCTGTATTTGAATATGCCATGTATTTGAATATTACTCAATGTTTATATTTGAATTTGGCACACATTAAAGAGCTGCCCAGTGATGTCACACGGAACTGAACGCTGGAATAGAATTATTGATTGAAGTGTAGCAGAGTGGTCATTTCAGAAACTCTGAACCTTGAGTGCACATTGGTTTAACACAGCTCTACATTTTCTCAAGCAACAGTTGGATTCTTCAGTGAAAGTCTTCCAAAACTTCACAGCAGCTCCACCTCCACCTTTTCTACCAAACGGTAAGAATACTTTCCTGAAAAAACACTTTTTTTTACTTTTTCAGGTTGGTTGAACACGTGAACTTGTGTTAAAATGTTGTTTTGGTAAATTTTATCTCTTATTCAAGTGAAATTTTAGATTTACTACCTGTTCTTTTTACTAGTAGCAGTATAAAATTGGATTTACATAGGACTTAACTGAAAGTGCCTTACTGTCATAAGGCCATATTGTCAATCATTGCACTTCACAGGGAGTGCAATGATTACTGAAATGATAATGGTCGGTCCTATTCACCTACTATTTTATGGAATTCTAATGGCATTTTACACCACAAGATGGCATTATTACATTGTTTACCTTATTTAAATAATAAAAAAACAACCAAAAGGACAAGTGGAAAAGAAAACCGTTCTGTTTATTTATACTAGCAATTGGATTTCATTAGGGTTAACACTGACAATAATAATCTGGAATTCAACTCATCTGGGTATTACACATTAAACAAAGAAAATTAGATTTAGTTTTAGTTTTAAAACTATAGATAATGAGAAATTATTTAAAATTCACAATGTAACTGTTAGAAACATCCAACAGATACCTCAACTGGATTTGTGTAAACTCAAAAAAACTTTCATGCACAGCATTGTTCCAGTCAGTACAAGCACCAACTGGGTCTGTGTAGAAATGTTGTGGTTTTGTCAACTCGAATGGCAGACTTGACCTCCTCTGTTATATAAGAAATGCTTTGTAAAGAAGTTAGCCATACAGGCAGAATGCTCTCGATGTGTCGCTTAAATGAATAGAAATGTAAAGGATGTTGGTTTGGATCCCACCTCTATCATCCTCGGAGGCAGAAAATGTGGATAATGCACAAACGGTCTTTACTGTATTAAGCAAGGCCAAGAAATGTGCTTTTGAAATAAAATTTAAAGGTTGTGGATTCCAATCCTAAATTTATTCAGTATTTGTTTCAATAAGTGAAACTTATGCCGCATTTACAAAAAACTGAAAACACATCTTGCCATGTGATGTTAAATTTTGTTGCCAAAGTCTAGGATTGTGTACAGTAATTCAGCTGTATCTCAAAAGACTTTGTATAAAATGTATTCCCATAGACTTATGTGAGTATTTTTTGGTCTTTTTCTCTCAGGTGTTACTGCAATAATCATCCATACATCACCATGGATGATTCCAGCTACACTGTGAGTGTTGGAGATACCATCATCTCAACCTCCCACCAGTACAGAGTTCAGGACATCCTGGGCTCCGGCACTTTTGGGGTGGTCACCCTCTGCCACAAGATCTCCACCAACGAGACCGTGGCAGTAAAAATGATGAAAGACGGCAAAGATCTTTCTCTCGGGAAGGTGGAGGTATGATATATGTAAATGTTTAAATGAATGGTGCATTCATGTGGTCCTCGGAGTTAAGAAGTTGTTCTTCTGACTTTGGTGTGACCATGTGTTTTCAACTCGGGAATGTGGAAAACGTTTCCCGATTTCCTGGGGACCACATTAATGCACAATTAATATAGCCTTGTTTTGTGGTTTAGAAACCTGGCTGAATGTCAAAATCTTCTGTTTGACCCACAGGAAGCCATCCTCCAGAAAATTACAGAGAATGGATCGGCGGGCTTTAACATCGTCCAATGGTTCGGCTCTTTTAACTTCATGGGGCACTACTGCCATGAATTTGAGAAGCTGGACATTAGTCTCTGGAACTATTTGCACCAGTACGGACCTCTGCAGCTGAAAGACATCCGTCCTATTGTGCATCAGGTTTGGATCATTTACTCAAATCCCTCAATGTTCCTTTTCAATATTTTCACAGACATTGACTCAATACATCTTTAGAAACAGAACATATGTGTTCAGAAAAGAATTTCCATAGCTTCATAGTCACACTCTGAAAGCTTTTGAAGGTGCCCCTGACTGAATTTCAGGCAACATATTTTCATAGTTTAAACTTTTCTGGTGCAAAGTTAAATAGTGTTACTTTAACTGATTATTTAAGTTTAAGTTTGTTCATGTAGTTTAAATTTAAACCTGACTTGATTCCAGATGGCCACCGCTCTGATGTTCTTAAAGAGTGTAGGAATCATCCATGCAGACCTGAAACCTGACAACATCATGTTGGTAGACCATTTGTCCCAGTGTCTTCAAATCAAAATCATTGATTTTGGACTTGCATGTTCAGTGTCCAAAGTAGCGCAGGGCACACTTGTTCAGACTCGGCCGTACAGGTACGAGGGTCACTCATATCTGAAAGGGTGTTAGGGAATGATAGGGAGTTAGGATTTTAAGTGAAGGGTCCTCTGTAGATTGCTGATGCGTTTCTTCTTGTGTGTAGAGCCCCTGAAATCTTTCTCGGTGCTCGGTTCAACGACGCCATTGATGTGTGGTCGATGGGATGCATCGCCGTCGAACTGTTTACGGGCTGGATATTGTTCCCTGGAAGAGACGAGTACGACATGGTATGTATTAGCAGATTTTAACATTCACTGTATGCTTATAGTCCACTGAACACAACATATACGTATAATGGTAAAATAATGGTAGTTTTTTCATTTGTGAAATTCTGTCTATGATGACAGTTTTTTATTTACCTCTTCTTTTCTTCTTCCTGCAGAATCTTGCAGAATTAAAAACACTGCCCTTTTCTGTGTGAAATTTATGTGTATTAGCTCTAAATTGTTTAAATGTCCAAGAATTAGAAAATGTAATGTGTACTGTGTTGTGTTGACAGATGAGGCAAATCGTCCATTTGGCAGGAATGCCTCCAGTGCATTTGCTGGAGTCGGGGTATTTCACAGCCAACTATTTCCATGTTCCTTTTGGATCGACACACTGGCAGTTTATGGTTGGTGTTACATTTGCAACATATGTCAAACAGTATTTATATTTTGTGATGTATTTTGTAAATCAGTGATGATTTTAAACCTGTTTCTTCTCCTCTTTAGGAAGATTACTCAGTATTCTACCGCCGTCTCACCACAACGCTGGATGATATTTGCAGAGTAAGACATCTTGTCTTATTCTGAACAAAGTGATTGACAAAACAAGTT
This sequence comes from Perccottus glenii, assembly GCA_024416835.2. Taxonomy (NCBI): domain Eukaryota; kingdom Metazoa; phylum Chordata; class Actinopteri; order Gobiiformes; family Odontobutidae; genus Perccottus; species Perccottus glenii. The sequence goes on along the minus strand of CM044552.2, from coordinate 24,486,775 downwards.
TCTAACAGTTAATTACTCTTTCAGTCTGATCCAGTAAATCATCGTAACGGCCAAGTCAATCAAGCGGAGGAGTGTGACCGCACATTCTTTCTGGATTTGGTCAGGATGATGCTGAGTGTGAACCCTGATGATCGGGTCACACCAGAGGAGGTTCTGAGACATCCCTTTGTGTCTCAGAACCAGTGTGAAAGCGTGATGGCCAGCGTCCTGGCTCCTCCGAGTGTTGATGAACAGCAGGACACTCTGTTGCCCTACACCATCCTGGAAGGACCAACCCCTTCGACCATAAAAGAGCTATCTACACCGTTGAAACGTCTCAGGGACTATTTTGACGGTGACGATGATGCTCAGAGTCCACACAGGTAAGAACTCTTAAGTGTCCGGCTGCTTCACATTAGAACGTGTCAGTCAAAGTCTCAAAGTTTCAGATCAACTGAGAGCTTAATGAGACATTAGTTGGTCATAATGTTATGGAGGATTGGTGTAGAGGGCTTAGCTCATTTGTAAATAACAAATGTAACTTGGGACAAAGGTGGTGGACTTGTATTGAATATTTTAAATCTATTTTAACCAGGTATTTTAAACAAGTGATGAAGTGGAAGGACTGCTCAGGGACAAGAGGAGCCATAAGCCCGGAGCACGACTCTGTCAACAAAAAAAGACGTGTGGTGACAGAAAACTCTGAAGGTAAACTCACAGACATTAGTCTTAAGCAGATTTTAGGCTCTGCTTAGTGTTAGTCCATCAGTCTTAAACTAATGCTCCTCTTGTTGTTGATGCTAAAGAAAGGGCAGGTCTCTTTCTGCCAAATATCATCTTTAGCAAAAGTTCAAGTTATTGATTACAATCATTATGAGAAATAATTATTTTTGACAAAATGAATCTATTTTTTAAAGATACTCCTCAGCGGGTCATTGTGGAGACACCAGTTTGTCTCAAAAGACGCCGAGCGGAGGAGGACGATTCCACTGACCCTGGGTTCGACTCTGAAGGTAAACTCAAGTTTGTTTTTACACATAAAGAACCCAAGCTAAATCAAACTGACTTAACTCTGCTTTTTCAGCTCTAATAAGTATTTCAGTGCTTTTCAATAAGCATTCATAATCCTTCACCCCACCTCCTTCTTTTTCCTTTCTCTGTTATAAGTTTCTCTGTTTGGTTCCCTAGTAGCATTCATTTAGCTTTTCTCATTTACAAATAGAACAACACGCTTCCTAGTGCTGAATATCATGTTTGGCATAAAGTTAAAGTTGTTGAATAAGATCATTTCAACAAACTGCTTTGACTAATATAAATCTTGTTTTAAAGGAACCCCCCGACTGATTATTGTGGAGTCTCCAGTTCTTCCAAAAAGACGTTGTGTGAAAGAAGACAAGTCCACTGACCCTGGCTATGACTCTGATGGTAAACTCACAAACTATAGCTTTAACTTTAGCAAATAAGTTTAATGCACCAGCCGCCTTCACCCCAGCTCCTCCTTTTGGTGGATTCCTCTTTAATCAGTGTCATATGAGTTGCTCTGTTTGGTTCACTGCTTTGCAAAAGGAAGGGCAGGCCTTTTTTCTGCCAGATATTATCTTTAGCTAAAGTTCAAGTTGTTGATTAAGATCATTTTGAGAAATGCTCTGATTAATAATAATATTGTTTTAAAGGTACTCCTCGACTGGTTATTGTGGAGTCACCGGTCAGTTTGAAGAGACAGAACTCAGAGACTTCAGAGTCCGATGAAGCCTGGTCTGGGAAGAGGAGGCGGCTCGGGCCCATTGCCTTTTAAATCTGCAACAGGGCAAGAAAAGGTTTCCAAGAAGCCTACACTTCAGATCCAGTGGAGCCTACATTATTAAACAGTTTGTTTGTTGGAACGCAGGAATGCTCAGCTTTTAATTATTGACCTTGATAAAAGATAATAGACCTTGCTTTGCTTGTGGCAAAAATATTAATATTACTTAATTGGAAAAATCATTAAAGAAATTTTCTTTCAATTAAAACTTGGACACAAGAATTTTATGATTTCTTATGTATGGAGCAAGTAAATGGATTGGGGATTTGAATCTTAAATGGGAGTTTGTTTGGAGTGAGGCTCTTTAGGTTTTGAGTCTGAGCAGCACTCATTCATTTTTTTATTTTTTTTTGCAATGTAGCAATAACATGTGTATATTTGTATATGTATGGATTTGAGACCATTGTAATGACCCCCTTCTTAATGCTTTTTATTTATTTGTATTTATTTTTTAGTGTAAAATGTCAAAATGTCAATAAATTTTTTTTTAAAGATCTACTGGAGCCCAATTTGGTTTTAAACTTTCAATAAATGTTCTTAAAAGATCATTTTTGGCACACTTTGCCTCTTATACAACAAAACAACAGTGTATATACAGAATATAGCCTGGCCAGTGGCCAGCCATTATTCTTTTTCGATTTGATACAAAGAAATGATTCAGGTGTGGATTGAATTTCCAGAAGGTGGAAGACAAAGAACAAACTACCTCTGAACCAAGTACCAGCCTATCACCACAGATATTTTGACCATGTTACAACAAAATGGGAATAAAGACAAAGTGAACTGCTGATCAACCATCTCAATACTTAGTATATTAGGTTGAATTAGTGTTACATAATGACAGGACCAACTTGAGTTTGAATATCTCGAGTAACAATTTAATGGCTATTATTTAACTTATCTGAAGGAAGAACTTTTCTGATGAGCATCTGGTCACATCTGGGAATTATGTGGCATAGGTTGTGAGGTCTGTTTTCCGTGCTACACTACTAATGCTAGCTTTGCTCGCTGTCATGGCAGCTATGCTGAGTTGTAAGAGCTGTACACGGGAGCATACACTACGTTACAACTGGCTAGATTTTGCAGAAAACAGAACACACAGAAGCCACAATGAAATGAGCCTACAGGCAACAGTTTTAAACAGTTAAAGTCTCATCTCATTATGTTTGGCTTAGGGCTGGGAATCGATTAAAAAAAATTAACTAATTAATTGCACATTTTCTGTAATTAATTGCAATTAATTGTGTTTTCCCCCAAGCTTGTTATCATCAATATTTAAATGTAGAATCACCTAATTAAATTAAACAACTATATTAAAAACAAAAATAGTTGCCACTGACAGGGCATTAATATTTTGTTTAGTTTGTTATAGAAAAACAAGTTAGGTCCAGAGCTTCAATCATAACATTATAACAATATAAACAATATAAATGTCTCTCTTGTGTTTTCATTACAGTCAGAGCATGTTAATGCAGTTCCCGCACGTTTCACACCCTCTCCCTTTCACTTGCCATACCCAAGGGTGTATGGGTAATGTAGTCTCTGCTCTTGGTGGGGACGAATTAGGAAGCGTGCATTGTGAAGGGCGCTCTGGAAAGCGGCAGAGCAGGCAAAGGATTAAAACCTCTATTAAAACAGATGTCGAAATGAGCGTACCAGTACGCTAAAAGCACGTTCTGGGCGCACGGAGAAGAGGCGGTACTGAGTACAGGTGCGTACCGGCCCACTTAAAGCTCTGGATGAGGACGGCTCATACGTGCAGTCATTCGTCTTTCACCATACTAATCGGCCGACGTTAACGCGCGATTAAAATAATTGTCGGCGTTAATTCATTAACGCGTTAACGCGATTAAAACGCGTTAACTTGCCCAGCCCTAGTTTGGCTACAGTTGTGCTACCCTGGCAGCTACCACTCATACCCTCCCCTTTCACTCATAGTTAGTGGTTGGGTAAAACCATTTATTTTGAAACAACTGTGTTTTCTCTTTTTAAATCATAATGACAACAGAAACTACCCAAATGACCCTGATCAAATGTTTACATACTCAGGTGATTTTGACCTGATAACATGCACAAGTGACACAAACAGGTTTGAATGTCTACTAAAGGTAACCATCCTCACCTGTGACCTGTTTGTAATCAGTGTGTGTATAAAAGGTCAGTGAATTTCTGGGCTCTGCATCTCTCACCCCGTGCTACACCATTGCCATTCCTACTCAAATACCACAACGCATCCCGCCTACAATACGCCAAACAGCACAGAGACAAGCCTCAAAACAGCTTTTTCAAAGTCATTTGGAGTGATGAGACCAAAATTTTACTTTTTGGCCACAACCATAAACATTACATTTGGAGAGGAGTCAACAAGGTCTATGATGAAAGGTAAACCATTCCTACTGTGAAACATGGAGGTGGATCGCTGATGTTTTGGGGATGTGTGAGCTACAAAGGCACAGGAAACTTAGTCAAATTAATGGCAAAAGGAATGCAGCATTTTATCAGAAAATTCTGGTGGAAAATTTGCACTCATCATCCCCGAAGCTGCGCATGGGACAAACTTGGCAGAATTGGGTAGAATAGCCTGAAATTGTACTCAAGTAAGAGTAGTGTTAATTTAAAATAAAATTTGAAGTAAAAAGTAGTCATCCAAAACATTACTAATGTAAGATTAAAAAGAGTATTTGGTTAAAAGTCTACTTAAAAACTGTGAAACTGTTTGATCGTAATGTCTGATTTATTTTTTTTAAATGATTTAATCAGACAAAAATATAAAATGTGCAAATTATAGTATTTCTAAATAATAAAATTTAAAAAATGAGTTTTTACCTTTCTTTACAAAATAACAAATTATGGAACAAGATACAGAGCACACTTTTTCACAACATAAAGCTTTTGAAACCAATCCCTACAGAAGGTCTTGTCTGTGTTTGAACAGTACAGCTGCTGTTTACTCTGTGTGTGACCAGCACCATGTTCAGTTTCAACAGGCAGAAACCTCTGACATTTTGCAGGTTTTTATTCCTGTTGAGCTATTGAAGAAAAACACTGAAAAATACTGTTAAAAATTAAGATAAAATAATTAAAGCAATGAAATCCAATCAAAAGTGCTGTGTCTGATTGTCTACAATTAATAGTAATAGTCAACATTGGATTGGAGTCAGTGGGTCACATGAGCCTCGAGCTATTGAAGAAAAACACTATATAGTACTGTTAAAAATTCACATAAAATAACATAATCAATGAAATCCAATAAAAAGTGCTGTGTCTGATTGTCCACATTTAATAGTAATGTTCAGCGTTGAATTGGGGTCAGTGGGTCACATGAGCCCCGAGCTATTGAAGAAAAACACTATCAAAGTTTCGAAATTACCTGTTAAAACTTTCGATAAAGTAATTTAAGCACTAAAATTTCATAAATACTGGTATAACTTAATAGTGGTATTGACAACCAGATCCATTGGATATTGATATAAAAACACAGATCTATTTACTTTGTTTTATTGTTTTTTACGCCCTTGCACAGTAGGGAAATTTACAGACTGTCCCTAAATGCAAGCTGAGGCTTTGAGACCGATGCTTTCACTGAGCTCCTCCCGCTGCTGTTACTCCGCGATCGGGTTCAGTTTCTGGAATGTCTGTCGAATGTCCAATATAAAACTAACTTCACCGCGGTGGGAAGCTCCACTTGCGTTAGCCTGGTGTTAGCAACAGGTTATCAACAGGTTAGCAATTGCCTTAGCCTCGGCTACAGCGGAGTGGGCGTAATTACCCACGCACGCGCTCATAATGCCCTCCCACGGGCTTATGATGCAACACTCCCTTTGCCCATTTTAGTAACATCCTCTGACGAAGGAGTCTGAAATGTCCGGATGTAATCGCCATTTTTTTGCCCTGACTTTGAGTCTATTTCATAATTATTATACAATCTATGATCTCGACACACTGACAAATGTAAAAGTAGATCTTTGTTCACAAAAGTGTGGGCACCCCTGGTTTGAACATTCAGCAGTTCTTAGATTTGCGAGAATCTAAAAAAAAGTTTGAGCGAATCCCATTGATGGTGATGGTCCAAATAAAAGTGCTTCATATTCCAAACCTCAATCAATTTGCATCAACAAAAAACAGTCTGTGATATCTATATTTCTGGTATCACTGCATAAATGCGTTAAATTTTTGAGAAAAAGTTGCAAAAAAACACACAGACTCTCAACTCCTTAAAGGAGCGGGTACACCTCTGTAAATGGGCCACATTTGCATCAGCATAATATTCCCTTTTAGCTGCTTGCACACGGGGAGATGTGTGTCTGGGTGGGAGCTATTTACGCTGCTTTTCCACTCACTGTTGAATGAATTCTTAAAGAGATTCTGGAAACATCAACACAGCGCCCATTTATTCCCAATGGCCATTCTTTCGTATCGTCTTTGCCGTGTTGCATCATCTTCTTTTTTTCAGCAGCTTTAGTCTGTCAGTCTGCAGCCTCAGTTGTCATTAAGCCTCATGCAGGGTTTAGGCAGAGTGATTCAGGTGCAGGTATAATTATCTGCAGATACTGTTCATCTGTTCATCATTTTCTGTCATCAGAGCCCGAGTACAAACGTTTAATTCAATGCGTGTTTGGGATTTGCTTCCTGTCAATCACCAACCGCTCATTAATAAACACTTTTAACACTTAATCCCAACACTTTTATAAAGGCTGTTCTTCACATGCTATATACTCCCTCTGAAATATTTGAATGTGTTGCTTTATGCTTTACAATTCTTTTGAATGTGGCAGTTTTTTGACAGCCTGTTGTTTCACAATAGAAAGAAAGCAAAAAGCTTATTAGTGCTATGCATGCAACATAAAAGTGACAAGAATTTCAATTCAAAGACTCAAACTTGAATTTCCACATTCACAGTCAATAACATCATCAGCATTTTATAAAATATTTTATCTCAACTTAACAATGTTCAAGAGGAAGTTAAAAGCCTTCCTTTTTAGCTCCGCAAACATTCAGTAAAGACATCTGAAAGTGTTTTTTAATCTGCACTTATGTTTCTTTTTCAAAATCGTGTCAATTAAATAAAGAAATTAAGAAAGAACTGAAATAGCAGAAAATTCTGCTGAGCTTGGACCTAAACTTTCCTCAAGGGTTGCCGTATCCAAGCAAACAGTCACTGGAACGTACCACGTCAAAAAATAAGTTGGATCCTGTTCTGGCAGGATCTGGTTTAAATTAAGCATTGGCAATATGGTAATAAGCAAGATCCTCATAAATATATATATATATTTATGAGGATCTTGCTTATTACCATATTGCCGTGTTACTGCTGAGAAACCGCGCAGTGTGTTTACTACGACCGTGTCACGTGGTGTACCGGTGTGTAGTCTCAGCTGTTAGCGGGCTAGTTTCGTGTGAGTTCTTTGTGTGTGTGTAGAGGCGGGACCAAACGCCAGCTCCGCTCTCTTATATAACTCCGTGATTAATCGAAGTGACCAGGAGAAGCAACTTTGCAGCAGAAGCCTACAGAACTGTGTGAGTGTATGTAATTCTTGTCTCTTTGAGCTTATTGTGCCGTGTTACTGCTGAGAAACCGCGCAGTGTGTTTACTACGACCGTGTCACGTGGTGTACCGTGTGTAGTCTCAGCTGTTAGCGGGCTAGTTTCGTGTGAGTTCTTTGTGTGTGTGTAGAGGCGGGACCTGCTGAATTCAATTACTTGAATAGAAGGGTATTTAAGTGGGAGTAGCCACCGCGGCAGCCGTCATCGCGTGAAGACCGGAGTGAGTAAAGACCATCGACTCTACCTGCACGCGACTCCACCGAGCAGCCACACACCCACAGAGGACCTGAGTATTGCACTTTTTTTAGTACTAATTGTTTGCACTTATATTCCATTATTTCTACTATTACTTTCTTCTTGTATACTTTTTCCTCTTCGGCTCTTAAATGTGTTTCCAAATTACTACTGTCATTTCACCACGGAAATTATCATCTGTTTCACGCAAAAGGCGAACCATAATAATCTGCATGTTGTATCACTGTCAAAAACTGCCCCTTCTACTTTCCCAATAGGCTTGTGGAACTGCCAGTCTGCTGTGAACAAAGCTGATTTCATTACAGCTTTTGTGCAACATTCTGGTCTTTCAGTTGTAGCACTTACAGAAACATGAATCAAACCAGAGGACTCTGCCACTCCCGCCGCCCTCTCCCATAATCACACTTTCTCCCACAGTCCTCGCCTCACTGGAAGGCGGAGGGACCGGACTACTTATTCCTACTGACTGGAAGTTCAAACAGCTATCACCCTTGTGTGACAACAGCTCCTTCGAGTTCCATGCTGTTACCATCACCCACCCTGTTAAAAGTCATTTTGTAGTTATCTATCGGCCCCAGGTCAGCTTGGACATTTCTTGGAGGAGTTGGATGCGCTTCTTTCATCCTTCCCTGAGGATGGTACCCTCTGGTGGTATTAGGAGACTTCAACATCCACCTTGAAAAGCCACAGGCTGCTAACTTCATTAACCTAATTGCATCATTTGACCTCAAGCAGGTTTCCACATCGGCAACCCACAAGTCTGGTAACCAACTAGATCTTATCTACATAAGATACTGCTCCACTCGCCACACTCAGGTCACGCCACTGCACACTTCCGATCATTTCTTCATTACTCTCGACCTTGACCTAACTTCTCCAGACACTGCAATTGTTTTACCGCTGGTCACTTTCCGACGCAACCTGCGTACACTCAGTCCCTCCCGTTTTTCCTCTGCTGTCTCCTCTGCGCTCCCCTCTTCTGAGGAGCTCTCTCTTTTAAACACTAACACCGCCACCGACACTCTGTGCTCCACGCTTACATCCTGCTTGGACAACTTATGCATCTAGACCAGCCCGTACATCTCGTCTGCCCCTGGTTATCCGATGTTCTGAGCACCGCGCCAGCCTCCGGTCAGCTGAGAGAAAATGGCGCAAGTCTAAAGATCCTGCTAACCTCTCTATCTACCAGTCTCTCCTCGATCTACTTTCTCCGCTGATGTCACCTCTGCAAAAACTGTCTACTACCATTCTAGGTTAATCAACTCACCTGACTCACGCACTCTCTTTAGAACCTTTTCCGCCTCCTTTGTCCGCCTGCTCCCCCACCTTCATCGGATCTAACAGCTGATGATTTTGCGTCTTTCTTTGTAAAGAAAACGACCACCATCAGCAGTCAGTTCTCTGCGCCACCACCTGTCGAGCTCATTCAGACCCTGATATGTGTTTGCTCACTTCCTTCTCTCCTCTAACTGAAGCAGATGTTTCCAAGGTCATTAGTTCTAACCACCCTACTACCTGCCCGCTGGATCCCATCCCCACACATCTCCTTCAGGCCATCTCTCCATCTGTCGTGCCTGCTCTCACCCACATCATCAACTCATCTCTTTCCACTGGGTCCTTCCCCACAGCTTTCAAAGAGGCCCGCATCACACCACTACTGAAGAAACCCACTCTTAACCCTACTCTGCTTGAAAACTACAGACCGGTTTCCCTCCTTCCCTTCATTGCCAAAGCTCTGGAGCGAGTTGTGTTTACTCAGCTCTCATCCTTTCTCACACGGAACAACCTCCTGGACCAGAACCAGTCTGGGTTCAAGAGCGGTCATTCCACCGAAACTGCCCTGCTCTCAGTCATCAGCTCTGAGACTGGCAAAGGCAACATCCAAGTCATCTGTACTCATCTTACTGGATCTGTCTGCTGCTTTTGACACTGTTAATCATCACATCCTCCTGTCCTCTCTCAGGGCGATGGGTGTCTCTGGAATAGGCGTTGCAATGGTTCAAGTCTTACCTCTCGGATAGGTCATTCAGAGTATCCTGGAGAAATGAGGTCTCTGAGTCCCAACATCTCAATACAGGGGTGCCACAGGGCTCAGTGCTCGGACCGCTACTCTTTTCCATATACATGACATCCCTTGGCTCTGTCATCCAGAAGCATGGCTTTTCCTATCACTGCTATGCAGATGACACTCAACTCCACCTGTCATTTCATCCTGACGATCCGACGGTCTCTGCTCGCGTCTCGGCATGTCTGAGCGACATCTCACTTTGGATGAAGGACCATCACCTGCAGCTGAACCTTGCAAAAACAGAACTGCTTGTGATTCCGGCCCATCCAAAGACCCACCACAACCTCTCCATTCAACTAGGCCCATCAACCATTACACCGTCCAGCACTGCCAGAAATCTGGGAGTGGTAATTGATGATCAGCTAGACTTCACAAGTCATGTCGCCAGCACCACCCGGTCCTGTAGATTCATCCTCTACAACATTAGAAAAATTAGACCTTTCCTATCAGAGCACTCCACGCAAATTCTAGTCCAGGCTCTTGTCTTGTCCAAACTGGACTATTGCAATGCCCTACTGGCTGGACTCCCCGCCTGCACAACCAAACCTCTGCAGCTGATCCAGAATGCAGCGGCAAGAGTGGTCTTTAATGAACCGAAGAGAGCGCACGTATCTCCTCTATTCATTAGGTTACACTGGCTCCCGGTTGACGCCCGCATCAAGTTCAAAGCTATGCTCTTGGCCTACAAGACCACCTCTGGTTCTGCACCCCCATACCTCCACTCACTAATACAGACCTACGTTCCTACCAGATCCCTGCGCTCTGCAAATGAACAACGTCTGGTGGTACCGTCCCAAAAAGGTACAAAATCACTCTCACGTACCTTCTCTGGATCTGTTCCACATTGGTGGAATGATCTACTGCTGCTACAAGATCAGCAGATTCTGTAGCCATCTTTAAAAAAACACCTGAAAACACATCTCTTCCGTCAACACCTGACTGACAAACACTGAGCCCTACTTCCTTTCACTTGATTCCTTCTAAAAAAAAAAAAAAAAAAAAAAAAATTCTCTTATCCTTAGCATTGTATACTGCGCTGGGTTTAAACTGACTAGTTTTTGTGCACTTATGCTTTTTGTACCTTGTGTTGTTAAAATTGCTTCCATTGTTATCCTCACTTGTAAGTCGCTTTGGATAAAAGCGTCTGCTAAATGACTAAATGTAAATGTAAAATATATATATATATATATATATATATATATATATATATATATATATATATATATATATATATATATATATATATATATATATATATATATATATATATCTGCTAAGTCTCTGTTGATTCGAGGAAGGTAAACATAATGGAGAGCCCAGAGATGCTTTCATTTTCTATACTAATATGCCCTCATCTTCCAGAAAGAAAAACAGTTTATAGTAAACATTTGTAAGTCCACGCCAGAGGTCGCCCCAAAGTCTTTCAATCCTTTGATTGTGGGTGCTCCTGCCTCTGAGGGCACTTCCTCGATCAAAACCTCTGATGTGTTCATCATTAGACATAAAGCATTGTTTTCTCTCCTCGATCTGTTCTATCCCTGGAAGGCATGCCATACTGTACAACTGCCCCAAGGAAGGCATCTAACACAGTGCTGCTGCGGTTGTTGTTTGCAGCATGAAGGAAGACCACCATTCGACTAAAGCCGTCTATAGTTCCATGAATGACTTTTCTCCATCTAAAAACAGATAGATCTTTAGATTTGCAATGTGGGAGAAAATTCCTAGAGAACTCCACATTGAAAATGTTGTAATATTAAATAATAAAAAATAGGCTGATTTACCTTATCAGTTTGTGGCTTCCATCAATGTGCCACTATGAGTTAGGGCCAGCTACCTGATAGCACCGGCGTTCAGGTCTCTGCAAGAGTGCTCTTACGGCAGCACCGACAGGATTTATCCTGAGCATGCTGGCTCAAACCCTTCTTTTTGTACACGGCTTCCCCTTGTTTGCAGAGATGCTCTTACAGCCTCTGGACCCATCAGATCATTTCCTGACACAATTTCTTGCATCTGTTCATCAAGTGCAGCATCACTCAGAGCAGCATATAACCAAGCATGGCTGAGCTGAAACTGCCTACATTGTAGATTGATAGACAAAGACAATTTATACAAAATAAGTGACAAATGTCTAAAGGTCAGTATAAATAATAAAAGGGTTCTTACCTCAAGCGCACAGCTTAACTGTTCGCACAGAGACATTCAACATTTCTGCCATCTGAACTGTAGTAAAGGAACAAGATCTTAAGAATGCAAGCTGTTCCTTTGTCACAGAGTAGCTTGGACGATCCGGGTTACACCTGGAGCCAGTGGTGCCTGGTATCCAAAACTGTCTGAAATGAGACCAGAAAATTACTCCAATTGAATAACTACACTAAACAATTTTACAAAATTTGACTCTGACTGTGTTGTCCTCATCACACATCACACTCTAACTAACCCATGTTAGTTAGACTGAGTTTACCTGCCACGCATATTCTGTTGTTCAGGATATTAGCAGGATTGTTAGACTTTTAAAGTTAAAATTTAAAAGTATTTAATGTGCTCACCTTGTTGTCCTGACTGTCAATGGTGGACAAAGTACACAAACCAAGTATTTGAGTAAAAGTACAGATACACTAGGTAAAATATTACTTCAGTAAAATCCAAAGTACTCCCTTTTAGCTTTCACTTGAGTAAAAATACAGAAGTATTTGCCTTCAAATGTACTTAAGTACTCCAAGTACTATCATTTATTATGGCTATAATGCCCTTATAATTTTTGTCAGTCTCTTGCTTAAAATAATTTAATTTAATTTAATTATTCTGATTGGTGGTTTGCTGCGTGATTGCCCTCTTCAGTTTTTTTTCTATCCACTCATAAATAAAAAGGAACGACTAATTTTGCAAAATGTAATTGAGTAAAAAGTAAGATATTGACTTTGAAATGTAGTGAAGTTAAAGTAAAAAGTATCCCCGAATGGAAATACTTAGTAAAGTACAGATACTGGAAAAAACTACTTAAGTACAGTAACAAATTACATTTACTTTGTTACTGTCCACCAGTGCTGACTGTGAAGATGTCCTGACCTCTTGAATATGTTCAGCCAAATCAGTGAGAAGTTGATTAGCATCTCTCACATTAATCAACCTCCCCCGCGCCCATCAGAGGCTTCTCTCCATTGTCTCCAACCTAATAAAAAAAGAAGTACTTATAACTAACTAAATAAAATATACATAAAGTATTCATAAAGATGTACCTGGTTAAGACTGACAATCCCACTTCAGGTCCAATTTCATCCATCAGAAGACCTCTGGTACAATCATCGAGAATATGTTTAAATCGCAAAACAAAGGTCCTTAAAGGAGGTGTTTTTGTCTCGCCCACTGAAAGACTGAGTAAGACCCATTCTTGGAAACCCCCCATAGATGAATTTTTTGCACTTCGTGCACAGATGAATCACTATAATAATACAGAAATGCTCAAAAATCTTGTTTCTCTGTGTTTTTTTCATTAATAATAGAGAAGAAGAGATTGAGAGGGTGGAACCAGTGAGAATGGATTTAGTTGATCAGATCGATGTATCCAGGGATCAGGGGAAGCCAAGCTGGAATAGCTGACAAAACCAAAGAAAGAAACACAGAACAGAAAAAACAGCACTTTTAGACGTTTGTTTGAGATTTTTCCAGCTTGCCAGTCCTGTCCTGCATGGCCAGCAACAGGGTGAGCCAAAACATAATTTAAGCTATACAGAAGAAAAATATAATTGACTTTAGGTTGACATTTTTATACAAGACCAACTTATTCTTACCTTCTCCTAATGTCTGCTTTTACACCTCTTCATGAGGAGGAACTACTTATGATGTATTCTTTCACCATGTCCACCAGCAGCCAAATGCCCCTGAACTTCTTCAGAGTCTTTGTTTGAGCACTCAAAGTAGCCCCTCACGTCCACACTCTGTCAACAACAATGTACGGCCTGTGAACACTCAGAGTTGAATCTTTTTTACAAATTGAATCTCATGCAAATACACTGTATGTACTGATACTGATACTGATAGATATTGAAAGACGTCTGCTATACTCCTTACATATTGACAATGTTGTGTGATTTCTTAAACAACTTAAACAAGACAAGACAAGACAAGACATTTATTTTTGTATAGCCCAATATCACAACAACAGTCGCCTCAAAGGGCTTAACAGACTGCACTAGACAACATCCCCTGTCCTTAGACCCTCCATCAGGGTAAGGAAAAACTAAAAAAAAACCCAGCCGGGAAAAAAGAGAAACCTCAGGGAGAACCACAGACGGAGGGATCCACTCCCAGGACGGACAGGCCGTGCAGGAATGTGTCCAGGACAGTTGAAAAATACATAGAAATATACAAACATATTCACAAATAAAAACATTTATATTGGCAGTGTCCAGTGTCCACTCTGAGTGTGCAATAGGAGGACTGAGAAAAGAGGAAAAAAAAAAAAACTGTAATAGGTAGATGTGATAATATGAGTGGATTTAGTGTGTACCTACAGCTACAACCAGTGTAAACATGTACCTACAGCTACAACCAGTGTAAACATGTACCTACAGCTACAACCAGTGTAAACGTGTACCTACAGCTACAACCAGTGTAAACGTGTACTTACAGCTATAACCAGTGTAAACGTGTACCTACAGCTACAACCAGTGTAAACGTGTACCTACAGCTACAACCAGTGTAAACGTGTACCTACAGCTACAACCAGTGTAAACGTGTGCCTACAGCTAAAACCAGTGTAAACGTGTGCCTACAGCTACAACCAGTGTAAACGTGTACCTACAGCTACAACCAGTGTAAACGTGTACCTACAGCTACAACCAGTGTAAACGTGTACCTACAGCTACAACCAGTGTAAACGTGTACCTACAGCTACAACCAGTGTAAACGTGTACCTACAGCTACAACCAGTGTAAACGTGTACCTACAGCTACAACCAGTGTAAACGCGTGTGCCTACAGCTAAAACCAGTGTAAACGCAGTGCCTACAGCTACAACCAGTGTAACCGTGTGCCTACAGCTACAACCAGTGTAAACGTGTACCTACAGCTACAACCAGTGTAAACGTGTACCTACAGCTACAACCAGTGTAAACGTGTACCTACAGCTACAACCAGTGTAGCGTGTACCTCGGCTACAACCAGTGTAAACGTGTACCTACGGCTACAACCAGTGTAAACGTGTATCTACGGCTACAACCAGTGTAAACGTACCTACGGCTACAACCAGTGTAAACGCAGTACCTACGGCTACAACCAGTGTAAACGTGTACCCACGGCTACAACCAGTGTAAAGCGTGTACCTACGGCTACAACCAGTGTAAACGTGTACCTACAGCTACAACCAGTGTAAACGTGTACCTACGGCTACAACCAGTGTAAACGATGTACCTACAGCTACAACCAGTGTAAACGCGTGTACCTACAGCTACAACCAGTGTAAACGTGTACCTACAGCTACAACCAGTGTGTACCTCGGCTACAACCAGTGTAAACGCGTGTACCTACGGCTACAACCAGTGTAAACGCGTGTACCTACGGCTACAACCAGTGTAAACGTGTACCTACAGCTACAACCAGTGTAAAGCGTGTACCTACAGCTACAACCAGTGTAAACGTGTACCTCGGCTACAACCAGTGTAAACGTGTACCTACAGCTACAACCAGTGTAAACGTGTACCTACAGCTACAACCAGTGTAAACGTATAGCTATGATCAATCTGTCTCCATACGTTTGGTGAAATAAGTATGTTTTGAGTTTGCTTTTGAAAACTTCAACAGAGTCAGCTCGCCGCACTTCCACCGGGAGCCCATTCCATAAAAATGGGGCTCTATAAGAAAAGGCTCTGTAGCCAGCAGACTTCTTCTTTACTCGAGGAAGTTGAAGGAGGCCAGCGTCCTGAGAGCGAAGGGTACGAGCTGGAGTATACCGGGTGATGAGGTCAGATAGGTAAGAGGGCGCGCGTCCACAAAGGATTTTATATGTTATACTATATGTGAACTTTGAAATCAGCTCTAACATAAATAGGAAGCCAATGTAATGAAGTCAGGACCGGAGTAATGTGATCAAACTTCCTGGTCTTAGTTAAAAGTCTGGCGGCTGTATTTTGGACCATTTGTAGTCTGTGAGTACTTTTCCTCGGCAGTCCAGAGAATAACGCATTGCAGTAGTCCAGCCTGGATTGTGACAAATGCATGAATGAGAATTTCAGCATCAGCTAAAGAGAGGCAGGAGCGAATTTTCTTCTTCTTTAATGCGGCACAGAAGCATAACATTGTCAAAACCTTTTTCTTCTAGCTCATACTTCCATGACCCGCAATTCATTGCATTAAAAAGTGTCAAATGATTTATAGATATTCCATATTTAGTTATCAACTAGAGTATTTAGTATCTATGCACTTACAGTCAGGTCCATAAATATTGGGACATCAACACCATTCTAATCTTTTTGGCTCTTTACACCACCACAATGGATTTGAAATGAAACAAGATGTGCTTTAAATGCAGACTTTTAGCTTTAATTTGAGGGTATTAACATCCAAATCAAGTGAACGGTGTAGGAATTACAGCAGTTTGTATCCATAGGATGTTGTTCCAGAACTGTGAAAGCTTTTTTAGATGTTGTTAGGCAAACTCTAATCTGGCCTTCCTGTTTTTGAGGCTCACCAATGGTTTACATCTTGTGGTGAACCCTCTGTATTCACTCTGAAGTCTTCTCTTGATTGTTGACTTTGACACACATACACCTACCTCCTGGAAGTGTTCTTGATCTGGACAACTGTTGTGGTGTTTTCTTCACCAGGGAAAGAATTCTTCGGTCATCCACCACAGTTGTTTTCCGTGGTCTTACGGGTCTTTTGGTGTTGCTGAGCTCACCGGTGTGTTCTTTCTTTTTAAGGATGTTCCAAACAGTTGATTTGGCCACACCTAAAGTTTTTGCTCTCTCTCTGATGGGTTTTTTTTTTTTTTTCAGCCTAATGATGGCTTGCTTCACTGATAGTGACAGATCTTTGGATTTCATATTGAGAGTTGGCAGCAACAGTTTCCAAATGCAAATAGCACACTTGAAATGAACTCTGAACCTTTTATCTGCTCCTTGTAAATGGGATAATGAGGGAATAACACACACCTGGCCATGAAACAGCTGAGCAGCCAATTGTCCCATCACTTTTGGATCCTTAAAAAGTGGGAGGCACAGATACAAACTGTTGTAATTCCTACACCGTTCACCTGATTTAGATGTAAATACCCTCAAATTAAAGCGCTGCTACTCTGCCAGTATCTCAGTGGACTACTGAGAAGCCTGGACACGGGGCGCGGGAGGGATGATGCAGTTTCCAGGGACACGGAAGGTCCCGGGGGACCCGCTGCCGCTCTGCAACTCGGACCATTTATATATACCATTATGGTATTCGGACCATAAGACGCAGGCACTTTTCCCCCACTTTTTGGTGAAGAAAAACTGCGTCTTATGGTCCGAAAAATACGCTACTACCGGCTCCCATCGCTCTTAGAGCCGACTCACTCGCGAACGACCCATCACTACTATCCTGCCCGCTCTTTCATCCACTTGAAAACCAAAAGGCCATGAAAAACGGATAGCATCATCCACTTCCAGCAACATGGCCTGCTCTAAACAACGTGAAGTTGACCAAAAAAAACGCAAGTTCAACTCTGACTGGACAGAACAGTTTTGCTTTATTTTGCCCGAACATGGTAATGCCAAGCCGAGATGTTTATTATGTTTGCAGACCGTAGCTTTTAGCCGAATCTAAACGGCACTTCAATATTCACGCTGCTAGCTTTAATACCAGCTGCCCAATAAAGTCAGAGTAGCGAAAACAAACAATAGTGTAATAACTACAGTGTTCTTGTATTGTGTATTGTTCAACTGTTCTGTACCTGTGATAAGAAAGGGGGCGCTGTGGGTTTGGAGAAGAGAGGTGTGTGAGAGAAAAGGAGAGTGAGAATAAGAGAATAAGAGGTGTCAGGGGAAGACTGTTGTCGTTCTGTGTGGTGAAAAGAGTTTGGAGAGAGAGTTCATTGTATTAAAAAGCGTGAGCTGTGGCTGAGACAGCAGCTCCTGTTACTTTAGCTTGTTAATAAAGCATTCCTGAGTTATCCAATTCCACTGGCTTACTTCCCTGTGTGAGCAAGGGTATTACAATATCAAACATGATAATGGAATACAAACACTCCATGCTGTCAGAAAAATTGCCTCATCTCATCGCTGTCACTTCTCACATTAATTGGTCAGGGAAAAGACTTTAGTTTTAGTTTCAGTATTTTCAGTGTGTCAAGAATCATTTCAGAGGCAAAACAAAAAAAACATTTAAAAGCACAAGCATAAAAGAAGTTTAAAAAAATAAACAATCTTATCAAAAAACATTTTTATTTCTGGCTAGGTTTTGAGTACATATGTTTAAATGCTATTCAATTGTGTCAAAATGCTGAATTGATGTCCTAATGCAGTCTCAATTAGTTCTTCCTTTGCTGAATGCAGAAGAAATTGTCTGAAGTAGTTTGTTTGTACATTATTACATTGATTTTGTTGAAATGTAAAGATCCACTGTTATTGTAAGACCTATTTTATATTAGGTTCTTTTTTTGTTGTAAAATCAGCAAATAAAACATCTTGTATTGGCACAAGATGAAAATTGTATTTGGCCCTCGGGTGTTGCTGGGCATTTTTTGGCCCTTGGTGAAAAGTAATTAAGGGACCCCTGGTCTAGAGAAAGACCACAACTACGGCCTGTTATACCACACCGAGGTAAGATGGTTAAGCCGAGGTGCTGTGCTGAGGAGTTTCTTTGATTTACGCAAGGAAGATGAACAGTTTATGGAAAAAAAGTGCAAACCAGTGTTAGAATTTCAGGCCACAGAATGAACAACAAAGTTGTCACGCAGTATTATGACAGTATGTGCGTTCAAGTTGAAGCTGTCATTGTGGGAGACACAACTCGCGGTGATGCTGCTCACTTTTCTTTTCTGAATGATGTGTGCGCAGATGACGCAGACATGAAGCGGTTCAAAGATAAAATAACGTGACAATTATGGGAGTTTGAGCAGCGCTTTCAGATTATTCGAGAACTGGTGAAAGACTTCATTGTGTTTTTCTCACCATTCACCATAAATGCCTCTGATCTGCCGCCAACTTGAAATAATAGACTTGCAGTGTGACACAGATTTAAAGGGCAAATTTGTTGTAGCTGGCCTGGACACATTTTATCAGTATCTCTTGTCGGGCTACCCCAACTTGACAGCCCTTGCAAGTGTTGTGCATGTTTGGAAGCACATATCTTTGTGAGCAAGTTTTTCCTCTGTAAGAAGCATCAATAAAACAAAGCTTAATGAAATCCTGAAATTGGCTGCCACTCTGGATGTGACGCCTGATATTGATGCAGTTGTGAAACCTAAAAGATGCCAGGTTTCCATGGTAACCCAAATGCTGCTTGAGACATTATGCACACTGACTTATTTCTGTAAAAATGAATGTCTTCTGTGGAGAAGTTTAAAGAAATAAACAGTTTGTGATTTACTGTAATAATGTCAGTCACTTCAGTTCATAAGTTTGGTTTGTTTAAATAGTTCATACATTTATTTATTTTTTTATTTTTTACAATAAGCCTACAGGAACGGAGTAACTCATTCCTCCTGAATAGTTTCTACCTCAGTTTGTATGGTATGGTGAGTTAGCTCAGGATTGAGATGTGGAAATGACAAATAAGGTATTCGATACCTAGAAGAGATGTTTGTATTTTGTTTAATCAAAGATTGACTGTGACTTAAAGTTGTATGCCCTTGTAGATACACTGAGACAAAGTTTAAGGTCCAATCACTGAGGCATTGTGTTCTTGAAATTGCACCAAATGTCTCTTAAGAAGTTTTAGCTAATTTGAACTGCTCTGTCCAGAGGATTATTTGTGATGTGTACATTTTCAAAATGTGCTTGTGCTTTTTTTAGACCAAACTAAAACCAAGGAAACAATCTGAAGTTGTTGTTATTTTTATTATGTTTGATTTGTTATGTTTTCTGAAGTTATTATGCCATGATTTTACCAGTCCGGCCCATTTGGAAATAGATTTTCGCCCATGTGACCCCTGAGCTAAAATTTGTTTGACACCCCTGGTTTACAGTCTTTTATTGAGGCTTTTATGGAGGCTTGTCTTTCACAGGCCGTGCACGTGGTGTTGGCCCCTGGAGATACATACAACCAGAGAAATTAAGAAATACAAATTTAGGTAAACAATTATGATTTTCTAAAATGCAGTAACAATACACTGTACTTTAATTAATTTCAAATTTATTTTTGAATGGAAATAATTACAGTTAGAAAAAAATATAAGACCCATTCCCTTCAGTATATGGGTATTGCAGGCCATGTTCACATTTTCAGGATTTTATTTGTACAGTAAGTGTCCATGGTATTGGTTAAATACCTTAGATTTGAATTATAGAAGCTGAATAATGTATTTTTGTTAAAAGCTTCTCTTGTAACTGTATAATAGTTGTCTGTGACTCTAATAATGAGGAATTATCATAAAATCTAATGAAGAAAGCTGTTTTAAATACATTTAAACAAGAAATTGTTCATTTTGTTGATGTTTTTGTATAGAAGCTGGAAAATATAGTACAACTATTTCTTTAGAATTACACAGCACAGCTAAAGGACAAAATAACTGAATAAATCATTTGTTCATTTTCTAACTGTTCAAAGTTATTGTGTTAAAAGGGACTTGTAGTGCTTTCCAATCATTATTGTATTATATGTTACCAGTTTTGGTCATCTTACTTCAAAAAAGTAATTAGTTACAGTTACAAATTACTTCTCCCAAAAAGTAATTGAGTTAGTAACTCAGTTATTACATTGTAAAAGTAACTCAGTTACTCAGCAAAGTAACTGAAGTTATTTATGTTCTATAAGGGTATTACGTTCTATAACCGCTTAAATATTAAAGATGTTTAAATTAATTGAAGAATAAAAACACTATACAGTATTTTAGAACATTTGGTATTTATTTAAACTCAATATTGCAGCCTGGCATATGATATACATAAAAACATATAAAAAATAAATATTGAAAATAAAATTTAATGGTAAAATTAAGTCACACAAATGTAAACTTGTGTAAAAAGAAACAAAGGAAGATCTGGCCATTAGTGCAAATCTCTGTACCTGTAAATTATTGCACAATAAAGTAAAAACACAATCCAACTCTCTCTGTAGATTAACAGAATGTTGTTCATTCTCAAAGAAAATGAATAATACATTAATCTATTCTAAAATACTCCTCATATAACAACTAAACCAGTGGTTGTTGCTGACACGTAAAATCGAGCGTTTCTTGTTTTAACAGTGGCTCTGTCTCCTTCACTGGAACTCACGCAGCTGCCTTTGGGGTTAGCAGCAGCAACAAGAGTCGTGTTAGCTTGTGTTGTGTTGATGTGAGGTGCTTTATAAGATTTGAGTTACTTGAGGCAGACGTGGATAAAGTCTTTTTTCCTGGACATAGCATGTTACAGAAACATTCTTGCCTTTAATTTCAATTAACGAGAAGTAGTGCCGGTACTTCCAGTTTGAGAACGCCACCTTTAAATTTCCCCGGCTCCATTGTCGCTGACGCTGTCTTTTGTTTAGTGTTAGTCAGAGCGTGCAGTGAGACCGCATCAGCCAATCATCGCTTTTGCAGCGGTGTCATCATCCCCACCCCCCCTGCTCTCTCCAGCAGCAGCTGATGTGTAGCCAAAGCATGACACCTCGTGCTTTATTCAACCAAATTGTAGTAACGCAACACTTTACATTCTCAGTAACAATAACGGCGTTACAACGATGGGAAAAGTAATTAATTAGATTACTCCGTTACTGAAAAATTGACACTGTTAGTAACGCCGTTATCAGTGTTGTGCCTGAACGCGTTCATTGAACGATAGTTCATGAACTCGTTCATATTTTGGGCGAACGTGAACTGAACGTGCTGTATTACTGCCTGATGAACGTTACTGTGAACTCGTTCATTCTGGTGTTCTGTGAAGCGCACGCTCTCTCAGGTTAACTTCGTTCAATAGGGTGCCAGATTTCTATAGAGCCTTCCAGGCGAAAACCCGGCTCAAACACACCTCAAACCAGCCGCAAACGGGTCTTAATATGTAGCGGAAAAACACCAAACCTGGCAACACCAGCCACCAGTGTCGCACCGCCGTCCGCCGCATGCGTGACGCGTCATCAAAAAAAAAAGCACGGAGGCGACAGCAGCATGTAGTAAGGCATATGATCATTTAAATTCATTCATGTAACTTGTTTGTTGAACCTGCCTGGTCTATTTTCCCAGGATTCCAATATTCTGTTTTAGCATGTGGACAATGGAAAATTATTAAAATTTAAAAACGTTTTCACCTTAATGATTACTGTCCTGTTTTTCTTTGAATAATTCCTCATTAAAAAAGACCATTCAAGCAGCATGTTTTTCCTCATGTTCTTGAGAATGTACTGTAGGGTTGAAAGCTGCAGCTGCTACTAGTGTGGAGTGAATGGACAGCAACAAAGCATTAAAGCAACAATGTCCCCTCAATGCTAATGTAAACCCTGGTTGGATAAGGATTGAAAATTGGATATGAAAATGAAATCTAACGATAGCTTCATTGTTAAAACTGATAAAATAATTGCTGTCTGTGATTCTACTGTATATGGGCTGTGGCAATAATTTTGAAAAATAATAGCTCGCAGCAACATATGGAAAAAAAGAACTAGTTCATTTTTGGAACTGTGAACTTAGTTCAAAATTTTGAAGTTTGAACTGAACTGAACTAGTTCATTTTAAAATTTGTGAACTGAACTTTGAACTAGTTCTTGTAGAAAGTGAACTTTCCCAACACTGGCCGTTATACTCTAACGCCATTACTTCCAACACTGGTTCTAAGTGGTCATCGCTGAAAGTGCCTGCTGCCTGTTCTGGAGAATGAGGGCGTTGATCCCTCTACCTCTAACATGCGAAGCGAGCGCTCTACCATTTGAGCTAATTCCCCAACATTCCTCTGTCACTAGCACTCTCCAAACTCGGATTATCCAGCCAGAATGAGTTATAAGTTAGGTTGCAAAAACAATATTGACAAAAGCCTTATTTTAACTTACTATCTCCACTGATTATACATTAGTGCTACTAAGCAAAAGCAACAGGGTTACACTACAAATGAACTTTTTTAAAAGAATGTCCAACCCTTTTCTCATCAGAATGTTGCTGGGAAGGTCTGTATCTAATGCAAAGTTGTAAACATTTTGCTGATTTTTTTTAACAGCTACAATCTTTTTTTCTTGTTCCAAGCTGCTTAGCACCACATGGCTTGATTTGAGACACATTATTTGATCAATATTTGAAACAATGCAAAACTGAGACCTCTTGCCTCAGAAGTTAAAGCTTTGGTGCAAAGGATTTCCAATCGCAAGCCCACGTCCCTGGGTGGGCTAGAAGCACAATCTTCTCGGTTAACAGCCGAGCACGCTGGGATATTCCACCACAGAGACACGGCATGTCCCTGAGTGTTTTTTTCCGCCTCCACCTAGTCTTGGATTTCATTTGCAGTAAAAAGTGGGGCAGGGCAATATGGAAGGTAGCCAAAGTCTAGACTTTTAGCGTAATATTCAAAAGTAGAAAGTGCACCAGGCCAACATTTCACAGTGGCAGGGCCACGGGAAGTAATTTTGAACAGGGGGTGCTGTGAATTTTTTTTTTTTTTTGGACAAAAAACCTATGAGCCTATAGGCCTATTTAAAATACATTTTATAAATAAATACATTGAGATTTACTACTTTATTGTCATATACACTTCAGTGCACAGCCACCCAGGGTCTGAAACACACAGACATCAGTTCTCAATGCGCTATTAATCTGAAGCAGAAGCAGAATCAGAAATAATAGTTTAATAATCGAAAGAAAACGAAATAATTACTTTCATTACAATTTCAGATAGCCTATACATACATGCAACTTATTTAGATACAACAAATAATATTACAACAAAATATAATATTAATCAAACTTCACAATAACGCTAAAACAATGCAATCGATTTGGTCAGCTGGCTTGAGTCTCTGCGCATTTATGTCACACGCAACTCTATTAACTCCAAAATCTTTTTACGCACACCACAAGGAAATAATCTCCGACTATTTCAGCAATTTGTTTATTGAACAGTTCTCCACAACCATTACGCAAAGAACACACGAACGAAATAATACTCTCCATCTCCATCCCCACCACCTTACAAAAATACTATAGTGTACTACTTACAATTGCTTGGCTAGTCAAAGCTGATCCCACACTTTTTGCCAAAAAAATAAATGTTACAAGCGCGGCAGCACCATGCTCTTACCTGAGCTACATGCAGGCGGGGTGCCCTGGTTACAGGGTGTCCAAATGTCGAGGTGCGCTCTGGGGTCGTGAAGATAAAGTCTCTCATGAGGGGACGAATGTCCAGGGAGTTCAGAATGTCTGTGTTGGTATGCATCAGCGAAAGGTGTGTGAGTCTTTTCTGGGTCATGGTGCTGCGTACCCATGTCTTCAAAAAACGCAAGGCGGAGAAAGTGCGTTCGGATGAGGCCACGGAGATAGGTAGGCACAGACATAACTCGATCAGTTTTTCTATCTCTGAAAACATGGCTCTTGTTTGTGGCTGGAGCTTTATCAAACATGATGCTACATCTTGGACTGTGACACACATAAACCCTCTGTCTTTTGTGACATCGGCAAGCTGCTTGGCGATGCTTGGCCTAAGCATTTTGAGCTGGAGTTCAAGGCGGTGACCTGCCTGCCTGACGTTGACAACGTAACTTCCGAACCTGTGTTGATTAGGGCCTTAAAATATGGAATTAAAATCCAAAATATACGTAATAGCCTACGTGTGTCAAAATCATTTTCTAAAATATTCATAAGGAATTTATAAATTGTGCAAAATATTTTAATAGGCCTACTTTTTTTTTTATCTCCTCTCGTCACTTCCGCGCCATGCACGGTGGTCATCACGGGCACTCTTAATATAATTTTTTATCTCAGCTGCAACACCAATGTAACACAGTCATTATGACTTCTAAGTGGTCATCGCTGAAGGTAACTGCTGCCTGTTCTGGAGAACGAGGGCATCGATCCCTCTACCTCTAACATGCGAAGCGAGCGCTCTACCATTTGAGCTAATTCCCCAACATTCCTCTGTCACTAGCACTCTCCAAAACTCGGGTTATCCAGCCAGAATGAGTTATAAGTTAAGTTGCAAAAACGGTATTGACAAAAGCCATATTTTAACTTACTATCTCCACTGATTATACATTAGTGCTACTAAGTAAAAGCAACAGGGTTACACTACAAATAATCTTTTTTAAAAGAATGTCCAACCCTTTTCTCATCAGAATGTTGTGGGGAAGGTCTGTATCTAAAGCAAAGTGGTAAACATGTGGCTGATTTTTGACATGTCTTTATTTGGGACACATTATTTGATCAGAGGTCTCAGAGTTTTGCATCTGTTTGTGGTTGAAGGTCATTGTATTGCTTGATACTTTCCAGTTATTTCCAAAAACACCTCAAGAGGTACTGCTGGGATTTGATCCTAGGATCTCCTGTTTACTAGACAGGCACTTTGACCACCTAAGCCACAGCACCTACTTCATGCCATGGCTTTTTCCGAATGTGAAACAATGCAAAACTGAGACATCTTGCCTCAGAAGTTAAAGCTTTGGTGCAAAGGATATCCAATTGCAAGCCCACGTCCCTGGGTGGACTAGAAGCACCATCCTCAACAAAGCAACAGGGTTACACTCCAAATACCGTATTTTTCGCACCATAAGACGACTTTTCTTCACCAAATAGTGGGAGGAAAAGTGCCCGCGCCTTATGGTCCGCAGGCACTTTTTTATGGTCCGCAGGCTGCCGCTCTGCAACATAAGACGAGTTGAAGAGCGGCAGCGGGTGAGGGAGGACCCGCTGCCGCTTTGCAACTCGCGCTAGCTTCCGTGTCCCTGGAAAATGCATCATCCCCCCCCGTGTCGCCTTGCCTTACCGTAGTGGCAGAGCAGCAGCGGGTCCTCCCTCACCTTCCTTACGGAAGCCGATGTGTGCAGGAAGGCGCGATGCTGCTGTACTGTGTCACAGCCGTATGCTATTGGAGGATAGCATGTAGTAGGCGGTGTTACAGTACACAGCAGTGCGCATGCCCTTCACTCCAGTCATATAATTCAAATATTATTCTGTTATACTTCATTAAATATTTTATTACACTATTTGGTTCAGAATATTTTTTTTCCTATTTTTCTCCTCTAAAAACCAGGTGCGTCTTATGGTGCGAAAAATACGGTAATCTTTTTTTAAAAGCATGTCCAACCGTTTTCTCAACAGAATGTTGCGGGGAAGGTCTGTATCTAATGCAAAGTGGTAAACATATTGCTGATTTTTTTAAAAGCTACAATCTAATGTCTTTGATTCCAGGAGATCCTGGGATTTGATCCTAGGATCTCCTGTTTACTAGACAGGCTATTTGACCAAATAACCCACAGCACCTTGTTCATGCTGTGAGTTTTTCAGAAGAAACAATGCAAAACTGGGACATCTTACCTCAAAAGTTAAAGCTTTGGTGCAAAGGATTTCAAATCGCAAGTCCACGTCCCTGGGTAGGCTTAAACCACAATCCTCTCGGTTAACAGCTGAGCAAGATAACAAATCATTTGTTAAACTCTTTTTTGCAGCCACCCAGGCCAGAACGCCTAATAGGAGTGTGTCATGTGACAGACACAGACACTGATGGAACTGCCAGAGTGTCCCAGGACTAGCTCTACTCCAATAATGAGGAAACGGTGTTTAAATACTTAAACAAGAAAACATGAGGTATGTGATAATCTATAATTTTATTGTCATTAAAATGGTCTTTTTTTAAGAAATAAAATCATGTTTATATGTTTATTTTATTTTCAGGACCTGGTAACTGTTCCTGCGTCACTTCACTGAAGATACTTCATCCTTCAAGTTTGCTGCTGTCTATCATCTTAGATTCAGACTCTGAAAACTGCAGTTAGCTCTATAGTTTCTGAGACTTAGCTTTACTTTGCTGACTACATTTGGACTAATGTAAACACTAATACACTGTTGAACACACTCAAGATTCTTAAAAATTTTGGAACAGCTCATGAAGTTATGATCAGCCTGTTTAAGTCTGGCTCTTGCATTTCACCAACTTCGCTCCAATAAGTGCAACTGACAGTGACTTTCAAACACAAAGTAAAAAGCCTCTGTCCTGACTGTGCACGATTTACAAAGTTTGGACCTGCCTTGAAATGATGTATGAGAATTTACTATGACATTTATTTTTTATTTAATTTAACTGTGTGTATATATAAAATATTATACCAATATAAAATGCTTACTGTAAGAACAATCTCTAAAGAATATAAGAAATATGTAAAGGCAGTTTGAAAAAAGGATGTCATTTAGACATTCTTTTGTAAATGTTTATGTTGATGCATGTTAATTTTGAGTTGTATAGCTGATTTTATAATCAGGGGGAGAGGCTTCACTTAAAATAGAAAAATATTAGGCCTAAGCCAAGTTTCACAAAGACAAAGTAAATCCAAGCTGTTGAGCTCTAACAGTTCTGCCGGGTTTAAAAGATTGCCTCTGAGTCATAATAACATGAGGACAGGATGCTTTTGGGTCACTGACTCTGTGAGTTTTCAGATGTGTTTGAGGACAAAATAAATTCTAATATCTAACAGATTTAGGCAGTAAACATCATGATGACACGGCCTAACCAGAAAACTAAAAGCTGCTACATTATCCAGTTCCACACCCGCACTATCATGCAGGTTCTCTAATTCCTGCGACCTGCTGAGATTCCTTGTGTCAAATGCACCGAATGCACCTGTCTATATTACTAGACAAAATGGCAGCATCATGTCCAGTAGGATGCAGTCCGTCTGCCCTCAGCAGGCCTGGGCGGCCCCAGAAAGAAGGCCAGTCATCCACAAAACCATAACCTTTCTGACTACAATGCCGGGCCAGCCACCGGTTCATGGAAACTAATGTGCTATACTGTTCATCACTACCTCACGGCAAGAGTTGGTGATGTAAACCTGACTATTACATCACCAACTCTTCAGCAGCTTTGAATTTCTATGCCACTCATTATAACACAGTTGGACTTTAAGCTTGAGTGAGTGGCAGGTTGGGAAACCCACGATTCCTCTAATGGTTACCCTTTCCTGTGTCAGTTCTTTCTTGTACAGCTGATGTTCTAAAAACTGTAAAAATTAGGACCATAAGGATTCACTCAAATGACTCAACTTCATTTCATTTCATCATCATTTCTTCTTTTCATCTTCTTTTCATAAGGTATGTGTAATTTTGAGTGCATGACAAGGCCCAATTTTTCCGGCCTCCAATTATTTCATGGTAAGAATTGTAGTGGTATAAAGCCAAAAAAGGTTGCTGCTAATCAGACCTTGACTGATTATTCAAAACATTCCATTTAAAAAGTTGGTAATAATTATTTCACAATATACCAAAAGTCAAAAAGACAAATCAATGTGTAACATTTAGCAGCTCTGTTTTACAATGTCCAAAGGTGATGCTGGGTTAATGATGAAGTTGGTTTGGGTTCCCACCAGGAAAGCCATATTGCTAGCCAACGCCACCACCTGAGCAGCGTTAGCGTAGCAGCGATCTATCAGCGACGCCGTTAACCTGTCCTCTCCGATGGTAGAGCCGACCGCTCGCCAGGGGTAGATGACGGTAGCAGGCACATCCTCACCCCGACTTCAATAGGTGGGACGCCGGTGATCTCATTCCAGCCCTCCACGCTTGCAATAGCTCAGATAGCCCGGGGCCTCTCGCCGAGAGCGGGCTCTGCCATTCTCGCTGGGCATAATGGGCGATGGGTGTCATCAAAGGACAGAGTGTCGCCACACGTGGCCAAGAACGGGTCTGTGACGCTAGCCCCACTGTGATGTCCGCCGGAGCCGTCTCAAGCGGGAGCAGAGTCTCCTTTCAAACCGCAGCGGAAGCAAACAGCTGCGGCAGGTCATCTAGTGGGTACCTATGAGCTGGCTGAAGGTCAGGGGCGGAAAATCCAGTACAGGTGTAGCCAGCCTACTCGCTGCCCTATCCAGCTGAGGTGGGATAGCGGCAGATGACACCGCGATGGCTTGCGGTGGCAGGTTGGGTCGAGACGGAGAAATAGGACCCATGAAAGCAGCGCCAGACTCCTCTCTGGGAAGGCCGAGGCAGGCGGAGCAGGTAGACCGCTCCAGCTGATGACGCCATCCGAGGAAGGTGAAGCAACAATCGTGGCCATCCTCGGGCAGCAGCCGGGCGCAGCAGGAGCGGCAAGAGCAGCAGGAGCGGCAGGAGTGGCGGTGTCCGACACCGGTAGGTGACAAATCTCGGGCACAATCATTTCTTCTACGACGTATAATCTTCGCTCTTTTAAAGATCTCAGAAGTGCTGAGAGAGAAGAAGGGAGAGCGTTGGGCGAGGGGGTTTATATAGCCCCTGAGGCTGTGCCAGTACACTGGCATGATTGGCGCGGTGAATGCTTTGATCTTTCTCAGAAGTCTGGCTCGCGCCAGAGAGAGATAACCACTAGCGAAGCCCGTAGGTGGGCGGAGAACACACGAAGTAGAACAAGATAGTTTCCACTAATGTGTGTGGGCTCATAAAAAAACTGGTTGAAAGACAGGGTTGCAAGCAGTGATTGAAATGCTCTGGCCAGAGGATCACACTCCTTATTTAGATGAATATTAAAGTCACCAACTAGAAGGATGTTTTCAGCGTTGGTTATTAAGTCAGAAAAGAAAGCTCCAAACATCATCCAAGAAAGAAAAGTAGGGACCCAGAGGGCGATAGAGTACAGCTAAATATAATGGCTTACTTCCGTTTATTTGAGAAGGAATATGTTTGATGAGTAACACTTCTAATTTGCTAAATTTTGGCTGTGATGATGGACCTGTAAAGCAAAATACAGCTTTATGAATGACTGCAACACCACCACCCAGTTTCGACGTGCGACCTACCTGTGCATACGCATAATCAGGGGGAGAGGCTTCATTTAGTGGCAGAAAAACATTGGGCCTAAGCCAAGTTTCACAAAGACAAAGTAAATCCAAGCTGTTGAGCTCTAACAGTTCTGCTGGTTTAAAAGATTGCCTCTGAGTTATAATAACATGAGGACAGGATGCTTTTGGGTCACTGACTCTGTGAGTTTTCGGATGTGTTTGAGGACAAAATAAATTCTAATATCTAACAGATTTAGGCAGTAGACATCAGGATGACACGGCCTAACCAGACAACTAAAAGCTGCTACATTATCCAGTTCCACAACCGCACTATCATGACTAGCAGGTTTTCTAATTCCTGCGACCTGCTGAGATTCCTTGTGTCAAATGCACCGAATGCACCTGTCTATATTAGTAGACAAAATGGCAGCACCTTGTCCAGTAGGATGCAGTCCGTCTGCCCTCAGCAGGCCTGGGCGGCCCCAGAAAGAGTGGTCATCCACAAACCATAACCTTTCTGACTACAATGCCGGGCCAGCCACCGGTTCATGGAAACTAATGTGCTATACTGTTCATCACTACCCCTTACGGGGCAAGAGTTGGTGATGTAAACCTGACTATTACATCACCAACTCTTCAGCAGCTTTGAATTTCTATGCCACTCATTATAACAGTTGGACTTTAAGCTTGAGTGAGTGGCAGGTTGAGAAACCCACGATTCCTCTAATGGTTACCCTTTCCTGTGTCAGTTCTTTCTTGTACAGCTGATGTTCTAAAAACTGTAAAAATTAGGACCATAAGGATTCACTCAAATGACTCAACTTCATTTTTTTACTTTATCTTCTTTTCATAAGGTATGTGTAATTTTGAGTGCATGACAAGGCCCAATTTTTCCGGCCTCCAATTATTTCATGGTAAGAATTGTAGTGGTATAAAGCCAAAAAAGGTTGCTGCTAATCAGACCTTGACTGATTTTCAAAACATTTAAAAAGTTGGTAATAATTATTTCACAATATACCAAAAGTCAAAAGACAAATCAATGTGTAACATTTAGCAGCTCTGTTTTACAATGTCCAAAGGTGATGCTGGGTTAATGATAAAGTTGGTTTGGGTTATAAAGGCACAGGAAAAAGTATGAAAACACTAAGAAATTAAGTCGGACTCTGTAAGGGACATTTTTTATTCTGTGACAATGACCTTTGAGAGTATTCTGGATGAAGTGGATGGTTTTGGGCCTTTCCAGATCATCATTCTCATCCTGCTCTGCACTCCTCAGATCGTTCTGCCCTGTCATTTCTTACTCAATATCTTCATCACGGCTCTGCCTCCTCACCACTGTGACATTAAAACCCGAGACGATGAAGGACTACTTTCAAATTTAACTCACAAACAGAGACTGACAGTTTTCCTTCCAGTGCGAGAAGATGGGACTCTTAAATCCTGTGAGATGTTCGCCGAGCCTCAGCTTCAGCTTTTATCCAACAGTTCCTTCAGCTCTAACCTGCCGACAGTTCAGTGCAGCAGCTGGGTTTATGATAACTCCACCTTCACTTCAACATTGGCCACAGAGGTACACACACACACTTTTTCAATGATACATCTTGGTTCATTAAAACAATTTCAAAAGAGAATAAAGTGACAAAATTGCATTTTTCACCCAAACAGTATTGTCGAGCATACGATTGTTTAGTAAACTGTACTAGAAAACTTTTATTCTGCACCTGTTTATGTCCTCGAACTGTCTGCATTTAATAATAATAATGATGGATTGGATTTACACAGAGTTCATTATTTCTTCACTCCACAGTCACACATTGGTGGTGGACTGTGGCAGCCATTTTGCGCCTACAGAGTCTCTCCAAACTCCAGACATACTCATACATTCATACACCAGTGCCACAGACACTGGAGGCATGGTTGGGTTATTTATTTTATTTCTTTATTAACCTTTCTTTAACCAGATAAGATTCATTGAGATCATGATCTCATTTACAAGGGTGACCTGGCCAAGAGGTCAGCAGCACATGTCAGAAATAAGTTACAAAATACACAGTAAAACAAAAGGAATTTGACATTGCATCACAGGGTTAACACAACAACAATATAAAATCTGGAGAGCAGGAATCAAACTGCCAACCTTCCAGTTTAAGGACAACCACTCTACTACTCTAATACCAAAGTATTATCAATAAACAGCAGACATATGTAGTATCTGTAGTGGCTCTAGATCAGCACTTTGTTGCTGTCTTCCCAGTGGGACCTGGTGTGTGACAGGAAAAGCCTGGGCAACACCACAAGCACCATCTTCTTTTTCGGAGTGATGTTGGGCGCTATTATGCTCGGATTTCTCTGTGACAAGTATGTGACAATAACATAAATATTAAGAAGTTCCATGCCTTAAATAATAAGGTAGTGTAATGTAGCGTTTATTATTTTATTTTTCAGATATGGGAGAAGGAACATGATCCTGCTCTCGTACCTTCTGTCCATCCTGTTTAGCTTCTTATGCATTTGCAAACTCCTACGTGCTGTTTGCAGTGCTGAGATTTCTCACCGGATTTGGACTGACGGAATCAGCATCACCTCCATAGTTCTGGGTAAGTCATCTAAAGACCTATTCGCATGGGATTAGTATCACTGAGGACATCTAGTGAGTTCTTAGTGCAGACATTGGCGCAGACTTTCAGGTGGCTGTGGCTGTCTTTCTTCTCAACCACAAGTGTATCGGATGCTAGGTTGTGATAGCGATACATTTTCTGGGACAGGTGACAAGGTTGAATTGTTCAGTGTTTCTCTACAATAAAAGCAGAAAAACTGATCCGCTGCTGAAAGGTTTTCAGCCAACAAAGAAGACTTGTGCAGTAGACTAACAGTGCAGAGTGCAGCACTGAGATGATGTTCACCTGTAATTAATGTTAAGCAGTGATATGTAGTGTTAGTTTTTTTTTTATTTGAGGCAGCAGGCTGACACATAAAACCCGATTCACAGCTGCTGTAAATGTTGTTGTCCGTTTTGTCCGTAAAAATGCATCTGCTGCATCCGGAAGTCTGAAAATTTTTTGCGTTACAAATTTCTGTGTTTATGAAAAAATCATTAATTACTTCTTAAATCACATTAACGTATCAACAATTTTTTTTATTTTTTTTATTTTTTTATAATTATTAGTTCAAATTCTTTCGGACAACCAAAAATGATACACAGATGATCAGTTTTAGGCCCTTTGCCTAAATATTGGAGATCTGCCTGACAGAATTACCATGTAGGATGCTAAGGCTGCAAAACCTACATTAAGGATAAAATGCACATTGCCATTATAGACAAAGATATTGTACAGATGCAAATTAGATAAAGTCATACTTATTGTTTGGAAGTTTTACATAAAAATTGATATTTAATGGATATTTAAACTTCCAGTTTCTTTCCTCTTTTCTTTCCTCTTGCAGGTCTGGAGTGGAGTGACACCGCTCACAGGTCCTTTATCTCTGTGATAGGCAGCATGTCCTGGTCTGTAGGGAACATGCTGCTCGCTGGTTTGGCTTTCCTGGTCCCTGATTGGAGGTTTCTCATCATGACAGTGACAGCTCCTTTGGGATTAGCCGTTTTGACCTGGTGGTGAGTCCTTTCAGGGGAGTGAATATGTTTACTTTTGCAGAGACAAATCCTTGATGATGTCATACATAGAAGTAAGGGAAATATCATTTACACCAATGAGGAATCAAATATATGACGCAGTAATGGTGGAGGCCCACCATTCTCTCTGATGAACTCTGAGCCTCATTGTTGAGCTAGGAATCTAATTCTAGTAGTTGCCAGTAGACAGTATCTGACTGAGACCAGTTGGAATGCTATTGTTTTGGCAGACTTTGCTGTCAATATGGTTTAAACGACAAAACAGCAGGTGCTATAATCAAAAGTGTGCGCTCTTGGGAAGTACGCTCAATGTCATTCTCTCACCCTGTTTCCTGTCAATCTACTGTCTTGAATAAAAACATAAAGTCCCAAAAAATTATTCTTAAAAGCATTAAAAAAAATTATTCCAAATAAGTTCATAAACAAATGTTTTATTTTCCAAAGTAGGCTGTTGTTTAAATATATGTAGTCAGCTTGAGTATTCGGGCAGCTTCTTCCAGCATGGGGGCCTTGATGCTCAAGCTGTAGCCTTAGAGAGGTACTGGGAAAGATTGAGTGAGTGATTGAGTTGGCATGTGGACTAAATCATTTTCTGAGTAATATTGTAAATCAAAAATAGCTAATGCATATTGAGTGGAAGTATTTTCTTTAAAGGTCATTGTGTCTTCATCTGCCCACAGGTGGATTCCTGAATCTGCTCGATGGCTCTTGGCCAATGGGAAAGTGGAAAAGGCACAGTTTTATCTTGACAGATGCTCAAAGTTTAACAAGGGGAAAAAACTGTCACCTCAAGTGAAGTTGGAGGTAAGTAATAAAGTTAGAGTAATACCGTAACTGTAATAAAATGCCCATTCTTACATGTGTTTGACTAAATGTACTTTTGTTCACAGACCATTTCTGACACAAAAACCATGAAAAACCTGAGCAAAACCTACAATTTCTATGATTTGATTAGGACTCCTAAAGTCAGGCGGTTAACTGTGATCACTGGGTTTGTTTGGTGCGTAACTTTACTCTTAATTTTAACAGACTGAGTGATTTGAATTAAGAATTTTGAGGCATTCTTGACATGTTTTCTGAGCCTGACACTTTTAAATCTGTGCAGGTACGGAGTGGCCTCGACGTATTACGGCATTAGTTTGAACATTAGTGGATTTGGACTGAACATTTACCTTACACACTTTATCTACGCTGCCATTGAAATCCCTGCCAAACTGTCCATATATTTCTTACTCAACATCATTGGGCGGAGGAAATGCCAGGCGGGCACGCTCTTACTGACAGGAGCCTGCGTCTTCATCAACATCTTCATCCCTGACAGTAAGTCATGATGATTGTTACCCAGTACTTATGGTGTTGTACCAAAGCAGTAAAATTAAGGAGTAGAGTATAACAAGTTCCTGACTAAACACTTTTTAAGAGCTTTTTAGTTAGTTAATATTTTAATCACCCAAAAACCATTACTGGTTGCCTCTTGAAAAAAAAAAAAAAACACTTAGCATTACTGTTGCTCCAGTAATCTTTAAATTAATGCGAGTTTGAGTTTTGTAAAACATTAAGAAGAGGGTAAAGTCCTAATTTCTGTAGCTTTCTGTGTTCCTGCAGCAACTGTCCAGAGCAGGGCGGACAAACTGAGCACAGGGCAGATGAACACAGAAATAGGACAAACAAAGACACAGGGTAGACAAGCAGATCACAGGGTGGACAAACTGAGCACAAGCTGGACAAACTGAGTAAAACTCTGTTAAAAACGTAATGTTAGCGATGCTGCTTTGTTCCACTGTCAGCAGTTTTTTCTTTTACTGTGAAAAATATCTATTGAGTTAATGGTGTGAATAATATGAGCATTAAACCTAGACTACGCTGTATTAGAACAGTTGGAGCGACCTGAGCTCCTGTGAACAGATCCCTCACAGTCACAGAAGCAGTTTGTTAATCTCCTACAGTCAGATACAGTCCTTCTGTTGAAAGATGACTAAAGACATTCAGTAGCATTATACAATTATAATAATAACATATTATATTGCTGAATTTATCCCCAAACGGCAGCCTTGAAAAGTTAAACCTGAGTCGGTTTGAAGTCAAACCTAAAACAATAAACTTAGTTTTATATAAATCTTGCAATGGATATTTTGTAAAAGTTAAACCATAATTTAAACCCCTTTGACTTTGTAGCACTAAAGCCCCCCAATGTAAGAGATATTAGTTCCATTTCTTTCTGTTTCTACATTAACCTAAAGAAGACAAACTGAGCCCTGCTGGGTAAGAAGCACATTCAGGTTTCTATCTTGCATTAAAGCGTAGGTCCATTTGCTGCTCCATCCCTCGCCCCTCTCTGCTGCAGAGAACCCTCTCTGCTGCAGAGAAGCTCGTCCATGCCTTTGTCTCGTCCAGGCTGGACTACTGTACTGCACTCCTCATCGGGATTCCCGGCAGCAGCATCCAAAAGCTCCAGTACATACAGAACAGCGCAGCCAGGATCCTGATGAGGGTCCGGAAATATAAGCGCACCCCCCCCCCCCCCCCCATCCTCTGCACTCTCCACTGGCTCCTGTTCAACTCCATATTGAATATAAACTCCTCCTACACATCCATCACTGTCTGCACGGTGGACGCCCCACTTACCTCACAGAACTCTTCACACCACACACCACCTCCAGAACCCGCTCAGGCCAAATGCACCGTCTGTGCGCTAACAGGACAAGGCTCTAGACTAACTAACTTTTCAAGAAGTTTGGACACCCCGGGTCTAGACCATGGGTGACCGGACCTTTGTTGGATGCTTTTAAAAAAAAGGACTGACTTTTTAGAACAGCCTACCCCAGCTAGAATGTTTATAGACTGTCTTAAACTGCTGATGTCTTTCTTGTTTTGATGTTTTGTCTTGCTGTTGTTTTTGAGATTTGTTATTTATTATTGTTAAAGTGAAATCAAATCTAACATATTTTGAATTGGGTTTGTTCATAGACAACAGGATGTACCTGTAGGGCTATAAAAAAAAAAAGAGGTGTGCGGTGAAAAACAACACATGCTTGTTTAACTTATATCTTTTATTTGTAGGACTGTGGTATTTGCGTGCTGCCATTGCCATTCTTGGAAAAGGCTCTTCTGAAGCGTCTTTTACAACATTTTTCTTGTACACAACAGAAATCTATCCCACAGTCATCAGGTTAGTCACTTTCTGTTGTTTTTGTATATTTCTGAAGAGCTACAGATCAATACTTTAGTGTTGCTCCCACAGACAGAACGCAGTGGGCTACACCAGCTTTGTGAGTCGTCTGGGTGTCTGTTTAGCGCCACTTGTTCTGCTGCTGGACGACGTCTGGACCACTCTTCCTCAGATCATCATCTGCTCTGTGGCCATACTGTCAGGACTGCTGGCACTGCTGCTGCCAGAAACTCTCAATGCACGACTGCCAGAGAGCATTGAGGATGTGGAGAATCAAAGGTTAGGGAAATCTAATAACTCTGTCGCCATCTAGTGGTAGTATTGAGAATAACTCCTCATGTTTTTTGAATTGTAGAAGATTGGAGATATGAATGGTCTAATTAACCGCATACTCAATGTGGAACATTTTTTTGTTTTATATGTTTTATGTATTTATCACGGAATAGATCATGAATTTACTGTTGCAAGGAACTACAAGGAAAATAAAAAGAATTGAATTCTAACACATTGTCATGACTTTATTTCAGAATAAGTGATTAAGAATGAGCATAGTTTACAATAAAAAAAAAAATCAGATTACATCCTCCAGTATTTCCTGATAACATGCTGCATTCATCTTTTCCTGTGCCTTTGTAGCTCACACATCCCCAAAACATCAGTGATCCACCTCCATGTTTCACAGAAGGAATGATGTATCTTTCATCACCTTGTTGACTCCTCTCCAAATGTAATGTTTATGGTTTTGGACAAAAAGTTCAATTTTGTTCTCATCACTCCAAATGACTTTGTTCCAGAAGTTTTGAGGCTTGTCTCTGTGGTGTTTGGCGTATTGTAAGCAGGATGCTTTGTGGCATTTGCGTAGTAATGGCCACTTTAGTAAAATTTAGATTTTCTTATACCTAACGAAGATATACCTCAAGATTCTTACTGGTCGCATCACCCATCAGGTGGCTCAGAGACACAAAGGGATGTCTCAGAACCTCCTCTGGTTCTGAGACATCAGATAATAAGTATAATTAAATATAATTACAAAAACCCAAATAATTATAAAAATACAGTTGTAAATTGTGTTGCTCCAGAAGTAAAACATAAAACGTTGGGTGAAAATTACCCCAGAGGCAAATGTACCAGAGGCATTCCAGGCAAATGGATGATATGCCTCATCTGACGGCACAACACAATAACAGTCTTAATTCAGTCTTAAATTTATGAATGGAAAACAGAAAAAAATCTGTATGCAAAGACCAGCACTTTTTTGGACCCTCTATCTGGCAATTACTGATGCGGGTCATGTACACAATGTAATTTCACTTATAAATGTACTACACATCCAACAATGTAAATCAGGGAACCATAACTTGTTCCACAAAAATGTGATATACCTTATCAAATGTGGTTTAGGGTGTGTTGACAAAACAACAAGAGCATTAAAAGCAAGAATAGCTGAACACAGAACCAACATCAGAAACCAAGATATCCAGAACCCTGTGGCAGTGCATTTTAAAGAAAAACTACATCCTATCTCATAGAAAAAGTTACAGCAAAAGCATCTGGACTCACTTTTCAAGGAGAAGATGTTTTGTATATAAATAATTTCTAATTCGAAGAGACTTTATCAATTCTGAGAGCAACTGGTAAGAGAGCTGAGCTTATATCTCTAGAGGGAGGGGTCTGACCTGAAACTTACTCTGATTGGACCAGGCTGTTCTGGTCTCATAGTTGTTAGCTATGAGAAGGCAGTGTGACTCTCAATGTGAGAGTCGTTAAAGGCTCAGGTGAGTCGTTAGTGACACTGTTTCATTCAGGTGTGAGCTGTGACTGTGAACCTTCACAGACATCCTATCTCATCTTGACATTTACATTTACATTTAGTCATTTAGCAGACACTTTTATCTAAAGTGACTTACAAATGAGGAAAACAATGGAAGCAATTAAAACAACACAAGGTAACAAAATGCATAAGTGCATCAAAAACTAGTCTGTTAAAACCCAGCACAGTATACAAAGCTAGCAATAGGAAGTTTTTTTTTATTTATTTTTTTATTAAAAAAAAGAGATAGAAAGGAAATTGAATTCAGTGTTTTTCAGTTAAGTGTTGACGGAAGAGATGTGTTTTCAGACGTTTTTTAAAGATGGCTATAGAATCTGCTGATCTGGTAGCAGCAGACAGTGGCGCAAAAAGGGGGTATGCAGCATATGCGGCACCTTGGGAGGCGCCAAAGCGATGGTACAAAAAAAAAAAAAACTTTATTTATTTATTTATTTTTGTGTATTTCCTAAATGTAGCTTAGCTGCTGTTGTGTGTTTCTAAATCATTTCAGTATTTCCTCAATACTATAACATTTTATAGGACTAACAGGCTTCAATAGACGCCCTCATTAGATTCCATAAATAGAATTAATATAATATCACGAGTGGGCGTGGCCGGAGGGGCACCGTGAGCGCGCTGAGCGAGCAGGTAACGTTATGTGTTAGTTGTCACAGTATGCACACAGTTGTCTTTAAAAGATGGATAAAACAAAAAAAATAAAGAAAGAGGGAAAAGGAGATGGCAGGAGATGGTGTCAATCTATGGGACAGCTGATAAACAAGTGGATAGTGAAAAGCAACAGGTAAGACTTAAAGTGAGACGTCTGTGCTTGGAGGCTTGCAATATTAATGTTAACAGACTTAGCGTTAGCATTTGCTAACACTGGGAATGCAGCAGCCAAATGGGGTTTAAAAAAATTGATTGCCAAAATTGATGCTGCATACCCCTCCAGCACTGGGTAGTTGCGCCCCTGGCAGCAGATAGATCATTCCACCAATTTGGAACAGATCCAGAGAGGGTATGCGAGAGTGATGGTTGATGGTCCTATAATCCAAAGGAAGATGTCACTCAGGCATGCCGAGATGCGAGCAGAGACCGATGGATCGTCAGGTTGAAATAACAAGTGGAGTTGAGTGTCATCTGCATAGCAGTGATAGGTAAAGCCATGCTTCTGAATGACAGAGCCAAGGGATGTCATGTATATGGAAAAGAGTAGCTGTCCATGCACTCGAGGGTACACATCACCCAGCAGGTCAGAGGTTTGCGTTCACCCTAGGAGGAGGGAGAAAAGAAAAAAAAAACTGTAATAGGCAGATGACATAATAATATGAGCGGTTTAGTGTGTATCTACAGCTACAACCAGTACAAACGTGTACCTATGATCAATCAGTCTCCATACGTTTGGTGAAATAAGTATGTTTTGAGTTTGCTTTTGAAACCCTCAACAGAGTCAGCTCGCCGCACTTCCACTGGGAGCCCATTCCATAAAAATGGGGCTCTATAAGAAAAGGCTCTGTAGCAGACTTCTTCATTACTCGAGGAAGTTGAAGGAGGCCAGCGTCCTGAGAGTGAAGGGTACGAGCTGGAGTATACCGGTGATGAGGTCAGATAGG
Source organism: Perccottus glenii (assembly GCA_024416835.2). Lineage (NCBI taxonomy): Eukaryota > Metazoa > Chordata > Actinopteri > Gobiiformes > Odontobutidae > Perccottus > Perccottus glenii. The sequence goes on along the minus strand of CM044552.2, from coordinate 24,446,860 downwards.
TAAGAGGGCGCGCGTCCACAAAGGATTTTATATGTTAACAGGAGAACTTTGAAATCAGCTCTAACATGAATAGGAAGCCAGTAATAACAAAACCTTACTATTAGTATTATTATGTTGTTGTTTTATTATATAAAACTTTATTATATAAAAATTTATTATATAAACTTTGCAAAAAGAAAGAGAAATATTCTTCTCAGAGATCATCAACAACAATAGTAACAACCTGCGTGTCCTGTTTGCTACAGTGAACAGATTAACAAACCCTCCAGCACCATTTCCACCAGAATTAGTTTCACCACTAAATGCAATGAGTTTGCATTGTTTTTCAACGACAAGGTTCAAGGCATTAAACATGCGATACAGTCCAAAGGTCATAAAACAACACTGCAGCCACCAAGGAGACACTTGGTTAGTTTAACACATTTTACACCCATTAATGACAGAACAATTGAAAAAACTGTCTCCAGCCTGAGTTCATCCACCTGCTGCCTCGATGTTTTACCCACTAGATTTCTAAAATCAGTACTAAGCAGTTTGTTACCACAACTCACTGATATAGTCAATAATTCCTTACAGTCTGGAACATTTCCAAGAGCCTTAAAAACTGCTGTCATTAAGCCTCTCCTAAAAAAGAGCAGTCTTGATGCTACAGTGCTCAACAACTATCGGCCCATATCAAACCTGCCATTTTTAGGGAAAGTCATCGAAAAAAGTTGTATATCGACAACTTAATGACTTTCTATTACTTAAAAACTGCTTTGATCCTTTTCAGTCAGGTTTCAGGCCCCATCACAGCACTGAGACTGCACTTATCAAAGTCACAAATGACATCCGTATGAACACTGACGCAGGCAAAGTCTCTGTCTTAGTTCTGTTGGCCTTGAGTGCTGCGTTTGATACAGTGGACCATGAAATCCTGACACAAAGATTAGAGGAATGGATAGGTATCACTGGAACTGCCCTTAAATGGTTTCAGTCCTATCTTGAAGACAGGAAGAACTTTGTTTCGGTTGGTAACTGTGTGTCAGACCAAATGGCCCTGACATGTGGGTTCCACAGGGTCTATCTTGGGACCTCTATTATTCAATCTCTACATGTTTCCTTTAGGCCAGTTAATACGCAGCTGTGACGTATCATACCATAATTATGCAGATGACACTCAGATTTACATTTCACTCACAGCAGGTGAAAATGGACCAATCCATTCACTGTGTCACTGCATCGAACAGATTGACACGTGGATGCAAAATAATTTTCTCCAACTGAACAGAAACAAGACTGAACTAATCATCTTTGGGCCACAGAAACAAAGAGAAAGTGTCAGCAGTCACCTCTCGTCTCTTTCTCTAAAATCTAAAAACCAGGTTAGAAATCTAGGGGTCATTATGGACTCAGACTTGAATTTCCACAGTCACATTAAGTCAATTACATCATCTGCATTTTATCACCTTAAAAACATTTCCAGAGTCAAAGGGATGATGTCTCAACCAGACTTAGAGAAACTTATCCATGCTTTTATCTCCAGCAGGTTAGATTACTGTAACGGCCTGCTCACTGGTCTCTCAAAACGAGGGTTAAGACAGCTGCAGCTTATTCAGAACGCGGCTGCTCGGGTTCTAACCAAAACCAGGAAGTACAACCACATCACGCCAGTTTTAAAATCCCTGCACTGGCTTCCTGTTGCTCAGAGAATAGACTTCAAAACAGCACTGCTGGTTTACAAGTCTCTAAATGGTTTAGCACCAGAATATATCTCTGACATGCTAGTTACTTATGAACCTCCTCGGACTCTGAGAACATCTGGGACAGGCCTTCTGCTCGAGCCCAGAGTTAGAACTAAACAGGGTGAAGCAGCGTTTAAGTTTCATGCAGCAAAAACCTGGAACAGCCTCCCAGATGAAGTAAAACAAGCCTCAACTTTAACAATGTTCAAGGGGAGGTTAAAACCTTCCTCTTTAGCTCTGCCTACTCTACAACCTAAAGTGTTTGTTTTTTCTTTTATCTGCACTCTTCTTTTTAAAAAGTTTTTTTTTTCTTATGCTTCTTAATATAAATCTTGTAAATTGTCTTTTATTCCTGTAAAGCACTTTGAGTTACCCAGTGTATGAATTGTGCCATATAAATAAAATTGCCTTGCCTTATTGTGTTGATAATGTTGCATAAATATTCCTTATTTAAACATTCAGCTCTGGCATATACTAACAAAACATACCTCAATGAGTAAATTAATGTTTTATACTCTCACCGAAAGAGAAGACACGTTTGTTGAGTACAGTCTGTGACAGGGCCTTGTGCTGCAGAACCTGATGGTATGACCTCTTTGAGCTGCCCACATCCAGAGGAGCATGCTGGCATCTGCAGAGGGTACAGTCGTGCTCGCTGCTGACGTGGTGCAGTACACCTCACCACCATACCCTGAAATACAGTATATCGAATTTAGTATTTTATATCGAATAAGTGCTATTGTACACTGTAAAAAAAAATCCTAATTTTACAGAAAATAACTGTAAATTTTTTAGAGTATTTTTCTGTTATTTTTAATTACATTCAAAACTCTGTAAAATTACAAACAATATCTGTAAATTAATGAATTGTCTGTTAATTTAAGGATTATATCAGTAATGTCAAATTACAGTAATGTTTATTTTTTATACAGTACAATTACTGTATTATTTATACAGTATTTTTCTGTTTTCTTAAATTACGTATAAAGTAGTGTAAAATTACAATAATAAAGTGTAATTAAATGTGTAGCTCATTATATTAAAGGTTTATATCCATACTAATAATCTAACATATTTCCTTGTTATTTTAAAGTAAATATTTTTTTTTATACAGTACAATTACCATATTATTTATACAGTGTTTTTCTGTTTTCTTAAATTACATACAAAGTTGTGTAAAATTAGAATAAAAATGTGTAGCTCATTATATTAAAGGTTTATATCCAGTTTAGATTAAGACAGGATTAGACCTTAGTTTAATTAGGGCATGCGATTAGCTTTTAAAAATGTGCCTTAGATAAAAAAAAATACATTATGTGTGCATCTTGAGACAAAACAATGGCACTGACATATTTTAAGACATGTCAGTGCAAGTTGCTTTCAGGTAAAACAGCTCAAACATGCATTTTAGTCTGAGACTACAGGCTTAATGATTGGTTATTCTGAGTGTGATCCAGGAATCTGGCCAATAACAACTATGCACGCCTTCACAGTTCAAATTTGAATAAGTCAGTTGGAGTGAGTGAGTGAGTGAGTGAGTGAGTGAGTGAGTGAGTGAGTGAGTGAGTGAGTGAGTGAGTGAGTGAGTGAGTGAGTGAGTGAGTGAGTGAGTGAGTGAGTGGGTGAGTGAGGGCGTGCGCTGCTGCTGCTCGGGATATTCAGTATTAACTTACTTCTGTTCTGTGGCTTTTTTATATTGTTTAAACATGGATTGGTTTACATCGGACTGCTACATTTTTATTTTGAGCGAGTTGCAGGATGTAAATGAAGAACAAACACGGAAGATGGACAACAATTTTTTTTTAACAAGGCGTAAAGGACATAATGCAATCTGTGAAGGTAACGTTAAATAACTTTTTATTTTATAAAAAAAATCTGCTAGCGTTACATCAAAATATAGTGTGTTAAGTTGATAATCTAAACGCGATTACATATTTCAATGTAGTATGCTAATATTATGTGTTGTTTGCATGTGTAAATATTGTCAGCTAACAGTTATTTAGATTAGCATAGGAGCTTTACAATGAGTGAAATGAGAACATTGTCTTTTTAGACAGAGAGGAACTCGAACCATAACGTTACTCCTTGACTCTAGAAGAATCTGCAAACTAGGTTTTTGAATATACTGTTGATGGCGGGATATAGGCCCATATAGTTGCATGTGTGTGACTATAGATAGATATAGATTCCTGTAGCCTGCCATTAAAACAGTTTTACCCACTCCACAGTACACCAAAAGCAAATCGATTATAACGCCAGACTACCGATGTAAATGTCTGTTGAGAGAATAATGTTAGAACTCAAACTACACTTGCATCTCAATGTTTGCATTACATTTACTGGAACTAGTTTCTCAGCAGCGGCGGAATTATACTTTGCTCCGGTTAGTACTGCGCCGGAAAGTAAACAGAACAGAAGCGCACTACAGTCGGGACGGTAGGTTGCCTAGGTAACTTAATATCACTCCTCCGCTGCTGTAGACTGTGCTAATAAATACAGGGAACAAAGTCTAACTATTACAATGTGATGCAAGGTTACACTGGCCCTCCAAGAGTTTGGCACATTCTCCCAAATAATTTACTCACCCTCATGTTATTCCAAACATTTATGCATTTTGATTGCCAACATTCTTCAAAAATATCTACTTTTAATGCTTGACAAAATAGAAATTTCAGGTTTGAAAAGACATGATGGTGAGTAAATGATGACAGAATATACATTTTTGGGTGAACTATCTCCAGTACTTTAATAATCGCACTCAAGGAGATTAGACCTTCTTTTTTTAACGCATAATCATCATCAATCCTTTATTGAGAAAATTGAGAGAAATAATCCATTGTTGTTGTGAATCTACATGTTCCTTCTTTTGGTGATGCACATTTTTTGTCACATCAGACACAAGTTTTAGATACCAGACAAAACAGAAGACAAACAGACAATTTAAATACAATTTATTAAGCTTGTTTAAAGGAAACAAAAATAATTTAAATCATCCTTTTTAAGAGAATCATAGTGTGTTTTTTTTTTTCCTCCCAGATGCACCAAGGATCCAGTTGATTACTGGCCGTTTGCAGGATTGCTGTGACGCTGCTGAGTCTTGAACGCGGATTGACAACAGACCCGGAAGAGAATACAATGCTGAATAACGTTTTTTTTGGACAAAACATTATTTTCGATGCTTCAAAAAATTCTAACTAACCCACTGATGTCACATGGACTACTTTGATGATGTCTTTATTACCTTTCTGGACATGGACAGTATACCGTACATACATTTTCAATGGAGGGACAGAAAACTCTCGGACTAAATCTAAAATATCTTAAACTGTGTTCCAAAGATGAACGGAGGTCTTACAGGCTTGGAACGACATGAGGGTGAGTCATTAATGACATAATTTTCATTTTGGGTGAACTAACCCTTTAATGTTTAGAATCAATAGTGGTGTGAAATCTTGTATGTATCAGTTTTGTGTAGAGTATGTTTAGAAAATTTCACTTTAATCCTAAAGTTTGAGAATTTGATAACTGTTCTATAACTACTAGTTAAAACGTTGTATTTAATTTAAGATATATACTGTAATTTATCAACTGAATCATTCCATTTAATTTAGATTATATGTTTACGGAAATGATTTAAATCCGTTTATACAGTTTTTTTTTTCAGACTTATTTTGTCTTCCAAAAATAAAACTGTTAATGTACAACCTTGAGCACGTCTTGACAAGTTATTGAATGTGTTTGATTGTAATAATTTAGGAAATACCTGTAAAATAACAGCGTTTTTCCATAAAACTATTAGTGCATCACTTTATTGAAGGTGTTTGACTGTAATAATTTAGAAAATACCTGTAAAATAACAGTGTTTTCCCATAAAACTATTAGCGCATCACTTTATTGAAGGTGTTTGACTGTAATAATTTAGAAAATACCTGTAAAATAACAGTGTTTTCCCATAAAACTATTAGCGCATCACTTTATTGAAGGTGTTTGACTGTAATAATTTAGGAAATACCTGTAAAATAACAGTATTTTCCCATAAAAATATTAGTGCATCACTTTTATTGAAGGTGTTCAGGTCATTACAATCTAGGAAAAATCCATAAAATAACAGTTTTACACTGTAAAAAAAAAACCCCGTAAAAAAACGGTCAAATGACTGGCAGCTATGGCTGCCAAACAAAAACCGTAAAATTAAAGTATTTGCAGTTTATTGGATTTAAGATATTTTACTTTAATTTTACGGTTTTTGTTTGGCAGCCGTAGCTGCCAGTCATTTGACCGTTTTTTTACGTTTTTTTTTTTTACAGTGTATGTCATACTTTGGATCACATCTGAGAGACAAACATATGTCATTTTTGTTACTTTAAACCAGTGACTGTAGAATGGGCTGGATATAAGGAGTGTGACGTCACCCATTGCGTTACAAACCTTGAGATTGACACTCTTTCAGGTGCCATTTTTAGCTGTTATGGAGGTCGCCATGTTGATTTTATGGAGCCAAAAGTCCCAATTTGGGCATATGGGCTGAGTTGAGTGCCCGTTGGCATGGTAACCAGTGAGCCAATCAGAAGCTCGCTTGTTCGTTGACCACGTGCTCGCTCCCTGCAGACAGCGGCAAAGCCCCGACAGAGACCTGAGCTAAACTTAGCATCGCTGCTCCTTCACTGTCCCTGTGTTATCGGCGCCCTCTGGTTGCTGCTCTACTTCAGGTAAATTTCACTTTTACACCAATATCTACGTTTTTTTTAATATTCTCCTACTTTACTTATCACTATGTTTGTCATCTTTGTCAAGACTTTTCACAAACACATCTACAATAGTACTAAACTGCTATATTTGTTAATAGATATTCTCGTAATTATAAACTGTATGTTGTAAAGATATATAAAGTTGATCCTTTAGAATGATATTTTCTGTATGAAATCTATCTTAGAATCTGTGGTTAATAATTTTCTTCAACTTATTCTAATAAATACATAAAATAGGCACATTGCATACCCTTTTTAAGAAACTGGTTATTTAGAAATTGTAGTCAAAGAAGCAAGTGCTGTATTTTTGAGATGGAGTAAATATGTGTTAAATCAGTTTTGATTTTTGTTTTTCAGTTTCCTTACCCGTACAGCTAGAGGTCACAGACATCAGGATCAACCTGAAAGTTAAAGAAACTCTTCCATCTTTGCACCACTACTTTATTATGTTTTATGATTTCCTATTCTTTTCCACAATAACTTCTATTGCTTATGGCAGAGACAGATCAGACAGCTCTGAGTCCGAATCCGGCTGAAGTTCTATGTCTTCTCCATCTGAGTCACAAGGTTTACTTCACTCAGGATCATTTCCAAGGCCTGCCGAGTTCTCTGCTTTTAGCAGCCCTCCCTCCCCCCACATACAAACAAGCCACCAGCAACCATTCACACACACACCCCCAACCCCCCTGCAGATTGCTCAGGTAATGACCATATTTACACATGAATTGATGCTAATGATAGCCAAAAGACTAGCCAGTTAGCTTCCACTTGGCTAAAGGAGGGTTACAAATTTCTGGGACTTCCAGTGTTAATCCGAATTTAGTAATATATGCCGTTTTGTTGCTTCCACACGAGAATGTAGCTGCAACCTCGGAGTCAGGAAACATGTAAAAATCTCTGTAACGTTTTCATTTGAAGTGTAAGAGTGGTGCTCAGAGACTGTTTTAAGGACCCACATCACCTCTACCCGCAGAGTTGGTGTCGAGCCACAGTATGATAGAATGTTCCTTGGCTGTGGTGGCATTTCTATTGTAGAAATGTCTTCATTATTGATAGTCAGAGCTGTTTCAGTAACCGAAGAGATCCGGGGCACAGAACGGGCCAATAGGTGGTTGGCGCTGGCGAGCAGTGCTACACGCGGTGTGTTTGGCACCCTTCATATAGGAGTCCAGGGCCGTAACACCCATTGTCGCTAGCTTAAAAGATTTCCTGCACCAACAGCAATAGGCCTCGCGGTCATTTCCTGGCACAGGCTTGACCCAAACGTAATTGATTCCTTGTCCACAGCGGATTAAACCGACACTTTTACCATTTTAGCCGACAAACTAGGCTAGCTTCTATCTTGTTCTGTAATTTACCTCACTTGCCTAGTAACCACAGTAACGGGTGTGCGAGCTTTACTGCTATGGCGTGTAGCGAGGTGCACTCAAAATTACGCTGTATTAATTTTTAATTAGCCTACACTAGTAACAGTTCATTTTGTTACGGTATGAACTTAATCCTAGCCCATACCTGCCAACCTTGAAGAAATTTTATGAGTACTACCCCCCCCCCGCGCGAGGACCTGACAGCCCACTGTTGCACACACACCTGTGAGAAACCTATGAGACGGTTATTTGTGACAGCTTTTAGGTGCGTTATTGGCAGCGCCACCCTTACATGTTAGCGTAGCCTACATGAACGCGTGAACTGAACTGAGGTCGTCACAGCTAGACTGCTTGTTAGGATGTCAATGTCATTTTTAATGTTCATAAATTCAATTACTAATATCCCCAACTAATGGGAAGGATGCCCGGTTTGATAAGCTAGCCTATTAACACTATGAACGTTTATTTGTCATCATCCTTTTATTTTTAATATAATTATGTTTCTGGGGATGTGGAGTGTTTGTGTGTAACTGAGTTCGTTACCCCTTGGTGACTAATGTCGACGTCCGTCTTGCAGACGGTGCAGAACGCATGATGAGGTAGCCTGGACATCTGGAGGCAAGGCCATCTCTCACGATAGCGGTCTAAAAATCTTTGCGTTTTTCTAACCTTTTTTTGAGGCGGTTCAGTCATGGCATGAAAGCCTAGGTAGCCTAAGTTATCTTGCTTGAGAGGCACCGTGGCTGAATTTAATTGAGCGCGAAGCTTGTGGATAGGAGGGGCAGGTGGTCGGCGGGTTAACATGCAGCGCTCTGATTGGCCGAACGCTTTTCACTGCACTTACTTTGACTTCCTTATGACTTACACACTGTGGATCAGCGGCAGAATCAGCGTAAAAATAGATTGCATAGAAAATGAAATCGGTGAAATGCGAGAAGCAACAAAATGCATACCTAGAGAGCAGCAAATCGTACAAGCGTACGTATGAGTCAAAATGCGTGCCGAGTACGAAAAATGCGTACATGTTGGCAGGTATGCTAGCCAGTTAAAAAATAAAAAAAATAAAAATAAGATCTTTGTAACGAAGTCCAAGACTTTGTATACCCAATTCAAGGCTATTAAGGCCTTAATTTTAGATTATCAAATTTAAGACTTTTTCAATGCTTTTAAGACCCCGCGGGTACCCTGAGAACAAATTACAACATTAATCTTTTATTCACCAGCTCACTGTATGTTACTGTGTGTGTAAGGACTATTAGCTACAGTAACGTTTAAGGAATGTATGACTGCAGAGTAAGGAAAGTGTTTTCTAGAGTAAAAAGTCATAGAGGTTAGTGGGCATTGCAGGTGTTGTGTAATGTAACACCCACCTTTGTCTGAATATACTCTTCAAAGTGCTCACACCACAACCAAGAGCCTTTCTTCTGAACAGCCTCAGCCTGACAGTATCACCTTTAGGAAATCTGTGGAGAGTGAACAATATCTATTTTCATAAAATAGGCATGTGTCAAATGAATTTACCAAAATGGCACAACCCAGATCTTTGTAAAAGAGTACTTTAAGCCCACTTCTAATTTTTGCTTTTATTATCATTATATTATGGCCTTTACTAGGTTTGCAAACTACACAGTAATTATTTAGTCAGAGACATGTATCCTTATTTTACTATTAAAAAAAACTATAAGAGCATTATACCTTTTTCTTTCCAAAATTTAAGGTTAGATATGATTGTATCTTCATATTATTAACAAAGTTTTGTCCAGTGGAGCAGTAAAGTTAGGCCTTTAGCAGCCACCTTGGTCAGCTAACAAAAGCTCAATAGTTTAGCTCAATAGTTTGTATATATTCTGAACAGTATTTTAACACATGCAAAAACGTACTCACTTAGAAACTGGAGTATGTTTCATTTAGTGCACTTGGACGATGAAAAGGTGATTTAAATCAGCTGAATTAAACCAAACACAGCTAGCGTTAGCTTTTAGCTAACAGCAAGCGATCTCCATTCATGAACAGCAGCAACTAACAAACTAATTAACAAAAACGAAGACATACTGGCTAAAAAGCTTCGGAAAACATAGAATAACCAAAAAAAAAAAATTTGGGTGTAGCAAAAAGATTAAATTTCACTGATTTAAAATGGTTAGACCTCCGGGAGTCTCGGTTCTGTACCTCCATAAATATCCAGAGGCTTCTTCTCCCGAGAGCAAGCGAGCATAGACATACATAATAAACAAGCCTCTCCCATGGAACCTCTAAAATGGTCCTCGTGTAAGGCGCCGCCATACGGTGATTTTACAGCGAAATAGAGCGATATACCTCCGTCCACCAGAGGGCAGGCTCCAAAAGCGGAAATATAAGGAGAAACCCAATGGCGACTTTACAAGAGTAAAACTCGTGTTTACAGCCTGGTACAAAAGATGGCTCCGGTCTCTAGAGCTAAGTTTTTACTACATGACAACTCTGGGGGGGGTGAATTTTTGATTAATATGTTTGTTTATGCTATCTAAAAACTATTGATTTACTATGGAAAATGCCCGGATGTAACGGCCATTTTATTGCCCATTCGTAATGACAATATTGGTGAATAGGGGACCAATGGGCGGATATCATCCATATTTATACAATCTATGATAATAAAGCCTTTATTATGTATGTCTATGGGAGCGAGTGCCAACAAAACCACGCCCCCGTGACCTCGACATAGCAGAATGGAGGCAGCTGATAGGTTAGTTAATAATCTTAATATCTTGAGTTATGTGACAAATATCAATATAACAATTACGGGAATAATAAGAATGTTTTCAAACAAAGTCGGCATAGTTAGAATGATGACTGTGACAAAAATAGTCACTCAGAATTGGCGGCGATTTTTCAATGGATGTCAATGGGGGTCATGCTTGATGGAGCCTACCACTACTTCCTAATAGGGAATGTGATGGTGTCAAAAAGCTTGTTACTTCCTAATAAATCCTAAAAATGGGCTTGCTATTTCCAGCCCTTTTACAGTCATTGGGATAACTACACACTGCCAGTCAATAACATTGTTGAGGACCAAGGGCTTCTAGACACCATTTACATTGCTACAGGCGTTCATCACAGCTCAAGATTAAAGTTTTGAATTGATTGACAGCACTAGTAAATAATAGTAATAATCTTAATATTCATTTATGCTTTTCTTCTTTAATGTAGTGTGTTACACAACAGCGTTCTCTCATGGCAACTTTTGATTGGCTCACTCTGTATATTGGCTGGAGGAAGTAAGCCATAATTTATTTTTTTAAATAACAATCAAAAGCCATTAGCAGCAGGTTAACTGTGCGTTTACACTTCTGATCAAAAAACAGCTGAAACAGGGAAGAGTAGCACGTCATTCTCTGGATCTGAAATCCTTGTCCTTCTCAGGGCAATGGGATTTCTCTCAAACCAGCTGGTTTGGACCTGGAGTGACGGTACTGGAAGATATGTGTGTTTCAGGTTTGACAATGAAGCGACTGTTACAGGCAGGTGGTTCATGTTATCATTGACCTGGTCTTAATGTTTGAAAAGGATTTATGTGGAAGCCTTTCAGTTGGTTCTAGACTAGTCTTGGTCCGGCCTTGTTATCAGTCTTGTCTTGGCCTTGAACACATTTTTACTCAGTCTTGGACATCATCAGTCAATACCATAAATGGTTTATTTGTCCACTGTATTCTTATGATTGGATAAAAATTTTGAGTCAATGATTTTGAAATTTTGAGTCAATGATTCTGTCTCCTTCACCAAACACTAACTGCTGTGAGCAGTTTGGTTTGGCCAAAAGCTGGACTGTTACCGGATATTTATTCCATTGTATCATACACTGGATTTGGTCTTGACTTTGTGTTGTTCTTTCTTTTTTTCTCAATACTCTTGGTCAATGTATTCTTGACTACAACACTACCATGTGGTGAAGACAGAATACAACAACCAGTACTGCATGAATTGCACTTGGAGCAATGATCTCAGTAATTTGTTTCAGCTTTACAAAATTTTAAAGTAATTCCAACACAGAAAAGTGTTGTGGCTACAAATGAGAAAAGTTCTTCTAGTCTGTATCTCGCCTGTAGATCGTTGTAGTAGATGGTTCACGTGCAAACTAACAAGAGCAGCTCTAAAAGCACTAACTGCTGTCAATTTCAGGCTGATAACTGTTTCAACAAGAGATTTTGAGGATTTGAAAAAAAAAAAGCATCGTAAAATTAATTAAAATGAGACTTAAAAGCAACCGAGCAGCATTATCAAGAGATGGTCGACACATAAAGCATCTGAAAGTGGCCGCCGAGAGAGTGTTACGTGAGTGGAAGGTGAAAGAGAGTTGAAGTATTGTTGGTGGGGGTTTAGCAGTGGGCTGTGATGTGGAGCTGCGCAGGGAGGCTGTGTGTGAGGAGCCTTTGAAAGAGTGCATCTTTTTATCTGGAGGGTAAATGGAGGAAGTGTGGAGTGGCCCAAGTGGGTCTCAATGTCATGACAATAACTAAAGCAGACACACGTGACAGTCATTTCATGATCCATGTGCAGATACAGTACAGCCAAGTATTAATTCAAATAATGTTTACTTTGTGATGGTGTCAAAAAGCTTGTTAGTTTTACAGCCCGGGAAACTTTTGGTCTTTGTGCCGTGATTGTAATCGCTGATGGGACACTGTGGGAATGTAATTTGGTTTTAGTCATGTTACACTTCATCATGTTCATGTTTCTGTGGGGAATGTTAAAACAAAACTAGAGGGAGCCTCACGCAGCAAGTGAAGCTGTAAATATCAATAGGTTGTAGTGTCGTTGTAATAATTAGAACTGATTGATGGGCTGATCTTGAAATCAAATATAATGTCCTGAATGTGAGTTTAAACAACATTGTGTTTTTATAATTACATGAGTCAGAAACAGCATGGTTTTGATTACACCAACTTAAGCCAGGTCTACACTGATTTTGGTCTTACAGTCTTACAGTGAGGCAGGGACAAAGATAAAAGATATAACCGTCCCACGACCAAAGTCGAGCTGCGACAGATACCAAGCAGTGTCAGAAATTTTGAGGAATTGCCGCATAGTGTGTCTGCCTCTTGCACATAAAAGCCGCTAATGCAAGCGCTAACTTATGGTTCATTGGCGCCATGACAACTTGGGAAAGACGCAGACCAACCAATGAAACAATCACACTGCAGAGTGGATTACCAGACTGACCTGACCCTGATCCCACAGTGAAAACAAGGCTTAGTACTTTTTGGTGCTGATATTTTTCTTCTTTGAGCCTTTTGATTGAAAAGTGTTTGGATGTTTAGAATGTTACTTGCAACATAAATATTGTTTGTGGCCAAAAACAATAGCTCACACTGGAGAAAGCATTTATTACACAAGTTGGTTGAGCGTTTGTAAGGTTCTTATAACATAGCACGATATTTGTATCTTAGTAACACATTGCCTTTGAATTGACAGAAGAAAGGAGACATTAAAAAAACCTGTATTGTAGCTCCTCTATCTACTTCAGGCCCCTATAATCTATGTGCCAGCCTTTTGAGATTGCTTATAAATAAGAGCATTTTCTGCCAGTTGCCGTTTTACATTTAGTCATTTAGCAGACGCTTTTATCCAAAGCGACTTACAAGTGAGGATAACAATGGAAGCAATTTTAACAACACAAGGTACAAAAAGCATAAGTGCACAAAAACTAGTCAGTTTAAACCCAGCGCAGTATACAAAGCTAAGGATAAGAGAATTTTTTTTTTTTTTTAGGGAAAGGAATCGATAGAAAGGAAGTAGAACTCAGTGTTTGTCAGTCAGGTGTTGACGGAAGAGATGTGTTTTCAGGCGTTTTTTAAAGATGGCTACAGAATCTGCTGATCTTGTAGCAGCAGGTAGATCATTCCACCAATGTGGAACAGAGCCAGAGAAGGTACGTAAGAGTGATTTTTACCTTTTTGGGGACGGTACCACCAGGCGTTGTTCATTTGCAGAGCGCAGGGATCTGGTAGGAACGTAGGTCTGCATTAGTGAGTGAAGATATGAGGGTGCAGAACGTGTGGTGGTCTTGTAGGCCAGAGCATAGCTTTGAACTTGATGCGGGCATCAACCGGGAGCCAGTGTAACCTAATGAATAGAGGAGTTACGTGCGCTCTCTTTGGTTCATTAAAGACCACTCTTGCCGCTGCATTCTGGATCAGCTGCAGTGGTTTGGTTGTGCAGGCAGGGAGTCCAGCCAGTAGAGCATTGCAATAATCCAGTTTGGACAAGACAAGAGCCTGGACTAGAATTTGCGTAGAGTGCTCTGATAGGAAAGGTCTAATTTTCCTAATGTTGTAGAGGATGAATCTACAGGACCGGGTGGTGATGGCGACATGACTTGTGAAGTTTAACTGATCATCAATTACCACTCCCAGATTTCTGGCAGTGCTGGACGGTGTAATGGTTGATGGGCCTAGTTGAATGGAGAGGTTGTGGTGGGTCTTTGGATTGGCCGGAATCACAAGCAGTTCTGTTTTTGCAAGGTTCAGCTGCAGGTGATGGTCCTTCATCCAAAGTGAGATGTCACTCAGACATGCCGAGGGCGAGCAGAGACTGTCGGATCGTCAGGTTGAAATGACAGGTGGAGTTGAGTGTCATCTGCATAGCAGTGATAGGAAAAGCCATGCTTCTGGATGACAGAGCCAAGGGATGTCATGTATATGGAAAAGAGTAGCGGTCCAAGCACTGAGCCCTGTGGCACCCCTGTATTGAGATGTTGGGACTCAGAGTCCTCGTTTCTCCAGGATACTCTGAATGACCTATCCGAGAGGTAAGACTTGAACCATTGCAACGCCATTCCAGAGACACCCATCGCCCTGTGAGAAGACAGGAGGATGTGATGATTAACAGTGTCAAAAGCAGCAGACAGATCCAGTAAGATGAGTACAGATGACTTGGATTTCAAGATTTCAAGATTTTTATTCGTCACATACAAAATTATATACAGCATATATAACCAGCAGTGAAATGTGAGTCAGGTCCGCTCCATGGACAGTGCAATTATTAAGGAAAACACACAGATGAAAATATACATAAATGTAGCTATGTAAGAATGAGATAAAAGTAAACAATAAAAAATATAAGAATAAAATCTAAAAAAATATAAAAAATGTGTAATGTGGGAATAAATCTAGATCGCAAAATAATGTACATGAATGTAAACTGTAGACTTAAAATATTAAAAAATGTACAGGGATGTACAGTGTGCATATATGCATTTAGCTGTGGTCTTAAATATTAAGAATCACATGAAGGTGCAGGAAGCAAATGTGCAAAACAGTTTGTAGCAAAACAGAGTGACACTGTCAGTGTGTCAGTGTGAGGTAGCTGGCTTAGAGTTCAAGAGCCTGATGGCCTGTGGGAAAAAACTCCTCCTGAGTCTCTCGGTTTTTGCCATCAGGCTACGGTAGCGCTTCCCAGATGGCAGTAAAGTGAAAATATGATTACTGGGGTGGGTGGAGTCTTTGATGATTTTTGCAGCTCTACTTCTGCAGCGTTTGTGGTAAATGTCCTGCAGAGAGGGGAGAGCAGACCCTGAAATGCGCTCAGCTAAGCGCACAACTCTCTGCAGGGCTTTGCAGTCTTGACTGGATGTTGCTTTTGCCAGTCTCAGAGCTTCGATGACTGAGAGCAGGGCAGTTTCGGTGGAATGACCGTTCTTGAACCCAGACTGGTTCTGGTCCAGAAGGTTGTTCCGTGTGAGAAAGGATGAGAGCTGAGTAAACACAACTCGCTCCAGAGCTTTGGCAATGAAGGGAAGGAGGGAAACCGGTCTGTAGTTTTCTAGCAGTGTAGGGTTAAGAGTGGGTTTCTTCAATAGTGGTGTGATGCGGGCCTCTTTGAAAGCTGTGGGGAAGGATCCAGTGGAAAGAGATGAGTTGATGATGTGGGTGAGAGCAGGCACAACAGATGGAGAGATGGCCTGAAGGAGATGTGTGGGGATGGGATCCAGCGGGCAGGTAGTCGGGTGGTTAGAACTAATGACCGTGGAAACATCTGCTTCAGTTAGAGGAGAGAAGGAAGTGAGCAAACACATATCAGGGGTCTGAATGAGCTCTACAGGTGGTGGCGCAGAGAACTGACTGCTGATGGCGGTCGTTTTCTTTATAAAGAAAGACGCAAAATCATCAGCTGTTAAATCCGATGAAGGTGGGGGAGCAGGCGGACAAAGGAGGGCAGAAAAGGTTTTAAAGAGAGTGCGCGAGTTGATTAACCTAAAATGGTAGTAGACAGTTTTTGCAGAGGTGACATCAGCGGAGAAAGTAGAGAGGAGAGACTGGTAGATACAGAGGTTAGTAGGATCTTTTGACTTGCGCCATTTTCTCTCAGCTGACCGGAGGCTGGCGCGGTGCTCGCATAGAACATCGGATAACCAGGGGGCAGACGAGGATGTACGGGCTGGTCTAGACGTAAGAGGGCATAAGTTGTCCAAGCAGGATGAAAGCGTGGAGCACAGAGTGTCGGTGGCGTTGTTTGTGTTTAAAAGAGAGAGCTCCTCAGAAGAGGGGAGTGCAGAAGAGACAGCAGAGGAAAAACGGGAGGGACTGAGTGTACGCAGGTTGCGTCGGAAAGTGACCAGCGGTAAAGCAATTAGCAGTGTCTGGAGAAGTTAGGTCAAGGTCGAGAGTAATGAAGAAATGATCGGAAGTGTGCAGTGGCGTGACCTGAGTGTGCCGAGTGGAGAAGTATCTTATGTAGATAAGATCTAGTTGGTTACCAGACTTGTGGGTTGCCGATGTGGAAACCTGCTTGAGGTCAAATGATGCAGTTAGGTTAATGAAGTTAGCAGCCTGTGGCTTTTCAAGGTGGATGTTGAAGTCTCCTAATACCACCAGAGGGGTACCATCCTCAGGGAAGGATGAAAGAAGCGCATCCAACTCCTCCAAGAAATGTCCAAGCGGACCTGGGGGCCGATAGATAACTACAAAATGACTTTTAACAGGGTGGGTGATGGTAACAGCATGGAACTCGAAGAAGCTGTTGTCACACAAGGGTGATAGCTGTTTGAACTTCCAGTCGGTAGGAATAAGTAGTCCAGTCCCTCCGCCCCTTCCAGTGAGGCGAGGACTGTGGGAGAAAGTGTGGTGGTTACTACTGTAATGTATTACAAATGTATTGCTCTTTGCCTAAATTCAGTTGGAAAGTGTGCACAAAGCTCATGTTGTTTCCATGGGACACATGGAAAAGGGACTATTAGGTAGGATGATAATGAGGGCTGGTACAGTGCGGAGGCCTAGCTCTTGAGAAACAGCGATGCTTCAGTTTTGGCATGTACCTCATTAGAGGATGTATTAGGAAAAGTCCTGTGGCCCAAAAAATACCGGAACAGCTTCAAGGGTATCAGGTGAGCACAAACAGTCAAGGGGAGCAAAGAGATTAGAAGATAACCGAAAGACAAAGACGCCCGCAGCGGGATGAAATAAAAGTAAAGCTTAGGACTAAAGGCAGAGAATATTCAAGGATTTTCTCTTGTGCTCAAATGCAACAAAAAGGCAAGGCAATGTGCAGGTGCAACACAGTAAAATAACCTGTCAGTGCTTCCCATGAGTCAGCAGAACAGTAGCTAGCAAAGGCAAATCGATCAAAGGTAGATAGTTGTGAGATGCTATGTCAGGATTTTGGCAAAAACAACACTTCCAAAAAAGCCGAGCTCAGTACGCTTCTGACCTTAGTGACGGCTTATGCTTTTATGTTCTCTATTTTGGAAAGTCATCAAGGGCCTGATGTTAAAAAGACAGATACCATAGTTTGTAGATGAAAGATGTACAAGACAAAAGAGGCAGACGGTCTCGTTATCAGCGCAGCAGGAGCAGACACGACTCAGCAGGGAGCTAAATTAAGGTCTGTCAGGGCTAAGCTTTCTCAGTTGGTGCAGTCTTTAAATCATTATTGATTAAACACAAAAAATTGCAGAGCGATAAGCAAGACAAGAAATACTCCAAAAGAATGTCAAATAGCTTTACTGTAATCTGCTAGCATTATGAATTCTAGGAAAGAAGAAACATGAAACCTCCAAAGCAGGATACATGCCAGAGCATTATGAAAACCTTATAGGCAAATTATAACAAATTCACAATTAACATAATTACTACCCCTAAAAAAAAATATATATATAGCAGCGGTGTGTTCTGATTTTGTTAGTATTAATCATTAATGTAGAAGTAATTTAAAAAAGGAAAACCATTGAATGAGAAGGTGTGTTCAAACTTTTGACTGGTAGTGTATATGTTGTGCTCATAAGTTTGCATACCCTGGCAGAATTTGTGATTTTTTTTCTGGCCATTTTTCAGAGAATATGAATGATAACCAAGCCTCTCCCATGGTGCCTCTCAAATGGTCGTCGTGTAAGGGCCATACGGCGATTTACAGCGAAATACAGCGATATACAGCCGTCCACCAAAGGGCAGGCTCCAAAAGCGGAAATATAAGGAGAAACCAGAAACCCAATGGCGACTTTACAGGTGTAAAAATCATGTTTACAGCCTGGTACAAAAGATGGCTCCGGTCTCTAGAGCTAAGTTTTTACTATGTGATAACTCTGGGGGGTGAATTTTTGATTATTACGTGCGTTTATGCTATCTGAAACAGTGGCGGTTCTACATTGAAATACACCCTGGGCGAGACCCCTTTCGAGTACCCCCCACACACACACACACACACACACACACTGAAAGCTCATACTGGGGAGAAGTAGAGGCAAAGAGGTCTTCATACTCAATATCAGATATTTGTGGAGACATGTGTTGCGGAGGAGGTGGTTGGCTCATCCTGAAGGGTCGAGACCATTCCAGAAGAGGCCTGTGTAGCGGGGGAGGTGGTTGGCTCATCCTGACCAGTGGCAGAGGATGCTCCAAAATATTTTAGAAGTGCTCCTGAAATTGCAATTGAATTGCATTTGAAATCAAAAGACCATAGGATAATGTTTTATAAAGCTAAAACAGCATGGGGTCAAATTGACTCAAAACATAATAGAAGGGTTACATAAACATGCTCTTACACACTAAATGCCTGTCATTACACGCTATATCCTCCTAGACCCAGTAAAAAAACAATTATTTATTTATTTATTTTTCATTTTTTTTCCTTTCATGTCATCACATTGTTTAGAGCATAGAAACAAATTTCAAATTTGTTTAGAGCATAGAAACAAAAAAAAAAAAAAAAAAAATTATTGAAAAATTATATTTTATTCATGTTATGCTATGGTGACTGGGACTCAGTTGTTTAAAAAATAAAATTACTTTAAATTATATGTATAGGCAAAAACAATGGGATTTTATTTTATTAATCACCAAAAACTTTTTGGGTTTCAGGATATTTTAATTTGTATATTAATCTAACTTTCATTTAGGAACCATTAGCTCTTTAGTTACTGCCTCAAATTCTATGCATGACACACTTTTAGTTATGACTTGTAAAACTATACTTAGGATACTATACTTAGCACACTGTGTAGCAAATAGCTACATAGCAAATGTTCGTCTTTAACCTAAAGATTTAAAAATGCCGTTGGTTATTTACAGAGCCTAACGTTAAACCAACAGATGGAAATGATAACTGAACTTGTAACAGTTTTATTGCAAAGCACAATATTATAAATTAGATCTCATTAGTGAGTTGAAACCAAATTATTGTTGTATAAGCATCATTAGCAAAAAGGCTAACAAAGAGTTATACCCACCTCCAATTAACATTAGCTCTTCATTCATGAAATGGATCATACAGAGAGAGAGAACATAGTTGCATACCTTTAATCTTTTGCTTGTTTCTCCTCCTCTTCTTTTCTTTTTTTTCGAAATTGGGCACCTGATGGCTTTGACCTTTTCTTCTCCATCTCTGTTTATTTGGCACTCGACAATCAACAGATTTCCCATCCCCCCAACTGTCACTCACGACCAGAAGTCAAGACTAAACCAATTCACCTTGATGACCGCATAATTGTTTTGTATTACCTAGTTTCATTTGCAGGAACTATAGGCTGTCCGTTCCATTTGAGAGACCCAGAGGTGAAATTTCGCTCGCGCCTCTCGCCCCACCCCCTTTACACTTCTCTCACAACACACAGCTTCTGTGCATGGTACATTTTCAGCAACCAGGGGCGCCGGCAGCTGCAGGGAGTGCCAATTAGACAATTACACACAGTGAAATGATATAAATGATGAAAACCGCTTTGCGACGCAGACGATTTTTTAATTTTTTTATTTTTTTTTATTAATCTGCTCGTGCTGCCGCCCCCAATGTGTCACGAAAAAATTACGCCCCGGGCGGCTGCCCGGTTCGCCCGTGCCTAAATCCGCTACTGATCTGAAAAGTGTAGTTTTGAGAATAAATTTGGGTGTGGTTACCTTTGTGTGCATGTGTCAATCACAAGCCTCTCCCATGGTACCTCTCAAATGGTCGTTGCGTAAGGAGATTTACCGCGAAATCCAGTGATATACAACCGTCCACCAGAGGGCAGGCTCCAAAAGCGGAAATATAAGGAGAAACCCAATGACAACTTTACAGGTGTAAAAATCATCTTTACAGCCTGGTACAATAGATGGCTCCTGTCTCTAGAGCAATGACTGTAAAAGGGCTGGACATAGGGAGTGTGACGTCACCCATAGCGTTACGAACCTCGAGATTGACGCTATTTCAGTCGCCATTTTTAGCCGTTAGGGTGGTCGCCATGTTGATTTTATGGAGCCAGAAGTCCCAATATGGGCATATGGACTAGGTTTGAGTGCGCGTTCACATGGTAACCAACGAGCCAATCAGAACCGGGCTTGTTGAAAGTTGAAAGTTGAAAGTTGAAAGTCTTGCATACAGCGGCGCAGCCATTGACGGTAGAAGGCACTGACTTCTACAGTCACAGGGCGAAGCCAAGCTCAACTCTTTGCTGCATATTTAACTGCTGGCTAACTTGAGGTAAATGTTATATTTATTTGTAATTCAATTTTCTAATTTTATTCATTTTACTCATTATGACCTATATTGTATTTTTTAAGGTATTAAAAAGATCATTGTTGTCTGCATGCGAGCATATGCTAGTAACGTTAGTTAACTGTAACAAGGGCAGTGTTTCTTTTGTTATTGCTAAATCTCGTTTTAATAACTAATGACATTTCCACTTTACTTTCTTATATTTAGTTTTTACCCAAATTATATATATGTAATAATATATTTGTAAAACGAAGTGTATTATTAGGTAAGCAGTATCTAATTTAATGATTGTAACTCCTTTCAGCTTTACCTCCACAGAAAGATTATCCTCAAAAAATGGCTACCACATCCAAAAAGTGTAAGTAATAGCCTTTTATTTATATTTAAAGTAAAGTGGAATAACATTTTGTATTATGACACATTTCTGTTATATTGTCTGTCTAGCCACAATTTGGATAATTGGTGACAGCTACGTCCGGCGTGGGGCAGAGGCTGCGTCAGAGACCTTGGGGAAGAACCTGGCACTTGAGGGTGTTACCATCCATTGGTTTGGCTGGGGTGGTCTGAAGTGGAAGAGACTTGTGGGATTTTATCACCAGTGCCTAAGAGGAAGAGCAGCCCCGAATGTACTCCTCATCCACTGCGGCGGAAACGACCTAGGAGAGGTGAAGAGTGTCGACCTTGTTGCAGCCATTAAGGAGGACCTGCACCAACTCCACCTGCAGAATCCCTCAATGACAATTATCTTCTCGGGACTCACACAGAGATGCAGGTGGAGGGCTGGTTCAAATTCGGGGAAATTGGACAAATCACGCAAATTTATAAACAGTGTTATGTCTGAATATATGGTGACTATGGGCACTTTTGTCCACCACGCTCAGATCAGATATGACACTCCTGGGCTATTTTTAAAGGATGGAGTTCATTTAACACCTAGGGGAAATTGTATTTTTCTAACAGCTTTGGCTGAATCTATTAAAACACAACTTAAGCAGCAGTGAAATTTTTATTTTTGACAATTCATTAACTGCTGAATTAGAGTTATATAATTAGTTAAAATATATACAGATATAACACTGTTTATCCCTTGTTCAACTTTGCTCTTCCACTTTCTTTCCCATGCTGGATGTAGCTGCCACATGTTTATGTAAAAAATGTATATAGATTTATTACATTTCGCTGATTTACTGTGACTATTGGTGAATTATCTAATTAATAAACAAATCTTTATATGGACTATTGTTCACGTTTATTGTTGACATTAGCAATACTGTTAAATGTTTTGTTGTATTATCTCTTACCATTGCTAAAATCAAAAAACATTAAGATTTGTTGATTAACAAAAGTTAAAATAACAGGACGGTAAGCTTGTAGAAGGAATAGAATGAGGGTAAGGCTGATGTCACACTGAAGGTCTAGAGCTGGAAACGGGTGACTTGATTGATGAAAGGTGTCTGCAAAGATGAAGGTTAATATTTGTCAGTCAGGTTTATCTAAAAGTGTAGATGATTAAGTGCTAACTCATATACTTAATGGACTTACGAATTCTCCAAATAGACAGTGGAGATACCATGGTGTGACCTTTCTATGTTCCTTACTCTGCAGCATATTTAGTATAGCCTGTCAAAAAAGAGCACATAGCAAGACAGACATTATTTGTACAGTATCTGTTGAAAGGATTAGTTTGCATGTGTCACTTGCCCTTATACTTAAAATATACGTTTTAATGCATTTCACGCAAGTTCAACTCAATAGTTTGTAAGCCTGTCTTAGTTTAAAGCCCACTCACCACGACAAGGTGCAGGCCACGAGTGGGAAGACAAGACAAAACACAAATAAAACGTACAAGACAAGTAAAAGACTACATAAATAGAATACATAAATAAAACCAAGACAATACAAATAAACATAACAAAGCACACACATACATGTATAATTAACAGACAAAAACATCACACTAATACATTAAATGTGCTAGTCCATGCAAATTGTAGCTAGTACCTGAACATTTAACCAAAACATAACTATATTACATAAGGTGCAAACTGCAAGTGTTAAGAAAGAGAGACACGCAAAAGCTTTCTTAAAGTTTTATTAAACTACAAAACATTTTTTATTTATTTTTTTATTTTTGATGATAACTAGTTACAAAAAGATGGGAATGGTTAACAATGCAATGTAAAATGCTTTAGATTGAACAACAGTAACATGTGCCCCGTTTATGCGAACTCCACGAACTGATTAACCAATCTGTTACATTTTCCATATCAATTTCTTTTCTGCTTCTTATGCCCCGTTTAAGTAAGCAGTGTACAGTACACAACAGCAATTTTAATCCTCAATCTATTTATCTGATGAGTCTAAAGTTTGTACATGCAGCTGATGAAGTAGGCAATGGCTTTAAGACTGTAATAAACCGTTCTTAGGCCCCGTTGATGCAGGCTCTAAGAAGTAATTTTAACTGTGGCAAAGGGACTTGAAGCTTGTTCAGGTATAGGTGGCAACAATGTGAAAGTATCAATATAAAATAAAATCTCACTTTACATAAACAACAAATTTTTAAACATGGACATCAGAATAAGTAAGTTGTATGACATGTTAACTTACCCTATCATTTAATGTTACTGATTGACCTAATTTGTTTGAAAATGCCTAATACAATCTATACTGCCCCCCAGTGGAATAATGAAATGTTTAAAAATTAATTTAGTTTCCTGATAAAGCCCACAAATGAATCACTATTACTTAATTCAATAATATAAAATGAGTCGGGTAAGTTGCCATGACAGACGACAAAAAATATGTTCACAAACAACGCACACATACGGTCCTCTCACATTAATTGCCATAAAATGAATTAATTTGGTTAGCCGCCTTCTAACAAGCTTCCCTTCCTTGATTTTTTCTGTCTGCCGTCTAGCCAGATGATTTAGGCGAATTTTGCAGTACCACGCAGACGCCATTTTGACCAAAACATGAACATGGTTGGCCTCAACACATGTGTCAAACATGTGGCAGTGTAAATCTGGAAAGAGATCTTTGTCACAACAACCTGCCAGGACTTCAGTGACAATTACTTTAGTTGTTCCTCGTCCTGGTGGTGCTGTTTCCCCATTAGTCCTCAACAGTCTTTGGAAGCACTTTTCAGTAGCCTGGCAAACAGCAACGATGCCAGCTGATGGACTTTGTAGGCCACCTCTGCTCTTCAGTTCAACAAAAGGATGAGAGTCCAAATTATTAGATGTAAGTGCCTCTGAACAGGGCATACAAGAGATCTTCTGCTTCATCTTCTTAACAATAAAGCCAGTAATATAGTTGATTGGCCTCTTTGTATTCTGAAATGGTGTCAACATCAGGCAGGTCATTGATGGTATTGTCAGACAAGAGCACTTCCACAGGCTCCACATCCATCCTACGTGCAATATTGACATTTGCCGGTGTTGAATCGAGGATTTCAGTGTTGTCCCAGAAGACAGTTGCCTGTGCCCCTCTTTACCTGATGTCTTACTAAAAGTCTCTTGTAGGCCCCACAGAACTGCCGTGCATTTGGGTTGTTGTTATACCCTCCACGTGCTCTGATGGCGGAGAAGAACAGTTCCAGGTGATCCTGACTCAGCTTATATGTCAGAAGGTATCTGCATGACAAATTTGGTCTCTCCACAAGGTCTTCATAGATGTTAAGCACACTTCTACCACATGCAATGAAGCCAAGAATGGGTGTCTTCTTTGTGTGGTGTGCATGTGGACAAATATGTTGCTCTTGTTTCTAATCTTGAGCCCACGGAGACATGATTCAGCTTGCTGTAAAATAACCATTGCACGGTCTTTAGTTGAGGGCTTCATTGGTGCTTTGAGTAATTTTCCAATTGGATTGCGGCTATAAAGAACGTCAAAAGCTGAATCAATAATTCTGAGGAAATTAACAGTTGCCGCACATCCTCTGAACTGTGGGTAGTTAAGCTCTGTCTCGCAGTACTCAAGAGCATCAGCCACACTGCTACTGAAAAGTTGGGCTGCCAGATGGACTTTCATTTTTTGTTGCCGCCACTCAATGTGTGCCATTCTCAGCTTGTTGCCAAGCCGTAGACCTTCTTTCTCTTGTAGTTTATGCAGCTCTTTAATGTACTGCCATCTAATAATTTCTCCATCTTCTGTTTGTAATTCTTCAGCTGTGGAAAATGCATTTCGTAGGAGCTTCAGCATGTGACATGGATCCAAAAGCACATGCACTTTTTGTGATTGATCCTCAGGATGGTAAAAATGAGGAGTCATGTCACATAAATCCAATTTTGCTCCAAGCTTATTGATCATGGCCATGTTTTGTGTTGGTCCGTCACATGTCAGTGAAACAACGCGAATCCCGATTGCATGAAGGCGGCTAAGGCTCTCTCTGATGACATTTGCCTTCTCACTTCCAGTCATGCTGCTGATGAGAAAATAGGCAATGGGTATTTTCCAAGACTCATTAATGGCAACAACCATAATGACCAATGCTTGTGTGGCTACTGTGTTTTCAATTTCACCATTACCAATGTCAACATAGCCATGAATTTTTGAGTCCGATCCAAATTCGATTTGCTGGTGAATGTACATTTCATCCATCATCAATGAACAGAAAATTTCCCTTCCCTCTTTTCTCTTCTCAGCAACATGACTTTTGAGAGCTACAAAAGATGCTTCAGTAAATCCGGGCCCTGCTGATATACTGCTGTACCACTGGCGGATAGTTTCAGGATGTGGCAAAGCTAAATTGAAATTTTCTCTTACAAAGTCATACGCCTTAGTAGAGTAAAAGTGTAAAGTAGTTGCAAACCTTTTTAACTCTTCAGAAAAGGAAGCAGTTTTTTTGTTCTTCTGAATTCTTTTCAGAAGTTCTTTGGGAACATCATCCAGAGAATCCAGAAGAGCTGCACACTCATTAGAAATCAACAACTTTTTCTGAAGAATATTAACCACATCTTTTAAAGATGAAAGTCTGGTATGCAGTCTTCTAGCCTGCTGAGTTTTTAGCCTAAGTTTTTGCTGGCTCCAACTAGCTGATCCTGTACTGCATTCATTTTGCGTTTGAGTGTTTTGGGAGAATCTGTAATAGTATAATTGTGATCAAAACACTCAATGTTTTTGTTTGCATTGTAATTTATCTTAACTATGTCATCCTGACACAAACTGTCAGTCTCATGACTACTAGTAATTTTCAGCGGTACATTGACATAGTTATGATCATTAGATGCAGTGCTGTCACTAGAGACTGTAAGCTGTGGCAAGGAGCTGAACAGGTGGAGACAGAATGGGCACTTACCTGTTGTGTACTTACCAAACTGGTCCTTGTAGCCCTGACTGATACCTTTTTTTTCAAGTGAGGTGGGAAATTGAAAAGTGTAGGAACAGCAGAAGGCTTCAGCCTCTTCCTGCCCTAATAAGAATGAGAAGAGCAGATTTTCAGAAATATAATTTCAAATCTCTTGATGCAGGTGCACGTCCATTGTGTGTATAAAGCCATGTTCTTTATTATTCATTATCTTAAGTATCTTATGTTAATATTGAATGTTTTACTACTGAAGAATATTTTTAAAGTAATTTGTATAGTAAATTTGAATGTGTACATTTTGAAGGATTAACACATTAAAAACTGTAAGTCTGATCTTGCCTAATTATGCCTACTATATATAACTTGTTATATATTATAATATATATTATATATATTTGTAAACAGTCCAAGTATAATATCTGTCACAAATATTTTCTAAAACATATACTGTGACTTTAAATAAAAGAGTAGTTTTTTGAGGCAGGAATTTTTTGAAAAATAGTGTAAATTGTGCACCTACATGTTGGTCAGTTACAACCTGGTCCTTTTCAAAGTGGTTACTACACAACCGAGAACAAGTGGATGGAGTCCAGTCCCTTCTTCTAATGTTGATGAGCCAAAGCTTCAACCTCTCAACATCACCTAAAGGAAAGCTGTGGGGAGAAAGAGATTTCAGATGGAACAGATGGAACAAATCCATGTGCCTTAATAAGATCTACACATATATATAGTAGAATTGAAAAAGTAATTTGTGTAAATTTTCTTTACAACTAGGCTACATCCATATAATGTAATATACAGCCTAGGTATAACATTGGTGTATTTGCTAAATTAATCTTCTTTTTTGTTCTCGTTTTAGTGGTATTTAGAGGTTATAAATAAGTCTATACATTAAGATAAGTCTATGTATTAAGATAGCTACCACCTTAATTAACACTTCAAACTGCATTATCACATTACAAATAGGATACGAAGCAATACTGGTATCACATAGATAGGCTGTACGTAATTGTGGAAACCTTTTACAGTCGCGGATACAAACCATTGACGGTATATGTTTTAACGTCACTGACATAAACGCAAAAGATGATTTAGGTAAAATGACAAGCCATGGAAGCATCGTATATGAAACAAATTGAATTAAGTAACTAAAAGCTAGGATAGTAAACTAACTATATTATTACTATACAAGCACGAAGCATTGCGAAACATTGACCTTCAAGTATTGAAGTTAGCTAATTAAGTTAAATCGTAACTTGAATTAACAAGGGAATCTTTTGTTCTTCATTAAGTATTTATTATGTTTCAGTGCATTAAAATAAGCATATAAAAAAGCCCACAGATAGCATTTGTAATATTAGCAGTATTCTCAGTATTAGTTAGCTACTTACCGAAAAAACTGTAGAGTGCTCACTTGATGGTCTATTGGTACAATTAAATGCTGAACAAGCCATGTTAAATACAAAAATGAACAAAAGTTGTATTCAAAATGGTCTAGACACAAGAAAAGGTGTGAATAAAACAAGCTAAAATAGTAAATAATGTAATATACAAGAGCACCAGCTACTAATAAGCTACATAAAATGGCGGCGGACGATAGCAATAATCCTGCTATCAATGCCTGTTGCCGGCTATTCTTTAATGTAACAACAGCTGTCACCCCACTGTCAATCACAAACCTGCCGGCCACGCCCCCGCGCACCGACATAGCAGAATGGAGGCAGCTGATAGGTTAGTTATTAATATTAATATCTTGAGTTATGTGACAAAAATCAAAATACCGATTACAGGAATAACAAGAATGTGTTAAAAGAAAGACCGCATAGTTAGAATGATGACTGTGACAAAAATAGTCACTTCGTAATTGGCGCCGATTTTTCAATGGATGTCAATGGGGGTCATGATTGATGGAGCCTACCCCTACTTCCTAATAGGCTTCCAACCCGGAAGCGGGCTTGCTTTGTCCAGCCCTTTTACAGTCATTGCTCTAGAGCTAAGTTTTTACTATGTGACAACTCTGGGGTGAATTTTTGATTATTACGTCCGTTTATGCTATCTGAAAATCTGAAAAGTTTAGTTTTGAGAATAAATTTGGGTGTGGCTACCTTGGTGTGCATGTGTCAATCACCGAGCCGCGCGCACGTCGTGTGGCTAGTTGGCTAACAAGTGGCTAGTTAGCTGCTCTGTGATACTTGCTGGAGCAGTATTACGGAGCTGCTCAGAGCTAGGCTGTGTTAGGCTTCTGTACTTGACCGTCGGCTGTTCTCTGAGTATTTGAGAAAAACGTTGTTGAAATGGCTTGCTGTGCTGTTGGCTGTACTAACAGACTCTCCAAGAAGTGTGGTCTTCAGTTTTTTCGGTGAGTAATACAATTTTCTTGGTTTTATGGATGGTTTTAAGAGCTCTTAAGCGGGTAAATATATAGCATTACTCAGCTACTTAGCCTAGCTACCAACTTTTCCCCATCAAAATTACATCAAGTACGATAATTTAGAATTAACGGAACTGTATCCTGAGTCGGTCACTATTATCTTGATTCGGACACGCCCCTTATTGTGCAGTTTCCGTTCATTTAACGGCTAATTTCTTAAGCGATCACCGTCAAAGGGTAATCCACGCTGTTCTACACATATTAACCCATTTGTATTTTCAGGTATTTTTGTCAATATTTAGGTGTCTAATGTTTGTATTAAAGTCATTTTCTTTGAGCAAAAGCGTAAGAATGCTCAAGTTGCTCTCGGGCGACGCTCTGGCTAGCTGATAGCCTATAGCGTACAGTGTGGTATCTTATCAATAACTGGACGATTAGGGCTGAAAGAAGTCCAGTTTCTAGCTAGTTTGACTCCCACCTGATGAAAGACCAGGCCAGTGTATGACACAAGCTTTATGGTGTTTTTTACTCTGTGAAAAGTAAAAAAAAAATACTGCCGCGAAAAGGCTTTGGCAACAGTCTCGTCTTTGCGAGTGTCTGAATCAGGGTGTGGAAAAAATAAAAACTTTCATAAAAGAAAAGAGGTGGTAAAATCAATTTGAGCAACAGATTGATGTGTTTCTAAGTTAGACAAAATATGTTCTGCTTTTAAAATAACTGGAGTTATTTTTACTACCAGACAGATATGTTTTTGATCATAATATCCTGTTTAAGCAAAAAAGGAAAAAAAAACAAAGAAATATAATGATCAAATGTGTTAAAATATGGCTGGACATGTCCCCACAAGTGTCAGGACATGTCCCAAACAGTATCAGGTCATTTACAGTCTGTCCTGAAAACGATCAGATGATAATTTATTGTTGTCCAACTCTTAATTTTGAGTTTAATGGACGGTGCATTTGATTCTGATGTTGCAGATATTAAAGCAGTGAGATGCTCAGTAAAAAGAGCTGTCAAAAAGTTAAATTAAACAATTATATTAACTGACCACTTGTCCAATATTGGTACAGTTTTTTATAACAGTGTTAGGCCTTGCTTTAACCCTGTAATATTATAACTAGGGCTTTTCTTGTCATGTCCCTGCCTTCTTACAAGTACAGTGTATTTGTCTGTTGTTGTACTGTGTGAATGTTATATTGAAAATCTGTTTTTGTTTTGGGTAGAAGAAAAGCTAAGTGGGACAGAAAAATAAAAAAGAAGAGTGCAAACAATAAAAAAAAAGGGTAAGTTTGTGCGAGCAAAAAGTGTGAGATCTATTTTGTTCTCAGGAAAAGAACAGTAAATGTTAATGTTAGTGTGGTTTAAAATCTTTAACCACATTTTTATAACAATATACATACAGAATATAATTGTTGAAACATAACTTCTAAACTCTATTCTCGTCAATTAACAGATGCAAAACAAGTGGCAGCTCAGAAAGAAAGTCTGGCCAATGGAATCCAGAGTCCACGGCACAAAC
Organism: Perccottus glenii; assembly: GCA_024416835.2. Taxonomy (NCBI): domain Eukaryota; kingdom Metazoa; phylum Chordata; class Actinopteri; order Gobiiformes; family Odontobutidae; genus Perccottus; species Perccottus glenii. The sequence goes on along the minus strand of CM044552.2, from coordinate 24,416,884 downwards.
CCTAGAGGAGGTGGAGAGGCTCAGCATCAGTCCTGAAGTCCAGCCTAAATCAAATTGTATTTATATAGCCCAGTATCACAACAATTGCCGCAAAGGGATGAACAAAAAACTGAAGACAAACAGGCTGAACTAGACAACATCCCCTGTCCTTAGAGCCTCCATCAGGGTCAGAAGAAAAACTCATAAAAACCCAGCCAGGGCAAAAGAGAAACCTCAGGGAGAACCACAAAAGGAGGATCTACTCTCAGGACGGACAGGCAGTGCAGTGGATGTGTCCGGGACAGACACTGACAAATAGTCAAAATGTACAAAATGACAATAAATCAGTTTTAAGATGGTCTTTAACTGTACCAGGCCAAAGGAAAGTTCTCAACCCTGAAGATGAGTTGACAATACGGTCCACGCTATGCCAGTTATCACTGAGTAGCCATGTAAACTGTATACAGCAGGTGCTCCTTAACATGCCACACACTACAGCCGTGACTGAGGAGCACAGGTCCTGAATGTTCAGATCTTATACACATCCACAATAGAGCGGCAACACCAGCAGGAATGGATCAAGCTTTGGCCAGACGAGACTAGGATGCCTGGACAACACAATTTTTCCAGATTGAATTCTCCACATTTTTTTTTGCAAAAATTAGGAGTGTCCCCTCAGGTTTCATCTCCTGCTCTGGGCCCCTTTTAAAGCCTCTGATGGTTTCCAGCTGACTCCAACAGAGAAGATGGTCCATTTTCATCAGGAACTTTTAGTAGTATTTGTAATATCAAATTATTTCTTAGTGCCATTGTAGCAGAACCAAGATTGGAATCCCCACGGATTAACTGTCCCGCCTTAACTGCCCCTGCCAGAGGCCTTCAGAGACAAGCCTGTATCTGAAAGCCTCAAACTTAACACTGTTTTCTTTCAGATAAAAGCATGGCCAAAGTGCTTTATGGACAAGAAATGCTATTAATGACTTTGCTCTTGCTTTTACAAGCAGTGGAACCTGGGTTCACCAGGCACCAGGATCAAAGGTGGCTCAGGACCAGTGCCACCCCACCCTTGTGCCATGTCTTTTTAACCATAAAACTGAAGATAAAATGGTTGTTTTAGCTGGATGCAAAGACCACTTCCTGGAGAGAGAGCGCTCCATCTCCATTCTGAGTGACAATTGGAATGCTTTTGATCCTAACATCCAAGAACGATCAAAGACCGCCCCTGGTGGTCAAATGAACAAATGACTCTATCCAATCATCAAAAGACAATTTCGTAATTCTTACATTACAGGAAAATGTATTTTTGATATTGTGTTGTTTATACTGTTCTTTTCCAGGACACGGAGTTGCAAACCAATAACTCCCTTTATGGTTTCCGTTTTGTTTTAAATGAAATGTAATTAATGTTTCAACAATACTCTACATATTCATAATACTCGACTTTTCTTTGTATAATCCTACAGATATAAATGTTTGTTATGTGTTATGAGAATGGGTTGAAACAAAAGGAATGTTTTAAAAACTTTAGTAAAAACTTTAGTTAGACGTTCCCCAGCAACTTCCCCTTCCGCCAACTTCCTCTTCCGCCGGAAGAGCCCCGCCGAAGTTAATAAAGCTGGCTGCGAGCCAAAACTCTTCCTCTTTGCTGCTGGCCTCTTCTGTTCCTGCCCCCGGCCCCTCCAGCCTCGTCGGACCAGCCTGCCCCAAGGCGACCATGGCCTAAAGCTTTTGAGCCTCGTGTTAGCGCGAGTAAACTCTTTGTTCTAAGACTGTGCCTGCTAAAAGCGCCCGCTCCCTTCCCAAAGGAGCGCGCGCAGAAGCAAGTTTTAACCAGCAAACAGTTAAGAACCCCTTCCACGGACACTGCAATGACCTGTACAAAAGACTTTTAACGGTACACGGAGGCCCAGGTGTTTTTGGCAACAAACGGACATCCCTCTCGACACCGTACGCGCGGCATCTTGGTGTGGAACGCTCCAGGAAGCGCCCAGAACGCTCCAACATTCGACTCCCGGACCGCTGATAGCGACCCACGGACCGAGCCAGCCCGCTGACCTCAGTAAGTCCGCACGTGACACAACAGCCTTGGCGTCGTTAAAATGTCCTCTGCCCAAGATCGCCACTCCCTCCTCCGTTAAAGGCCCTTTGGTTAAATGCCATCAGTTAGATTATGTCTAAACATTCCTCTGGTTTCACAAACCCTGTGAAAGCAAATAATTATTCCTGTATTTAATCCTTTGTTCGTTCCTGTGTTTTGTGTTTATCCTTTCCCCTGTTCCAATGTTAAGTTATCCTTATACCTGTGTTAGATCTGTGTGATTTAAAAAAAACAAAAACATAAAAGACATTAATGTTTCTCTGTTTATAATTAAGAAATGTTCGAAAACAATAGAATTCTCTTCCTTTAAGATTAATGAGACTAGGCTAAACAGTTTCTCTGGACCTGTTAAAACCAGGGTGGTGCCCCCTTTTAATTAGAAATTAATTTTAATGAATTAATATTAATATCAAAATTAATTATTGAAATTATTCAAATTAATCTTCTATATGTTTATACAAACATACCCTTGAATATTACACTATATACGCTACAGTATTATTTTTGGTGTCCCTTTACGAGACAATTTTGATGATAAAAATATTAATTGATAATTTACCCAAATTAATAAATTAATATGTCTTATTACATCATATATTATAGCTCATACACTACACCATTTACACCAGCAGGGAGTGCCTCTGTGGGTCCTGAGCTGCTTCCACTTCCTTCAAGTAAGCATCCATTTAACTGGTAACAAGAAACAAATGTTAAACAGGACCTTAACTACAGTAAAAGTTAAACTAGAGACTTTAAATGACTGGCCAGCCATTGTAATTTTTCCTCTTACACAAAAACATCTCTTATTTGGAGTTTGATTTCCAGTCGGCAGAACAAGTAGGGCAGATTAAAGTTCCTCTGAATGCATGTGGATAGACACAAGTTATCAGAAAACATGGCAGTACCTGCATACTCTGGACAATCTCAAAAGAATACAATCAATCAAAAACCAAAGTATTGCATGCTACATTTTAGGTAAATGTTTAGGATTTCTTTTCAATTAAATAGTTACCAGACTACTTTAACTTTGTAAAGTGGTTAAGTGTGGGGTGGCCAGGTTAAACACTTTTGTGTGTCAATTCTTTTGAACTACTCAGCTTCAGGAAAACATTATGTTTGATATCTTTGTGAAATATTTCAGTGATGAACTGAAACAAAGCTTATGCCCCTTTACTTTAAAGTTTGCGAATGGATAACTACTGTATGTTGAACACCTGACTCATGGAACAAAAATCAAAATCTTTGCTTCTTACTTGGGAATGTATTGTACAGCACAGTTTCTTTTATCCAACTGTATACATCATTCTTCATACTACTAATGCCTATTAAACTCTACCGGCCGATACTGAACACTTTCTTCTTTTGTCTGCAGCAAACCACAGTCAAAAATGAAGCTGAGCGTAAACACAACCAGGAAGACTTTATCTACAGCACGCTGCATCTTCTCAGCCGACGGTCTCTCTCTTCCTAAACAACCCTCCACCTCAAGCTTTTAGTAAATGATCAAACAGCTGACAAAATCTAAAGCACCCTTTCTCTTTGTTATCAGCTGTTTTTTCTTCGTGCTGCTGCTGCACACCTCTGCAGCAGTGTGACCCTCTCTGTCCTCAGCATCAGCAGCTCCTCATGTCTCTGTCTCAGCTCCGGGAGAGAGCTACTCTAAATCTACTCTTGCCCTCCATCGCATCCCACAATGTCAGGGCCCTTTTTTAAATCTATTAATAATTCATTTGCATCATGCTTTTCTTTTGAGTCTCTCCAGGTTGAAATGGTTTCATGTGTTAGCTTATGTTCACTTCACAGTCACTGGCCACGGCGGAAATTAAAGAAAATTATTTATTTTGTTTGTGTTAGAATATTCAATATATTATTTAATATTATATACATATTGTATTTTAGAATACAAAATATATTATATATATATATATATATATATATATATATATATATATATATATAATATTAATTTTGATAGGATGTTATAATGGATTAATGTCTTGTGTTTTAGAGTTCTGAGTAAAAAAATACACTTGACACAAGTGTTGACTTCACGCTGTTTCCAGATCATAACATCATTTTGCTTTTGACATAAGCTAAAGTATTATGGTTTAACTATACTTAAACTCAAACTCAATTTATAATGATTTCATATTCAAATATAGGAGTGTGTGACAAAGTGTGTTTGTCCCATAGTTCACCTTTACTTTATGTAGTTGTTCATTTCACACATGTGTAATTTACAATCAATGCCATCTCAACAATACAGCTAAGCTAAACTATCCCGGGTTTGTTTTGTTTAGTTTGTATTTAGTTCTTCAGTTAATTAGCACACAACACACATATGGAGTTAGTTTTGTGTCTTTATTACATGCGAGAAAATAAAAGATCCGAAAAAAAAGTTTGAGAGAAAAAAAGATCTGAGAGAAAAAAAAAAGATCTGAGAGAAAAAAAAAAGTTTGAGAGAAAGTGTTTTCACATAGAACATAAAAAATATACATTTTAAATTTTTTAAATTATTTCTGAGAAAAAAAAATCTCTCTCAAAATACTTTGAAAAAAACTCAAATTTATTTTTTGCTATCAGTGTGAAAATATTTTCTTTTAAAAAAAGTGTTTCTCTCGAAACGCTTTTCTTTGCTCTTGATTCAATTTCTTTCTCTCGTGTCAGGATTTTGCTTTCACTGTGAGAATTGTGTCAGGGGCGGGGCCGCGTTCCTATTGGCCAGTTCGGGTGAGGATCGTCTTGTCTTGGGAGTCAAACTGAATCATTACACCATTGTTGGGTTCACCTGCATAGATGCCGCATGGACATATGACACTTCCAATGTTTGGGTAAGATGATGACACACAGCTGGCTGAGCAAGTTCAGTATCACTGAAGATTAAACATTAAAAAATAGCACTCATATTCATGAATGAATGTGTATTATATTATTTGCTTGCTAATCGCTAGTAAAGCTAACCAGCCATCATGCTAGGTAAACTTGCAAAATCACCTTATACTTTGTTTAAATCAAATGCCAAATTAATGTTTTGATTTAGATAGTTTCACGCCTTATTTAGTGAGTAGTGAGCTAGTTTCTACCTTTGCACTTGCTAGCCTCAAAACACCCCTGAAGAGTAACTGCTTGTTCATACAACCTCCCGTACAACTTTCAATTAACGTTTGTATGCATGGAAGGTGGCAACCCTACAACTAGCTAACGTTAGACAGTGATTGATATACCGCTTTGAAAGTGTCCCCACCTAGTTTTGTTTAAAATAGTCTTTGTATGGTTGTTGCACTACATGCTTAGCTACACTGCATGTATAGCTCGCAAACTCAGCTACACGGGCTTATTCTAAATATTTTTACCATCTAGCCGAGGTCTAGAGCTGACAAGGTAAATTGCAGGTCTAGGACTAACTCTTAAATTAGCAACCCAAAAATATGTTTGTGCCTGTACTGTCATGGTAATTATTTTTTCTTTTAATCCCAGCATGGAGAACCAACCACAGGTAAACCATTGAAAATTATTTTTAGTTAAGTACATTGGAGCAAGATAGTTATTTTAAATATGTTTGTACATCTAAACTAAAATCCCTTTCCAGTTAAATTCAGCTGAGACACAGGAGAGGGCACGGCAGCTACTCGCCCTGATTGCCTCAGTAATTCCTCCACAAGAACAGCGACAGGGCAGCCAGTGTGTAATGGCCAATTCCTCCAGGCCCACAGGAAGTCAGATTGAGCACAGCTCCGTCCAGTCTGAAATGGCCAGGTAGACGTCTGACAGACACAGACCTGCCATCAGACATTTTGTTGGTTCTAGAACCAATTAGTTAATTTGACACCATAGATATAGAACAGTAATTGTTATTATTAGAACACTAAATCTATGGTTTTTAATTAACTTATTAGTTATAGTACCATTGAGAAACCAGTCCAGATGACATAATCTGGACTGGTTTTGGCGTGGGAAAATATAAAATGTTCTAGGCAAAGGTACACTGACAACGATTATACAAAGCCTACACAAATAATTTAAACATTCAGTCCAGATAGCCTTATGCCAAAATTATACTAACCACCCTCAGGAGTGGCTGCCTAATATGCCTTTCCCCTGTGTGCTACTGTTATATGCAGTATCTGGCCAGACTGGGAATTTAACCCTTATCTCCAGTGGAAAGTTGCATCATAAGCCTGATGATTATTTTGCTACACCACCTCAGACCCCAAACCCTTGTATTGTTTGATTTCTGAGGCAAAGCTAGAATAGTCTGGCTACACAAGACTTTTAACTCTTTCGCCGCAATTGACGAGTAATCTCGTCAATTATGAGTAAAATAATATATACCTGATAAAGACGCTTTTCTGACGAGTTTAAATGGTAAGCTGTAATAAATTTTAAGTGGATAAAAGTAACCGTGTGAGAGGATGAAATGTTTTTTTCCCTGTTTGTTTGTTTGATATCAGAGGGTCTGTTCTTTAATTTGATATATTTGTATGCTGGCAATTTTTTTTAAGTCTTTATTGTTTTTTTTTTTAGTAATGTCTGAAGTACCTTTTAATCGTTGTTTTTCCAATTATACAGGTCCTTCCTGGATTGTTCCGAATGGTAGAAAACGCCATCAAACAGTGTATCATCCCGCTTTGCATCATTGAGTAACAAAAAATGGAAACCTTTTGATTTGAGCATTTTTCTACTTTCGTCCAATGACGAACTGACTCCACTTACATCAGATGAACTGGCCTTCATGCAGGCTGGATTGGGAAAGAGGACGGTTTCTCTTGACCGTGATGTAACGCATGTAGAGGTATGCGGAAGTGATCACATTGTAGTTCTGTAGTAGTAAATATCATTTTTGTCCCTTTAATGTGGACACTGTGTTCAGGGTGACATTGAAAATGTCCTCACTGTTTAACTAAATTCAATCGCTGTCTAAATAATATTTTATTTATTATGTAGTTGTCAAGGCTATTGCAGGCCACCTACCCAAAAATGGTGGAGCTGCAGGACCGGTGGCTGCTTTACAAAGCAGCAGGTAATGTAAAAATACTTAAATTGACACTTCATTTATGTAAAATAGGTAATGCAACAGAGAATGGTAACATACATCTGGGTCCTCGACTCCCTTATTACCTCTCCTTCACCTCGTCACTAACTGATGTGTGGTGAGCGTTCATCCAGGTGGGAGCTACACATTAGTTGTGATGTGCCACCCCCCTCGTCTTGAGCACCTCAAACTTCTTATTGATGGAACACTATATAAATGCTATATTATTTGTTATTCCACATATCCATTTTTTCAATCATGTTTAATTTTACCAGGTGGAAATGGGAGGAGAAAAATGTCCGCAATCCCCTTGGAGGCTGAGGGCTACACTGGTGCTATGCTCCGGAAAGTTTCAGGTGGTGGGAAAGGCACTCTTTACATAGTGCCTCTTCAGGATGAGTTGGACCTCTCACCACTCCCAGCAAACGCTCCAGAGTTTGCTTTGATGCCCAAGGCCAGCTGCAAGCACTGTTTTGCAGAGATGCCTCTCCAAATGTTGGCTCTTCATGACTGTAAAGGTGCTAGCTACACCAGCCCAGACTTGGAGGTGAACTTTTTTTCTAGAATGTTGGATATTAAATGTCTAAAATTAACTGTGTATGGATATCTTAAACTTGAAATGTGCTTTAATCTTATAGATTATCTCTGATGATGACGACGATGATGATGTCCAATTTCCTGAAGTTTTGCAAACTCCATTGCCAGTGCAGATGACTGAAGAGGACCACTGCCCTCAGCAGGTGGAGTAACTGTTACATATCTAACCATTTTTGAAACGTTGTCTCCTATGTAGATGTTAATGCCTTGTATTTATTCCTTTGGTTTGTACTGAACTGTCCTGTGATTGTAAGTAGCAAGATACGAGAATTTCTCCACAGAGATAAATACGGTGTCTCTCTGTCCATTCAGAAAGTGGATGTTCAGTGTCCTATATGTGGCATATCCTTCCCAGTCCTGCTTATTGAGGAACATGCTAGCCATTGTGGCCAAAGGTAATGGTTACCTATTTCTTCAAGCTATGTCTTCTTCTGCGGGGAGAGGGGTGGGGTGTCTTGCTTTGTGCACTCAGGATGTTGTATGTATTGCTTTAATTATTTAATTATTTTTGTTGAATGATATGGGGATAGCTGATATGGACTTGATTTGTAAATACATTAATGCCTTTATTCTTATAGAACTGAGTACACAACCTCACCTGAGAGGGAACTCCATCCTGAGACAGATGATATATCATGGTAAGTACGTTTATATTCATGTAGCTTGTAAGGGATTGTTCACTCCGAAATGGGTGGGGGAAGTCAATCCAATGATCTTGTTAACTCTCATGGGTTTAGATGTGATGGTCAGGCTGTGCATCACTTTGACTATCAATCTTGATTACTTGTCCCAAATTTGACAATCTCTTCTCTGAATTGAAATTGTCAATAATTGTTCTAATGGTGTTAATGTTGAAAGCTGTTCTGTGAAAGAGTTGGTTGGTTATCTTGCTTCAGACTGTGGTGCTAGGAGTTGATTTACAACATCCTGTTGCCTTTCTGTGTAATTCGGCTCCTCATGTTTCAACCATGCTCCCGATCAAATCTTTAATTTGTCTGGTTCGGGTCAGATACGCTACAAAATGTTAACTAGATAATGTTTTAATTTTAATTTTGGTGAGACCTCTACCTTACTGTATTTGTATACAATGAGAGGGTTATTCAGATGTGGTATTTTTCACAGTGAGGAAGATGTGATCATGTGGCTCAAATCAAAAGTGGATACCAGCAAGACCTTTGAGCTCTGTGTGTCTCGAGATAATATGTTTGAAAGAGGTCTGAAGTTATGGAAGCGCAACAAAAAGGCTACACCAATTAATCCCTTGCGGATCAAATTCCTTGGAGAGCCGGGGATTGATACAGGGGCCCTTAGAAAAGAGTTTCTGACCAGTGAGTAGTGGCCATTCATTGGATACTTTTAAAAAGGGAAATGCATTTAAAAAACAATTTGATGATATTATACAGTATAACATTTGTGGTGTCTTGTGTAATGATTTTAATTGTTTTGTTGTTGATTTTAAGCAATGGTATCTGGGATTGAGCAGCGCCTTTTTGAAGGTGTGAAGTCCAAAATGCCAAAATATTCTGTGAATGACTTTGATGAAGAGCTCTTCAGGTAAGTGATTTGCAGTGATGGTATTTGATGGAAGGGAGGGGGGGGCAATCAGTTATACATTGCTTTTTTGATGAATTTGTAGCCTTTGTAAAAATCTTTAGCCTCGTGATTAAAAAAGCTGAAAGTTATGTCTTTCTGTATTAACTACCATGTTCTCTTTTATAGGATTGCGGGTGAAATCTTTGCTACAAGCATTGCCCAAGGTGGACCTGCACCACGTTTCCTCCAGCGGTGGTGCTACAACTTTCTAGTATCTGGCAAGCTCTCATTGGATAAAGTCCTGGACCCGAGCTTATCACCGCTAATAACAACAGTGTGTTTAAATTTTAGGACTGACTGGATTATAAAACCGTTTTAGATGTTATGATTATTGTGTTATCCAATTAAAGTTCACCAAACTATCCTATAATGATATTACAGTTGAATCAGCTCTTTTTTAACTTTTTTTCTTAATCTGATTTAAGGTTGCAGAGGCGTCCGACATGACTGACTACATTACAGACATTATGGATTGTGGCTATACTGGCAAGATCGACATGGAACACAAAGAGAACATTCTAAGGTAGGCTGTAAAGAATAGTTATGTGGATATAACTGTCTGGCAAAGGGAACGTTTGCTTGCCCTTGGAGATGAATAAATTTTGATTTCTTTTTTTTCAGAGCAATCAGTCTGCATGTCATGACAAAAAGAATGCCCATGCTTCAGCAACTCCGTGAGGGCTTGGACATCTACGGCTTCTCCCAAGTGATGCAGGCAAAGACGGAAGAGTGCCGCAGTCTGTTCGTAGCCGGAGACGACGAGTCGGTATGCTGTCCAATAGTGTTCTATAGCATAGTTGTAGGTCATGGTATTTCCTTCATGAAAAAAGAGGAAAGAGACTGCTGCATTCCTTCCTCAGGTAAAATTAACGAAAAACAATTAAGTTGCTCATTAGAGTCACGGGTAGGTATCCAAGGTGAATAAGAAAAATATGGTCCAAGGCAGCTCTTCAAGAATGTTTAAAATGGCTTTATTTCAGGCGGCTTAAAAGCCGACATCAGGCTGAAACATGTTGATGATTTGATGATGTAAGCCATATGAAATTAAAGCATTATACACTTTCTTGAAGAGCTTCCTTGTCTTTATTATACCTTGTTATGTCCTATTTTTCCTTCTGCTGATTCTTCTGGTACTTTTAGAAGAATGTAATGAGTTTCATTATGTTTTGATCGTAGGTGGACTCTCATTACATCACTTCCCATCTGGCGCCGGTGATGAGCGAAAGGGGCTGCAACAAGCACCACAAGGAGACCCAGATCCTTGAACACTTTCAAGACTTCCTGCACGAGCTGGAAGGTATGTCTACAACTAGTCATTGAAAGTGTTGATTGTGATTTTAAGATTTCCACTCTAGGTGTCTGCAGTGGTGTGGTGATCTAAGTATCAGGTGTCTGATGCAGCTGCCCACCAGAGACCAGGATTCAATTCCCGGGCCCGCCACATTTCAAATATGTCTGGATTCCATAGGGTAGTCATATTTGGGCCGCCACTCCAGACGGTGTTTAGTTTTAATTTTGGCATGACTGTTTGTGACTCCACAGCAACCCAGTCTGGTGTTTTAGTTACGGTGTTTTAGTTAACTTTAATGAGCATTACATCATATGTAAGCCTATATACTCACTTGAGTTTTTTTTCTAGTTGCTGAACCAGATGCCACGTCTGAAGACATCACAACTGTACCCTCAGTGATGCAGTGGATTACGGGTCAAGCCCACAGACACCTTCTTCTTTCTGATCGCCAGAACTTCAAGATCACAGTGAAGTTTGACCATGACTGTCACAAGATGCCTAACCACACAATCTGTTATCCAACAGTTAGCGCTTGCACAGACACCATAACATTCCCTGTTGCACACATGTCAGACTATGGGTCTTTCAAAAACGTCATGACAACAGCCATTAAATACGGTGCAGGATTTGATAGAGCATGATGCATTGTGTTTCATGTGTGTAAGCCCACATGTTATATCATCGAATATGTCCGGATTCCACAGGGGAGTTGTGACCTTGCATAGCATGGTCTTAACATACTATTCAGTGAAAAATTTGACCAATTTGTGAGGGTTAAAGGTTGCATCAGTGATTTCAGGCCCAAACATAAATGATCACATTCATCTAATCTAATCTTTCCTAACGATCCGCTAGCTACCCGCCCCATAAGCATGCCGTCAAAAAAACGCGTCTCTGTAGGCAGCCTAGGCTCTGAGATCTGCACACAAAAACAATTTGTTTCACCAACCACTCAAAACCAAAACAAATAGTGTTCCAACCAAACACCGACAGGGGTGTGTGTTGTGAGGTTTTCGTGTGCAGCTGTCATTAGCAGCCGTACACGAGCGCGCGTTCATGTGTGCAGATCTCAGAGCCTAGGCTGCGTACAGAGACGTGTTTTTTTGACGGAATGCTTATGGGGCAGGCAGCTAGCGGATCGTTAGTAAAGAATAGGTGAATTTGTTCATTTATGTTTGGGTCTTGAAATCACTGATACAACCTATAATCTATTGTCTTTTTAGTTGTCATATTGTAAGACACCCACGTTGCTTTTTGTTTAAAAATTCATTCACAAGAGAAATTAATTAACGAGAAAAAATTGTGACATCCACAAACCCTAAGTATTTTTTGGAAATCTGTTCTTGGTGATTTACAGTTTAATGTATTGTTCCAGATATGCTTATGTTCGTTTGGGAAGTATTTTATCATTCCTACACTTATGGTCTTTTAATAGATTTTAAAGATTATTATAGTTGATGCTACTGTGTGAGTGAGGTTCGAGTAATGTAGTTGACTTGAAGTTATGCCAGCACATTTTCTGTTTTCGTGCAAGCCTGTCCTGACATTCATGTAAAAGGACATTTTCTGTTTTCAAGGACTATAAACCACAATGTTACTACACATATTTGCCTTTGGTCTGCAAAACCATACTAATCTTTTTTTATAATATAGTAAATGGATAAATATGTATAATAAACACTTTGGACGACTGGCCATCATTGGGTTTTCTGGAGGAAGGGTTCCATCAAATGGATATGATTGATTTATTGAATTTATGTGTCATGCTTCAAAAATCCCAGCCCATATGGCCTTACAAGAAACTCCAAAGAGGTCAAATACAGAGTTTGATATTACAAAAAAAACAAATGCTATGTTTTGTAAACTGCTTATCCAGCTCTCACATAAGGAATGAGACCAATTGAAGAGCATGCATATAGATATCCCGCCCAAGAGAAGAGGACACTGCAGTGGGGTTGATATCTTGTAAGGCTGCAAGAGCCTCAGCTGACAAGGGACATGCAGTTTCTGGTACTATGGTTCCATGTTCTGGATCAGCACCACAAGCTTCCTGGTCATGCAAGTATTCTATCTGTAATAGAAAATGGAAAGACAAACTAAATACTATTATAACAATTGTCTTCTAACATACTGTGAGATGGAATATTCATGCTATGTTAGGTCGTAGTTATCTAGATACTTCATGTACATGTAACCCCCTTTAAAAACTAATGTGCTGCAATGTCTGGGACAAACCTCAGACAGATCTGGCTCTTGCACCGGTACTTGCATCCTCCCAATTCTCCAAAGCTGATTAGGGGTCAGGTTTGCCTCGGTCCTCAAGGGGTGACAATTCCATGTCTCTACAAAGTTTTGAAGGTCTGCTTGTAGACGTGGAATGAAAACATACCCAAGACAGAAGAGGTGAACAGCATTTGAGAGGTCTACAAACCCCTCTTCCTCCAAGGTGTGAAGCATGTCGTAGTACTGAGATGTTACAGCATTCCACACATCTCTCCATAGTCGTTCCACTCTGCAAATAATTTACATGGTAAAGTGGTCAGTTGCATTGATAAAAAAAAAAACTATGTACAAAATTATATTAGTCTGGCTACAAAAGTTAGAATCCAATTGACTGACGGTTGGTCTAGTGCAGGGGTTCTCAACCTTTTGCAAGCTGGGCCCCCCCAAAGCTGGTTCATTGCAGTTGGGGCCCCAGTGCCCCGCCCCCATCCACCCACCTTGCATAGATAGATAGATAGATAGATAGATAGATAGCCAGCCCTAGGCTATTATTTTTAGGCCCACATTATTATTATTATTATTATTATTATTATCATCAGTAGCGGTAGGTAGGCCTATTATCATTACTAGGCTATTGTTATAATTGGCAGTAGCACCAGACTTCTAATGTGAGCTTGCAGGCATTATTATTATTATTATTATTATGAGTAGTAGAAGGCCTATCATCATTACTAGGCTATTGCTATATAATTATATGCGCTTACATGCTATAATTGTTATTATTATTATTATAATCAGTAGGCCTATTATCATTTTTTTATTAGCTTTATTATTGTTATTATTACTAGGCCTAATAGTAGCCATCATCTGCATTTTTTACAGAAGCTTGCAGGTCGGTGATGTTAATGTGAGACCTGAGCCTGCTTTGCCTTGCAAAGATCCTCAATTCTTGGCTCAATGTTTGATAAACATAGCCTCAAATCATCCTCTATTTGTGCACGATTGGTATTTTGTTTTGAGTGCAGTCATTTTTGAGAATCCTGCCTCACACAAATATGTTGACGCAAAGGAAGGAGAATCTTCAAGGCGACGTCACAGAGTTCAGGATATTCCTGCATCAATGCTGCCCAGAATGACGAAAGAGGGCAGGAGCTAAAGAGTTCCTTCAGTCTACAGTCACTCTTCAGCTCAATAAGCTGTTCCTGCATATCAATTGATAGCTCGCTTTGCTGTGCACACAAACGGATCTCGAACCCACGCAAAGAGCGATAATCCTCTTTAAAGTACGTCGAAATTGTTTTTCATTGCTGACAGGTGCTCAGAAGATGATTGAAATAGGGAGGAGAAATCATGTGACGTGCCTGCATCAGCGATAAAGTCCGCAAGGCTGGGGACATGTCACAGTTCCCTCGACTGATGCGGCCATGCCAGAGGTCTAATTTTTGTGTGAAGGCATGCACTTTGTCTGCAAGGAGCAAAATATGAGTTTCGCGGCCTTGCAAAGACAGGTTGAGGCCATTCAAGCGGTCAAATATATCTACCAAATACGACAGAGATGCAAGCCACATAGTGTCATCCAGATGCTTCGCCAGATCTGATTTGATTTCTGTCAAAAACCACTTCACCTCCTCTCGCAGCTCATACAACCGCTGTAACACGCGCCCCCTGGAGAGCCAGCGAACTTCAGTGTGCAGAAGCAGCTGTTCGTGCCCTGACCCCATTTCCTGGCAGAGGACCCCAAACAAGCGAGAGTTTAGCGGCCGTGATTTGATGAGATTTATAATTTTCACGGATTGGTTCAGCACGGAGTCAAAGAGAACCGGCATTTTTTTAGCAGCTAGTGCTTCGCGATGGACCATGCAATGTGTCCATTTCACAAGTGGAGCTACTTGCTGAACGCGAGCAGCTAGGCCACGCTCACGCCCGTCATTGCCTGCGCACCATCCGTGCATAGGCCAACGATCGTCCCAAGCCAAACCATTTTCACGGATAAAAATATCAAGGACATTGAAAATGGCTTCTCCTGTAGTGTGCGACTGAAGAGGCCGGCAAAATAGGACATCCTCCTCAATTGCCTTGTCCCGCAGATACCTGACATAGGTGAGGAGCTGTGCCTGCCCAGCAATATCAGTGGATTCGTCCAGCTGCAGCGCATAGTAAGGACTCTTTTTTACGAACTCTATCAGTTGCTCTCTGATATCATTGGACATGTCTACAATTCTCCTAGCGACTGTGTCATTGGACAGTGGTACTGCACCGAGTTTGGCTGCTGCACTATCGCCTATCATTATTCTGCACATGTCTTGCGCTGCCGGCAAAATGAGAGTCTCGGCGATTGTATGCGGTTTACCCAGTTTACCAATTCTTTTGGCCACTACATACGATGCCTCCAAACACTGTTTAGACACAGTGCTGTGCACTGAAATGGTTGCCTGTTGCTGATGGAGGCCATCAAGCTTTCTTTTAAAATATTCAGCCGGTTTATTTTTAATGCTAGCATGCTTTGTTTCGAGGTGCCTTTTTAATTTGCAGGGCTTCATACTGTCGTTTGCCAGCACCACGGCACACACGACACACTGAGGTCTCAGATCAGCCGTGACTGTAAATCCAAACTGCAGGTATGCTTCATCGCATTACCTTCAAGTTTTTTGCAGCTGGTGGTGCGTCGGTTGGCTTGTTGGTCCTCACAAGAAATTTCTCCATTTTTGTTGTGTTTTCAATAAAGTTTAGGCAATATGTAACTGTGTGTGTGGCTATGTTGAGAGACGTATCAGGGGCTAATCAGTCAGGACTTAGGCACGATCTTTAATTAAACAAACAAAAGAATTATTTTGCAGACAATTCAGATTTTATTTAAATACTTAACGATTGCAGTCCTCATCTGTGTGTGTGTGTGTGTGTGTGTGTGTGTGTGTGTGTGTGTGTGTGTGTGTGTGTGTGTGTGTGTGTGTGTGTGTGTGTGTGTGTGTGTGTGTCTTAGTCGCGTGGGTAGTTTTAGCTAAGTGTAGCTAATGCCTAGCAGTTAAAAAAATACTAGCTAGGGCTGAGATTTGATCTAATCTTTAACAAAAATGTTTGTGGGTTTAGTCTTTAAAAAGACTGTTGGGGTTTTGTAGTAAAGGCCTACGTAAATCGAGATTGATAAAAGACTAGCGAGAGCTGCGAACTTGGCAAGAGACTAGACTAGAGTGAATGGAGAGCTATGTCGTGAGTCAATTTAAATGCAGTGAAGAATTATTTTTTGTGTGAGAGTGAGTGAACATTTACATTTACCCCGCTCTGTAAGCCAGGGCGGGAACCATGCGCATGCGCAATTCATTTGCAGCCCTGGACGCGGAGGGGTGTGTGTCTCCTCTCTGCTCTGACTGCAGGCTGGGACTGCTGCGCGAGGCTACTGAGAGACTGACCGCCTGTGAGTGCTTTTGGACGGGAGAGGGGCTCACGGCAGCACCCGCTGCTCGTTGAGCACAGAAGGCCTAACTGCAAAGTGATTCGTGCTTTCGAGTCGCCAAACACCACAAAAGTCTCCAAAAACACCAGTAAAAGTCGCTGGATTTGTTTCTTTTGACAAAAAAAAAAAAAAACAGTCGCCAAGAGGATGATTTGTTTGTGTTATAATCAGTGCTTGAAGTGGGGGGGAAAGGTGGCGGTACTCTCTTTGCATTGGCAAATCATGACAGTTTTACAGTGAAAAACAAAACTTGGAGATATTGCTGTTACAAAAAATTATTTATTATTATTGTTAATTATTTATTAACAACATAAATGTATTTAAACATGTTTGTGTGTGCGTGGCTTCTCGAGGAGAAATTAAACAAATGAGCGCCGTTTTCTAAAGTCTATGAGCGCAGCACACACAAATAAACTAAATTGACATACTGCAGTTAAATTTAAAAATGTGGTGTTTTTATATTTAATACATTTGAATACAGTTCAGCAACATAGGCTACATCACACGACCTGTCGACCAAGAAAGCTGACAATTGACCATCACTTAATTTACCATCACCTCACGATTGAAAATGTGACACTGATTTCATATGACGTTCAACAAACAAGTTCATAATATTAAGTCACTTACATTTCAGACGAAATAATGACTGATTTGGTCTATTTTAGCAGCGAAAATAGATCAGATGACAAAGATCACAGCATAGCGCATCTCAGCATCACTCATGTTTTTTTTGAATGATTCAGGGTTTTGAACGAATCGGTTGAGTCAAAGATGTAATGACCCAATCATAAATATCTGTCTCATTCTTGATAAATCGGCAGTTTGAACGAATCGTTTGAATGAACGACTCAATGACTCGCTTAATAAAACCACTTATCACCTGCATTTGCGCTCACTATCGACAAACCAATCTAATTTGTTTAAAACTTTTTTTTTTTAATCAGTCCAAACACATTTTAAATTTTATTCAGGAGTTATGTATATACAAAACTATAACTTTTTATGACAGCAGTTTAGTGCAATTTTTATTTTTTATTTTTTCGTTTTTTTCCCCTTCAATCTGTAGCCTACTCACATTTTTTTATTCATTGTTAGACGTCTTCATTGTTTTTGTGATAAGAAAAAAAAAAAAAAAATTTAAAAAAAAAAAAAAAAAAAAATTTGTAGCCTACTCGCGCCCCCCCGGGAGAGTGCCCCACCGGTTGAGAACCACTGGTCTAGTGTAAGGGAAAGCGTCTTTTCCACTCAAAATTTTAATAGACTAATCAGTGCCATGAATTGTAATGATTAGCCAATCAACAGCAAGGGGGCAGAAGTAATGCTTTTGTCAAAACGGTAGTCTGGCCTAGTATCAGCTGTGGTGCCTGTGGCTTGTCTATTCCGCTAGATACCAGTGTACTACAGGCAATACCTCAAACAATATCTGTAGAGCAGTTCATCATGCCTAAAAATAACAGACAAGCCTCCCCCTAGGATGTATATGTAATACCCCATTAGTTTGGGGGACTTGCAATCAGGTTACTATCGGTTGTCAAGCATAATCAAGCTAATTGTTGGGATGGATGTAGCTAACTGTAGGTAGGATGCAATGTAAACCCTGGATTGAGAGGAAAGTAATAACATAGACCATCTTCACCTTTGGTTGTGCACACTTTTCCCAGCTATAAAGCTGCCACGACCTGTTCCTCGCACAGTGAACATGGATCTTGCTATCTCCACATTTTCTACGCCTTGGTCACCGCGTACTCTGAATGAAAAAAGCACTATGAGATTAATTTGAAAACAATAGTATTTGAAACTGAAAGGAGGGAGAAAGTCCTTACTTACCTTGATGGCCATCCATGTTTCTGCACACTCTCCATGAAAAACCTCAAACCAGTCTCTGCCTTATTATTCCCAGCCGCATTGAGGTACAAAACCTGATTGAGGATAGAAATTGAAAATGTTAGATTCCAAGCAAAACTAAAAATGTAAATAAGTAAACCAGCAGTTCAATTTAAAAATGATTGTCAACTGTACCTTCCGAGAAAAGCCATCGATACCTCCGAACACCACTATGTTGTACCTTAAAATTATCAGATTGGATATTATCTCTGTGACAGGCAACCACTGATAAGAAATGTGCGATTTTCTAATATCCACTATAATATGCTATTTGAACATCACCCCATCCAACACATCATAAACCTAACTAAAGTGTTTCCCATCCATAGACCAGTGTGTGGTGCAGCACCACAGAATCAACATCAAGGGCCACAAATTGATTCCGCTTTTTCCCCCAACGCAATTTTGAAATATAAATATTATTACATTCATTCATATCGATGAGTAATTCTCAACATGAAACTTAAAAGACAGGTCTTCCTCCAACATAATGTCCAGGTATTTGTATGAGCAAACTAATTCTACTGGCCTGCCCTGTAATGTATGGAGTTGGGCTGAGGAATGAAACCAGGCAGGGTTCTGTTAAAAATGTTTTTAGTTGTCTTCTCTTAAATAACTTATTTAAAGAATTAAGATTGAGCTGAGTAATTCAAAATACTTCTTGTAGCTTTAAAATTGTCTCAGCAGGTGACTGAAGAACGATAGATAAGCATACAGGTGTATATTTAACGTGGCAGCTTCAGAAAGTATGTGTTTGAATGCCGTCTGCTGCACACACTCTGACCCTGATGACAGACTCCACTGACTGCCACGACACCATGACACCCGATTCCCCCACCAGTGCCAGAGGGGCACCACAAATTGCTACCTGTTCTGTGGGGAACACTGACATAACCCTCATAAACCGAACATTAACTTCACAAGGCTTGAAATCATATTTGTGCAGTAAAAATGGAGACAACCTCATAAATAAAACACTACCTGATCAACTTGTGATTGGTGTCAACGTGGACAAGAGACAATGGAGCTGGGACAGAGTATGTCCGTCTGGCAATGCATTTCAACTGGATTATTCTTGAGATGATGCCTGCTCCATCAACACGCTGCAAGGATGACTTGACTCTACTCCATGTGACACGGTGTCCCATGGCCAGTAGAGCCCCTTTCACCAGCCTATATCCAGCATCAGGCATTCTGGCCTTTATGGATCTCACCTTAAAGATAGAGTTTAAAAGGTATTAAGTCACATATGGCCACTCTGTGATTGGTTTATCCAATTCCATCCTCCATCCCTACCCCACAGAAGAACTGTTGATATTAAGAATGAATAACAAAATACTGCCAGACGGGAGATGCTCAGTAGATAAACACCATCACAGATTCTAGTGGGGCCTAAGCAAAGATGGTGGAATTTCAAAAAAGGCAGCCCCAATCCATATTCTCATATCATGACACACCCACTTATTATTTTGACCATGCCCATTTAGGAGACATGGTGGCAAAAGCTCTGTTTGCAGATTTATCCATCTTTAAAGTAAAAATGTAACTGGCCTAATGGATCAATGAAAAAGATTGTTTTTTATGGCATCATGAATTTTACTGTCATACTTGCCTTCATATCAAGGACATAATTGGGAATGTCAGAGTAGCTGCTTCTGACTGACAGACCATACTCTCTCATCCTCCTATACAGGGTGGATCTTGAAATACCATGAGCATTAACCAGAGTGGTCAATGGTAGGTTGGTGCTTAAAAGACTTTCAATAACATCCCTACTGATACTCAATCTAGGTTGCCCCACACTTCCATTCCACTCGACTACAGCTACATTGTCAACTAAAGGGGTGACGGGAGTGTTGGAAAGCAGAGCCTGGATCACCTCATTGAGCTGCTCAAAGCCAACTATAACACATTGAGGAATATCTATATAAGCTGCCCCTGCCCGTAAAAACTGCAGTTCCTGATAGGTGATGAAGTGGAGATATTCAAAATCGATGGGCTCCCTACTGATTACAGCAGTCAGTCTATCCCTGGCCCTTCTTAATAGCTGCCACCTAATCGATCCCTGCAAGATGAAAAATAGGGAAAACAAAAAACAAAACAAAAAATCAACAAGGAGAAGAAGTGCAGATAGGTTACAGATAATTAAATGTTTATGTAAAGAGGGCGTCATACCTGAACTCTAGGAAGGTGTTGCACAGTCTCGGTGTTATGTGCATCAGACTGAAAGGGATTATGCATGTAAGGACACCTCAAAAACATATTGTGTGGCAACAGCACTGAAATAAACTTTGCAATGGCTTATGCCTGATGCAGATTACACGATTTTAGCCTGATTTTGGCACAATCCATTTGACGTAGGGTGTCGTGGAGATTCGCAAATGACAAACGGGCGTCGGGACGCAAGATTCGATCGTTTCATCTTGTATAGTGTGTCATAGTGGGAGACAACGTCGCGTCTGCGATGCTTCAGGACATCACAACAGAAAGACTAGCATGTTTAATTTTTTAACGGTCCTCCTCGACGACGGCGCACAAGTGAGTGAGGGAGAGTGAGTGAGTGAGTGAGTGAGAATCTGTTAGCGAGTGAGTGAGTGAGCAAGTGCGCAAGAGTGAGTGAGTGAGTGAGTGAGTGTGTGTGTGTGTGAGAGAGAGAGAGAATGTGAGTGAGTGTGTATGTGCCAGTGTGTGTGCGAGTGACTGAGTGAGTGTGTATGTGGGACAGTGCGAGCGAGTGAGTGCGTCTAGGCTATGTGAGTGAGCGTGTATGAGTGTGTGAGACGGCTTGCGATGACTGGTCGGAAAGCAACGTGTAGTCTGACACGTTTCTTGTCCACGACATGACAAGATTTTTAGGAGTCAAAATCGTGTAATCTGACACAGTGACTATTGTAACAGACAAAAAATCTGAACCAGGCATTACCGGAGGTTGTGTGCGGTCACTGCGGTGATTTTCCATGCTGGAAATAAAAAGCAAGCATGAATGCACATTGACAGTAACTTTTTATTTTATGTAAACATGTACATTTCCTCTGTTTATGGGAACCATTTAGTCCCAGATCTGCCATTAACGTTGGTTATAATTATAATGTAACTATGTAAGCAGTGTTGACCTCAGAACTTTCAGATACAATGATGGTTGGACCTCAGTTCAGGGGAAAGCAAAGAGGGTACTGGGGTATGCACCATATGGAGCCATATCGCATTAATTATCGCAGGCGATACGTGATAATGAAGGGGAAATTGCCCCGGTTGGTTGTCAGTGAACTGCGAAACTAGTGAAAACTTAACTTACAATTAAACTATTTCAAAACATTAATATGGCATTTGATTTAAACATAGTATAAACCAGGTGATTTTGCAAGTTTACCTAGCATAGATGGTAAAAATATTTAGAATAAGCCCCGTGTAGCTGAGTTTGCGAGCTATACATGCAGTGTAGCTAAGCATGTAGTGCAACAACCATACAAAGACTATTTTAAACAAAACTAGGTGGGGACACTTTCAAACGGTATATCAATCACTGTCTAACGTTAGCTAGTTGTAGGGTTGCCACCTTCCATGCATACAAACGTTAATTGAAAGTTGTACGGGAGGTTGTATGAACAAGCAGTTACTCTTCAGGGGTGTTTTGAGGCTAGCAAGTGCAAAGGTAGAAACTAGCTCACTACTCACTAAATAAGGCGTGAAACTATCTAAATCAAAACATTAATTTGGCATTTGATTTAAACAAAGTATAAGGTGATTTTGCAAGTTTACCTAGCATGATGGCTGGTTAGCTTTACTAGCGATTAGCAAGCAAATAATATAATACACATTCATTCATGAATATGAGTGCTATTTTTTAATGTTTAATCTTCAGTGATACTGAACTTGCTCAGCCAGCTGTGTGTCATCATCTTACCCAAACATTGGAAGTGTCATATGTCCATGCGGCATCTATGCAGGTGAACCCAACAATGGTGTAATGATTCAGTTTGACTCCCAAGACAAGACGATCCTCACCCGAACTGGCCAATAGGAACGCGCCCCGCTGACACAATTCTCACAGTGAAAGCAAAATCCTGACACGAGAGAAAGAAATTGAATCAAGAGCAAAGAAAAGCGTTTCGAGAGAAACACTTTTTTTTTTTTAAAAAGAAAATATTTTCACACTGATAGCAAAAAATAAATTTGAGAGTTTTTTTCAAAGTATTTTGAGAGATTTTTTTTCTCAGAAATAATTTAAAAAATTTTAAATGTATATTTTTTATGTTCTATGTGAAAACACTTTCTCTCAAACTTTTTTTTTTCTCTCAGATCTTTTTTTTTTCTCTCAGATCTTTTTTTTTTTCTCTCAAACTTTTTTTTTTCTCTCAGATCTTTTATTTTCTCGCATGTAATAAAGACACAAAACTAACTCCATACACAGTTCTGTTAAATATGTTTAATTGTAAAGTTGATACATTTGAGTTAAAGTCATTCATCTACAAACTTACCTGGTCCACCACATGGTTAGGTCAAAGAGGGGGAGGGCCTTATGTCGCCATTTTTATAACCTCAGGGGAGGTCATGGGCTAGACCATGTGGAGGAAATCTGTTGGGATTTTATTTTGGAGTTTAATGTATTTCTGTATTGTGATTAAGTTCTTTGTGTTTATAGTCTTAGTTAAACAATGTTATAATATATGGGATTTAAATCCTTTTTGAAGGAAGCAAGTTTTTACCCTTTGCAAACAGGTAAAGTCTTGGCCTTACCTTTAAAGTTAGATAGACCAGTCCAGGGGAGGGGCCTTACCTGCTGGGAGAGTATAAAAGCTGACTGGGAGTAATAGAGAGGAGAAGTAGCCTGGTACACGTGGGGTTTTCTCAGTTGTGTTAATTTCTGTTGCTTTTGACTTAGTTAAGCTCAGTTATGGTTTTGTAAATATGTATTATTTTTCCACGTTTACCACGGTGCAAAATAAATTGGGTTTGACGGGAATATTCTTTGAGTCTGCCTCCTACTTTTGACCACTTTGGCCAGCTTCCCCACAGAGTGTATAAAACATATGATTTGTAAATAGAAATTGGTAAGAAATGAAAAACTATTTCACAAAACACCCAGCAGGTGGTGTTACAAACGCCTTTACATTAAGATTTTATTGTGAAGAATTAGACAAAATAAGTAATTTTATGTTGAAAGGCAGAAATCATCCACCAGATGTGTTAAATAATAACAGCTTGATCCCAGACTAAAATAAAGCTAAAAGAGCGAAAAGGTGAGTGTCCGATTAAGGATAATAGTAGTGTCGAATCTGATAATAGTAGCTTCCGCCAAAAGCTCGGACGATAGCGCTGCTTTACTGCCACAGTAAAAACATTTCGCAAAGAAATAATTCAAACAATATATGGTTAGAAACTTAAGAAATTACACTTCATTTTAAGACCAGTTAGTTGTCTGAACTCCAGAGACAAACGACGTGATCACCCGTTAAAGACAAAAAAGTTAGCGAATTTTAGCTCAAACCGTCCGACTCAGGATACACTTACGTTAGATGTTAATCATAATACTGTTAAGGTAGAGTTTCAAATTTATTTTTACTGGCTTTGCTTTAAAAAATAGATCCGGATATACAATTTATCATGTCATTTCTTGCTCAAATCCAAACACTATTTGCATTGCGTATATGGCTATTAAACATAGTTTAACATCAAAACAATAGATTTATTCATGATATCTGTAATATCTTTTTAAGTGATCGAATTAAGGATGTTATGGCTTTGACATATAACGTGCAAATGAGCGCAACTTGGTAAACCTGCATTATTCACCGGGTGCACTACCCATACGGTAGGCTATCGTCAATGCTCTGAAGCCCACCGCTAATGACTTTTGAAAATAACGTGCTATCATTATGTACGAGATAATGTAAGATTATCTCGCAAAAAAATTACGAATGAACTTTTTCAATGAAATTGTAATTGCACAGAAGTTTGTGCTACTGTTATGTGGACGTGTGGAGAGTGTCTCTGGGAGCTCTGTTCTTATATTAAACTGCCCTCAGAGTGTGTTATAAAGTATGACAACTGTACCTAGTACCTTCAATGTAGTACCTAGTGCTGTTAACACTTTTCAGTTACATTCAATACATCTAAGTAATGTCATTGTATTGTCAATGTAAACATATGTAGTGTAGTGTACTATGTAATGTAATAAGAAATATTAATTTATTAATTTGGGTAAATTATCAATTAATATTTTTATTATCAAAATTATTTCCTCAGGTACCAAAAATACACTGTAGCGTACATAAGGGTATGTTTGTATAAACATATAGAAGATTAATTTTAATAATTAATTTTGATATTAATATTAATTCATTAAAATTAATTTCTGATTAAAAGGGGCACCACCCTGGTTTTTAACAGGTCCAGAGAAACTGTTTAATCTAGTCTCATTAATCTTAAAGGAAGAGAATTCTATTGTTTTCGAACATTTCTTAATTATAAACAGAGAAACATTAATGTCTTTTATGGGATTTTATTAAAAATTACACAGATCTAACACAGGTATAAGGGTAGCTAACATTGGAACAGGGAAGGAATTGGAAACAATACACAGGAACGAACACAGGGATAAATACAGGAATAAATATTTGCTTCAGATGGTTTGTGAACCAAAGGAATGTTTAGGCCTGTTAATCTAAATGAAAAGGGGCTTTTAACGGAGAAGGGGATGGCGATTTTGGGCATAGGACATTTAACGACACCAAGGCTGTTGTGTCACGTGCGGACTTACTCTTGAGGTCAGCGGGGCTGGCACGGTTAGGTGGGTCGCTATCAGCGGTCCAAGCGTCCTGAATGTTGTCCAGAAAGTCTGTCGCTTACTGATGGAGCGTTCCCCACCAAGGGTGCCGTCTCGTACGTGTCTCCTCCAGAGGGTTTGCAGCCCGGTGTAGAGAGAGGTGTCCGGTTGTTGTCCAAAGCACCTGGGCCTCCGTGTACCGTTAGAAGTCTGAGGTTATGCAAGTCATTGCAGTGTCCATGAAAGAGTTCTTAGCTGTTGCTGGTTAAAACTTGCTTCTGCGCGCGCTCCTTTGGAGAAAGAGCAGGCGCTTTAGCAGGCACGGTCTTTTGGGCAAGGAAGTTTACTCGTGCTTACACGAGGCTCGAAGCTTTAGGCCATGGTCGCCGGGACAGGGCGGTCCGTAGACGCAGGGTCCGACGAGGCGGGAAGCCGAAGGGCAAGAGAGCAAAGAGCAAAGAGAGTGAGTTCTTGGCCAGTGGCCAGTTTTATCACCTTTGGCCTGGGGGCGTGTCTCAAGGGTCCTTCCAGCCAAAAGGGGAGTCGCTTAGTGAATGAAGTTTACTGAAGTTAAATGGTTACACGAAGTTTTAAAACATTCCTTTGTTTCACCCTAATTTCCCTGGTTCTCATAAAACACACAAAATATTCGTACTTGTGGGATTATACAAAGACAATGCAGTTGTCAGACTTATTATGAAAACATATTCATTACATTTTATTAAAATAAAACGTAAACTTGTAGAAATGGGATAAGGAATTATTTAGCATGTAAAACTCCGTGTCCTGGAAACGAACAGTATAATTGTTAGTACATCAACACCCAACTGTCCTTTAGCGAAGTTAGAGCCATTTGTCCATTTTAACATCAGGGGGTATTGTTTGATCATCCTCAAGGCTCTGATCAAAGCATTGCTGGCCTGGTGCCTGGAAAGGAGGTATTTCTGTTAAAGCTGAATACACAACTTTATCAACCAAACTTTACGGTTATGGTGCCATTCTGTCCTGGTCTTCAAAGTCAAGTCAAAGTCTGCTTTATTGTCAATTTCCACATGTACAGTACATACATACAGAGAATCGAAATTGCGTTACTCTCAGTCCCCCGGTGCATACAGATAACATCATTATCATTATCATTATCATTAAAGCCTAAAAAATAACTCAAATTTAAAAATGTAGATACAACTATACAATAAGGGAGTGATAAAAAAAGACATAATAAAATTAAAAAATAAAGCTAAAAATAAAGTTAAATAAAGCAGCGCAAGGTGAGTGACAGATATTGTGCAAATCAATAAAGTGAACAACAGTGCAGTTAAAAGATTCTTTTAGTGCAAAAATCACTTATTAAAATATCTTGTCTGATTAAAGTGACAAGTGTCCAAGAGCCATGGTTGCCAGGGTAGCGGTTTTCCCGCACAATTGGGCTATTTTAGAAAAGGAGTTGCGGGAAAAAATACGCAGTTGCGGGTTGCGGTTTTTTGGGCTACATTTAAAATGTACGCAAAAATAAATAAAAATAAAATAAAATAATTGTGGACAAAGATAAAAGTGAACCTTTTATTAGTGGGTGTTGATCCCCGGGAATGAATACTTTGCAACAAACGCTGCTTCTCGCGAGATGCGAGTAGGCGCGCGCTACATGTGCTTAATCAAGCATCATCATCACGTCACTCACATGTGAGAGCGTTGTAGTCAGAAGCGTCGGTTTGGTTGTCTGTTGATGAACAAGCAGCATTCTAAAATGTCAGGTAAATGGGAAAGTATGGAAAGAAGTATCGCAAAGAATGGGAGACAGAGAAAGGATTAAAGGAGTGGATTCGAAGTGTTCCAAATGATGATAGAAAAGCGTTTTGCAAATATTGCAAATGTGAAATAAGAGCTCACCACGGTGATCTGGTAGCTCATGCTGCAACTGAAAAACATAAAAAAAATGCGGCTCCTTTCTCAAATGCCAGAACATTATTTGACACAGGCAGTTCCTTTCTAAAAAATAATGCACCTGTGAAAGAGGCAGAGTTGAAGCTGGCTGCCCATGTTGCTTGTCACTCAAGCACTTCAACAGTTGACCACTTAGGAAGTGTTGTGGAAGAAATTTCGAAAAAAGGCATTAGTTTACATCGAACGAAATGCACAGCACTAATTAATTCAGTGATAGGACCAGTTGTACACGAAGACCTTTTGGAGGATGTAGGAAGTGGACCATACTCTCTAATTGTTGATGAGAGCACTGATGTCACGACCAAAAACAACTGTGTATAGTCATCAAATATTACAGCAAAAGCTCTCACGAATCATTAGCACTTTTGCAGGAATGATCAATATAGTAGCTGGTGATTCACTTACCATAGCAAATGCATTATTCAAATTTCTGGATGAAAACAAATTGTCCATACTGAATTGCATCGGTCTTGCAACTGATGGCTGTAACACAATGTGTGGGCAACATAATTCAGTGCTACAGAAATTCCGTGACCGCAATCCTCATATTGTCTACATAAAGTGTGTGTGCCATTCTCTTCAGCTCTGTGCATCAAAAGCCGTCAGTGTCCTCCCCAGAAATGTTGAGTACATGGTTTCTCAGACCTACAGTTGGTTTTCAAATGCCACCCAGCGTCTCCAAAAATTTTCTGAACTGTACAAAACCATAAATGTTGGTGAAAGCCCACTGAAGATTCTGCAACTGTCTGACACTAGGTGGCTCGCTATTAGTGAGTGCATCAACCGGATCCTTGCACAGTATGTGGAGCTTAAGTTGCATTTTCAGTTGACAAAAGACAGTGAGAGGAGCTATGCTGCGGAACTGCTGTACCAAATGTATAGTGACAATATTAACCTGATATACCTGAAATTCCTCCAACCAATTGTGTCAGAGTTAAACAGACTTAATAAAATCTTTCAACTTGACAAACCTGATCCTGCAAAACTTCTTACGGAACTTCTAACATTTTACCGGTCCCTGCTTGAGCGCATAGGTTTGCCAAAGACATTCCAGAGCTGGCAAGACATCATGGAGTTTAACCTTTCTGATGAGAATCTTTTGCCACTTGATGCCGTAGACTTTGGGGTGCAGTTCCGTCTTGCTTTGTTTGAAGCGAATGGAATAAGTGACCTAGCTGAACAGGACATGAAACGCAGGTGCAGGGACTACATGCTAGAGTTATCTAAGGAAATTAGGAAGAGACTTCCAGATAACATTAAACAGTTAGAGGCTCTCAAATTCCTGTCACCGAGTCATACTCTGTCGTCAAGTAAGCCAAGGATTGATGATCTTCCCTTTTTCCACCTCTTCAAGGGAGATGTAGGAAAAGCAGAGCAACAGTGGAGAGTAATTCACACTCTGGAATGGAACAATGCAGAAGATGGCAAAACAGAGGACTTCTGGGTAGAAGTTTCTGCATACACAGATACTGCAGGTGATAGAAATTTTGAAGATCTTGGGTATTTTGCATTGAGTCTTCTTGCTCTACCATTCAGCAATGCAGCAGTTGAGCGTTCATTTTCCCAAATGTCACTGATAAAGAACAAGCTACGAAACAGGCTAGAGCAGAATTCTTTGCTAAATATAATGAGGATTCGGGCTTACATGCAAAGAAGAAACATATGCTGCCATGAATTTAAACCATCACCACGGATGCTTTCTCTCTTTACTGCTGAAATCTATTCAGCACCACCGGAGAAGGGTGGGGAAGAGAGCACCGATGTCTTAAATAAAACAGCCCTGAGATTGTATATAGTTCTGTTCAAATCTGTAATCAGAATGAGGCTGCGCAGTTAGGCCATTTAAGAAGAAAATGTTGTGAAAAGTTCTGATAAAAAAAAAAGAAGACAAACAACAACAAAACAAAGGGACAAGTGTTCAAGTGTTCAAGTTCACCCAGTAAGCATATTTGTAATAATATTGATAAAAGCCAGAGTATGTTAATTTAGTTTAACATTGTGTTAATTTTAATATTGATGCTTGTGTGTAAACAGAACAGCCGCAGATCTGGAGAGAAAAGCATCAGCGAGAAGTGTTGAGAAGAGAAAAAGTAAGTACAAGTTAGTACTTCTGACTAGGGTCAGAAAATATCAGAGAGGATATGTTCTTATTTGACCTTTATTGTATAAGATTGTGTATTACAAAAAACACAGTGTGTGATATTAAGAATTTGGGTAAGACAAAAGTTTTCATTCCATTTGGGCGGGTTTTGAGTTGTCATTGGGCTGGAAATATTTCTGGGACCTGGCAACCCTGCCAAGAGCAGTTATTTACTGACTGATGAGGTAGTGGAATGACATCAGTTCCATGCCGAATGAGGTAGTGTGCGGTGAGTGAGCAGACCAATGCTGCACAAGTGACTAGTGCATGTCATCATATGAAGTCCTTTGTGACCTGGGTGTCAGATCTCTCCGGGCTCTGTCTTTTTATGATAACAAACAGAGTTGTTAATTATAAGTCCTGAAGACTCGTTCGGTCTTATCTAAGCACGAAACATCTGTGAGTATTTAAAAAGGGCACATTTAATCTCCTGTGGGGAAGATCTCGGTGCTCGTCCAGACTCCTGCTTGCTGGGGCGTCTGGAAGGGATAAGTGTGGAACTGGTCTGCTACACATATGTACATAGCTTATGTTAAAACATAATCTTTTTTTAGTCACTTAGTCTAAGAGAAATGATTATAAGCTTATGACCATGATATTTTGTTTATGTGAAGCCCTGTTGTTATCTACCCTAACCTGCAGTTGTTATTGTAACACTATATGTACAGTACAAGTTTGGTAACCTTTTAAGGTCATACTAACACCTAATGTGTTTTTGTATGTTTGTTTAAGTTTTCCTCTAGGTGATCCAGACAGACTGGACCAGTGGGTGTTGAAGATGAGGAGACAGAACTGGACTCCTACCTCTTCCAGTCGGTTGTGCAGTCAACACTTTGAGATGGATTGCTTCTGCACTGATTTGAGGGTACCCAAAGCTTTGTGTCATCTTTATTACAAGGACAGTACATACTGACCAACAGTACAACTGTATAATAACATTAGTCCACATGGGTTATTGTAGAACTGCACAGTGAGTCACAAGCGAGCAGCAGCTTTATCAGAAACGTCATTAATTACATGCAGGCCATTAGGAGACAAATAAAATACAAAAATAATTCAAAATTAAAAGGACAAATAGAAAATATGCGTTAGTTACACTACAGACATCTTATTAAGCAAAGAGAAACAGAAGTTGTTAAAACAGCAGGGCACAGAGGGGTTTAATACTGACAAGTCTGATCTGATAAGCCACATTTTTGAAAGAGAGTGAAATAATTTAGTTAAATAAATTTTTCTGATGGTAGTTGGAATAATATTCCATTATTTGGAAGCTCGAAAAGAAACGGCAGACTGACTGAAAGCTGTTTTTCTAATCTATTTAGTCTATCAATTTGTTAGTATTTTTTTATTGAGATGCACTCTTTTTACACTTATTTGCTCACTTTTCTACATTGCACCTAGATTAGACACCTACTCACTCACCTGTTGAAACCATAGATAGTATAATTATGGATGATATCCGCCCATTGGTCCCCTATTCACCAATATTGTCATTACGAATGGGCAATAAAATGGCCGTTACATCCGGGCTTTTCGGGTTTTACTCCATAGTAAAACAATAGTTTTTAGATAGCATAAACCAACGTAATTTTCAAAAATTCACCCCCAGAGTTGTCACGTAGTAAAAACTTAGCTCTAGAGACCGGAGCCATCTTTTGTACCAGGCTGTAAACATGATTTTTACACTTGTAAAGTCGCCATTGGGTTTCTCCTTATATTTCTGCTTTTGGAGCCTGCCCTCTGGTGGACGGAGGTATATCGCTGTATTTTGCTGTAAAATCACCGTATGGCGGCGCCCTTACACGACGACCATTTAAGAGGTACCATGGGAGAGGCTTGGTTGAAACCAGTTAGAACCAGTGGACACATAGTGGGAAAGTACTGATATAGACTGCTTCCGGCGAGAAGTGCGGCCATAGATTACTATTACTTTTGTGGTTTCAAGTTGACCATGGACACAACTCGTTGATACAGGAATGCTCTAAATAAAAAATATGTACAACTGTGATTCTACAATAAATCAATTAAATAAAGTAGCTACAATGCCCTATAATGTATTTTCTTTATATCTCTTTTAACAGGGAAGGACTTGCTCGACAAGCACAGCGTGCTCACCAATTTCTTTTTTTCAAAAGACAAACATCCAAAGCCTAGACGGTCACGGCAGGTATGTTGGTTGAGAGGTTGAGAATGTTAATAATGTGTCAAATTACAGTGTTAAGTGTCAAAGTGTAAATATTATTATGTATGTCATGTACATTTGTGGCCATGCAAACCTTAACTGGGAAATTAATGATTAGATCTTTTTCTATATGTCTTAGAGCCTGCATGAACGGGGCCTAAGTACATTTCAGAGAGTCTGTGTGTGCAATAATTACATCGTCGGTGGAATATGTCTGATAACAGGATTTGCTTTTAATAGAGTTGGCAGAATAATTTCCTCTGTTAAATATTGTATAGTTCGCTTTCATTTCATTTTGTTGTGAGACATAGTTCAGTATGTCCACCCTAGTTCATTGTATTTTTACATGTTCTGTATTGTATTTTTAATCCTTATGTCCTGTTTCTGGATGTGCATTTTATTTAACAGTTGTTGTCCCGTCTTATATGTTCCCACCTTGTTGTGGTGAGTGGGCTTTCAACCAAGACAGGCCAACTTGAATTTGTTTTGTGATCTTTTTTTTTGTCTGACTTTCCACAGGGTCCCGTCCTGCAGCAGTCATTTTAAACTCCTCATTACATCCTCGCCACGTCCACCTTCACCCTTACAACCTGATGGGACAAGGCTTTGTTTGTTGCTTCTCAAACCTTTTGGATTACAAACATATGTGACACCTTTTACACACTTGAGCATTAGAAAAATAAACAGTTTACAATTCATTTGCACTTTTTTATTTTCAATGAATGTATTGTATCAAGTTTTACAATTTTAAACAAACTTCTTCTGCTTTAAGTATGGGCATGCCTTACTTATAATTTAATCTACCATCTAGTGGTATAAAATCAAAAACTACAAAAATGTCAAATCTGTTGTTTACAACATTGTCTAAAATAAAAAAAAGAATGCAGTATTTTGAAAATCACAGTATTTTATTTAAAAAGTAATTGAACACAAACAAAATAATAATTATGAACAAACTGCTGCAGATGTTTTAACAGATGTTTCCAGGTGCAGAAGCAGGGGAGCAGAGGGCAGGTCCATCGTGAAAACTACAAGAGTTATGTATAACGTGGCTGTAACTAAGTAAAATATAGTCTCCAAAGTAATGTGTAACTGGACTTGTCTGTGCAACAGGCTCTTGGGAGGTCTTCTTTCCAGGTGCAGAAGGCAGGAGCGGGGGAGCAGAGGGCAAATCCATCTTGAAAACTACAAGAGACAGAGTTATGTATAACCTCCTGTAACTGAGCCTCCTTAACTTTAGTTTCCAAAGTAATGTGTAACTGTTGTCTGGGCAGTGGGCTCTAGAAGTGAGCAATTTGAACAGTGTCGCTTTTCCATATTTTAAACTACAATAGAAAAAGTTAGATTAGCATGCTATATTATAGCTACATACCTCAAGCATTATTCAAAAGCCTTGTAAAATGTTAACTATATAACATATAGATACAGCGTGTTCATGAATTGAAAATCATTTTATTTTAATTTAAAAGTATAGTATTTTGGCTTTAATTGCACTCAACAGGTTCTTTCTGTACATTTAATACATGTTTTACTCTATTTAGAAAAAGTAACAATAACAATCTTTCAATCTATAGTTTGATCCCAAAACATGCACAAAAGCCAGAGCAGAGGGAATAAAGTATTTATACAATTGACAGAGTCTTTGCTTTCTTAACGTGGACTTGCAAGTAAAACTTCAAATAAAATTAGCATAAAGTATTAAGAAATTGTCTGGGCAGTTTAACAGCTATTAGAGTTGATTTCAAATTAGTTTTAAATGCAGTCAAAGTCATGAAGTCCACTTACTTATAGCTACAAGAGCAAGCCAACAATGGCAACGTAAATATTAACTATAACCCCACTGTGGAAAAAACTAAATGTAGCGTGTTCATGAATTGAAAATCACTTGCGTTAGCCTGGTGTTAATTTCGAGTATAGTATTTTGGCTTTATTGCACAATCTACAGGTTCTCTGTACATTTAATACATATTTTACTCTACGGGCTTAGAAAAGTAACAATAACAATCTTTGCCCATTTTAGTAACATCCTCTGACAAAAGCCAGAAGTGGGAATGTATTTATACATTGAAGTCTTTGCTTTGCCCTGACTTTGAGGCTGTCAAATAAAATTAGCAAATAGTACTGAATAACAGCTATTACATCCATTTTTATTTACAATCTATGATAATAACACAAACACTTTTCTTTCACTCATAGTTAGTGGTTGGAAGCCACTGTCAATTGTCAAACAACTGTGTTTACTCTCTTTTAAATCATAATGAAAACAGAAACGACCCAATGACTCTGATCAATAATTTTACAAACCCCAGTTCTTAATAATGTGTATTACCACCTTTAACATCAATGACAGATTCTGCCCATTCTTTTTGGCAAAAAGCCTCCAGTTCCTGTAAATTCTTGGGCATTTTTGTTTGAACTGCATGTTTGAGATCTAAGAGTGGTTCAATGATATTGAGGTTCATTCTGAGGCCAGTCCAGAACCTTCACTTTATGCTGCTGTAGCCAATGACAGGTCGAGAGCTAGCATGCACAGCTTCAGGGCTGAGTGCAAATTTTCCTCCAGTATTTTCTGATAACATGTTGCATTCATCTTTTCAGTGCCTTTGTAGCTCACAATATTCTCACAAAACATCAGTGATCCACCCAATTTTCCTTGTAGTTGTGGCTCAAATTTTGGTTGGTCTACCTGACCTTTTCATTTTCCATTTCTTTATTAAAGTTTGAACACTGCTGATTGGCATTCTCATTTCCTTAGATATCTTTTATATCCCTTTCCTGTTTTATACAGTTCAATTTCCTTTTCCCAAACATCCTTTGACAATTCTTTTGCTTTACCAATAACTCAGAATATGAAACCATCAGTTGCAGCACTGGTAAAGATGCAAGGATCTGTCATAGCCCAGAAACTCACTGACCTTTTTACACTCACTGATTATAATCAAACAGGTCACAGGTGAGGATGGTTACCTTAGTTGCCATTCAAACCTGTTTGTGTCACTTAGCAACATGTTATCAGGCCAAAATCACAAGAGTATGTAAACTTTTGATCAGGGTCATTTGGCTAGTTTCTATTGTCATTATGATTTTGCCCATTTTGTAAATACTTAAAGTCTGACTTTAATTGTTTGAAATGTAATTTGTTTTTATTTACTGTAATTTTTGCCTTGTTTTTAAAGTAAAACTGAATAGGATTACAATCCATTTTTATTACAATCTATGATAATAACACAAACACTTTTCTTTACTCATAGTTAGTGGTAATTGTCCTTTTTAATATAAAAATCAATCAATATTTTTGTATTGACCAGAATGAAAACAGCACTTATTTTTTAAGATACTATTCAGTGTTTTAATCAATATTCTATTGAAAACTACTTTCACTGAACTTAACCTTTAAAATAACTGCAAAACAAACATTCTTTCATCCAATATCAGAATTAAAAGATAGGATACAGTACGTCAGCTGGCCACTTGTTACATGAACTGCATGTTTGAGATCTCAAATGTACATGTGAGCAGCATGGTATGATCAGCACATACTAGATAGATATACTGTATATATGGATATGTTTATATATATGACATGAATGCAGTTTATCCGTTATTGTGCTCTGTCATGTCATTCAAAGTTCAGAAGAAGCAAGCTGATAACATAGTCTACCATAGAGATTGATGTTTTCAAGTGCCTTTGAACGCCACAGATACAGAGTAATAAACCTGTTGTTCTAAGTTTGTTGTGTTTAAGACTTGCTGTTGGTGTGTTACTGACCTTAATATTTATTAATAACTCGATGATTACTGAACAAATTAGTTTGAACACTGCTGATTGGCATTCTATTTCCTTAGATATTTAATGTTATATCCCTTTCTGTTTTCAGAAATATCTAACAGTTACTGACACGTGGGGGTTAGAGGAACTGCAGTCACTGCTCTGGCGCACTCAGAATGTGCATGAGTAACATCAGCTGCATCACAGGACTTGGAGATTTTCAGGCAATATGTTTACAAAGGTAAGAAAGTTACATTTGTACATTGACAAACTTTATTTGAGGTTAAACTATATTTGTGTGCTGAGGATCAAACAGAATTCCTGAGACATGGAAGATAAGAAAACTACAAATGTTTGACAAACAAGAGACAGTATGTCTTATAAAACATTGTTCAACACAGTCAGCTTTAGAGCAAACTTTGCATGATATTCTGTATTATCGACTGCAGCATCAAGATGAGACAAACTGGAATCGGTTTAATTGTTTAGGTAAATAGTCTAGGTATTTACAAATTTTTCTTTTTTTAAAGTAAAACTTGTTGATACTTAATGTAATTTACAAACATTTTATTTAAACCATCAAATTTCAAATAGTCAAAGATTTACTTATGTCTTACGAATTTCTAACATGTATTTTTTTGAATATTACTCAATGTTTATATTTGAATTTGGCACACATTAAAGAGCTGCCCAGTGATGTCACACGGAACTGAACGCTGGAATAGAATTATTGATTGAAGTGTAGCAGAGTGGTCATGAACTTAACCTTTAAAACTAACTGAACCTTGAGTGCACATTGGTTTAACACAGCTCTACATTTTCTCAAGCCAACAGTTGGATTCTTCAGTGAAAGTCTTCCAAAACTTCACAGCAGCTCCATCCACCTTTTCTACCAAACGGTAAGAATACTTTCCTCAGCCAACAGGTGAGTATATGTATTTTTTAAATGTGTTATAATGTTATTCAAATGTACATGTTTTGAGCAGCATTTTATGATCAGCACATACTAGATAGATATACTGTATATATGGATATCTTTTATATATATAGATGAATGCAATGATATCCGTTATTGAAATGATAATGGTCATGTCCTATTCACCTAATATTTTATGGAATTTAATGGCATTTTACACCACAAGATGGCATTATTACATTGTTTACCTTATTTAAATAATAAAAAAACAACCAAAGAGGACAAGTGGAAAAGAAAACCATTCTGTTTATTTATACTAGCAATTGGATTTCTTTGTTAACACTGACAATAATAATCTAATTCAACTCATCTGGGTATTACATTAAACAAATTAGATTTAGTTTTAGTTTTAATGCTATTAATGAGTCAGGTTTAATGTTAGTTTTTTCAGAAATATCCAACAGTTACTGATCACTGCTCTGGCGAAAGTTACATTTGTACATTGACAAACTTTATTTGAGGTTAAACTATATTTGTGTGCTGACAAATCAAACAGAATTCCTGAGACATGGAAGATAAGAAAACTACTAATGTTTGACAAACGGCAAGAGACAGTATGTCTTATAAAACATTGTTCAACACAGTACAGCATTAGAGCAAACTTTGCATGATATTCTGTATTATCGACTGCAGCATCAAGATGAGACAAACTGGAATCGGATGCTGAAATAGTCTAGGTAGTAAACAAATTTTGACCAAATCTTTTTCTTACGATACACGAAGCACATACTTACAATGTACTTACAAACATTTTATTTAAACCATCAAATTTCAAATAATTAAAGTTTACTTATGTCTGTATTTGAATATTACTCAATGTTTATATTTGAATTTGGCACACATTAAAGAGCTGCCCAGTGATGTCACACGGAACTGAGCAGCTGGAATAGAATTATTGATTGAAGTGTAGCAGAGTGGTCATTTCAGAAACTGAACCTTGAGTGCACATTGGTTTAACACAGCTCTACATTTTCTCAAGCAACAGTTGGATTCTTCAGTGAAAGTCTTCCAAAACTTCACAGCAGCTCCACCTCCACCTTTTCTACCAAACGGTAAGAATACTTTCCTGAAAAAACACTTTTTTTTACTTTTTCAGGTTGGTTGAACACGTGAACTTGTGTTAAAATGTTGTTTTTGGTAAATTTTATCTCTTATTCAAGTGAAATTTTAGATTTACTACCTGTTCTTTTTACTAGTAGCAGTATAAAATTGAGTGCAATGATTACTGAAATAATAATGGTCAGTGGTCCTATTCACCTACTATTTTATGGAATTCTAATGGCATTTTACACCACAAGATGGCATTATTACATTGTTTACCTTATTTAAATAATAATAAAAACAACCAAAAGGACAAGTGGAAAAGAAAACCGTTCTGTTTATTTATACTAGCAATTGGATTTCTTTGGGGTTAACACTGACAATAATAATCTGGAATTCAACTCATCTGGGTATTACACATTAAACAAAGAAAATTAGATTTAGTTTTAGTTTTAAAAACTATAGATAACGAGAAATTATTTAAAATTCACAATGTAACTGTTAGAAACATCCAACAGATACCTTAACTGGATTTGTGTAAACTCAAAAAAACTTTCATGCACAGCATTGTTCCAGTCAGTACAAGCACCAACTGGGTCTGTGTAGAAATGTTGTGGTTTTGTCAACTCGAATGGCAGACTTGACCTCCTCTGTTATATAAGAAATGCTTTGTAAAGAAGTTAGCCATACAGGCAGAATGCTCTCGTTGTGTCGCTTAAATGAATAGAAATGTAAAGGATGTTGGTTTGGATCCCACCTCTATCATCCTCGGAGGCAGAAAATGTGGATAATGCACAAACGGTCTTTACTGTATTAAGCAAGGCCAAGAAATGTGCTTTTGAAATAAAATTTAAAGGTTGTGGATTCCAATCCTAAATTTATTCAGTATTTGTTTCAATAAGTGAAACTTATGCCGCATTTACAAAAAACTGAAAACACATCTTGCCATGTGATGTTAAATTTGTTGCCAAAGTCTAGGATTGTGTACAGTAATTCAGCTGTATCTCAAAAGACTTTGTATAAAATGTATTCCCATAGACTTATGTGAGTATTTTTTGGTCTTTTTCTCTCAGGTGTTACTGCAATAATCATCCATACATCACCATGGATGATTCCAGCTACACTGTGAGTGTTGGAGATACCATCACCTCAACCTCCCACCAGTACAGAGTTCAGGACATCCTGGGCTCCGGCACTTTTGGGGTGGTCACCCTCTGCCACAAGATCTCCACCAACGACCGTGGCAGTAAAAATGATGAAAGACGGCAAAGATCTTTCTTTCGGAAGGTGGAGGTATGATATATGTAAATGTTTAAATGAATGGTGCATTCATGTGGTCCTCGGAGTTAAGAAGTTGTTCTTCTGACTTTGGTGTGACCATGTGTTTTCAACTCGGGAATGTGGAAAAACGTTTCCCGATTTCCTGGGGACCACATTAATGCACAATTAATATAGCCTTGTTTTGTGGTTTAGAAAACTGGCTGAATGTCAAAATCTTCTGTTTGACCCACAGGAAGCCATCCTCCAGAAAATTACAGAGAATGGATCGGGCGGGCTTTAACATCGTCCAATGGTTCGCTCTTTTAACTTCATGGGCACTACTGCCATGAATTTGAGAAGCTGGACATTAGTCTCTGGAACTATTTGCACCAGTACGGACCTCTGCAGCTGAAAGACATCCGTCCTATTGTGCATCAGGTTTGGATCATTTACTCAAATCCCTCAATGTTCCTTTTCAATATTTTCACAGACATTGACTCAATACATCTTTAGAAACAGAACATATGTGTTCAGAAAAGAATTTCCATAGCTTCATAGTCACACTCTGAAAGCTTTTGAAGGTGCCCCTGACTGAATTTCAGGCAACATATTTTTATAGTTTAAACTTTTCTAGTGCAAAGTTAAATAGTGTTACTTTAACTGATTATTTAAGTTTAAGTTTGTTCATGTAGTTTAAATTTTAACCTGACTTGATTCCAGATGGCCACCGCTCTGATGTTCTTAAAGAGTGTAGGAATCATCCATGCAGACCTGAAACCTGACAACATCATGTTGGTAGACCATTTGTCCCAGTGTCTTCAAATCAAAATCATTGATTTTGGACTTGCATGTTCAGTGTCCAAAGTAGCGCAGGGCACACTTGTTCAGACTCGGCCGTACAGGTACGAGGGTCACTCATATCTGAAAGGGTGTTAGGGAATGATAGGGAGTTAGGATTTTAAGTGAAGGGTCCTCTGTAGATTGCTGATGCGTTTCTTCTTGTGTGTAGAGCCCCTGAAATCTTTCTCGGTGCTCGGTTCAACGACGCCATTGATGTGTGGTCGATGGGATGCATCGCCGTCGAACTGTTTACGGGCTGGATATTGTTCCCTGGAAGAGACGAGTACGACATGGTATGTATTAGCGTCAGATTTTAACATTCACTGTATGCTTATAGTCCACTGAACGCAACATATACGTATAATGGTAAAATAATGGTAGTTTTTTCATTTGTAAATTGTACAACTTGTGAAATTCTGTCTATGATGACAGTTTTTTATTTACCTCTTCTTTTCTTCTTCCTGCAGAATCTTGCAGAATTAAAAACACTGCCCTTTTCTGTGTGAAATTTATGTGTATTAGCTCTAAATTGTTTAAATGTCCAAGAATTAGAAAATGTAATGTGTACTGTGTTGTGTTGACAGATGAGGCAAATCGTCCATTTGGCAGGAATGCCTCCAGTGCATTTGCTGGAGTCGGGGTATTTCACAGCCAAATATTTCCATGTTCCTTTTGGATCGACACACTGGCAGTTTATGGTTGGTGTTACATTTGCAACATATGTCAAACAGTATTTATATTTTGTGATGTATTTTGTAAAGAAGTGTTGATTTTAAACCTGTTTCTTCTCCTCTTTAGGAAGATTACTCAGTAT
Source organism: Perccottus glenii (assembly GCA_024416835.2). Lineage (NCBI taxonomy): Eukaryota > Metazoa > Chordata > Actinopteri > Gobiiformes > Odontobutidae > Perccottus > Perccottus glenii. Next base: position 24,377,004 of record CM044552.2, on the reverse strand, counting down.
TCTACCGCCGTCTCACCACAACGCTGGATGATATTTGCAGAGTAAGACATCTTGTCTTATTCTGAACAAAGTGATTGACAAAACAAGTTTCTAACAGTTAATTACTCTTTCAGTCTGATCCAGTAAATCATCGTAACGGCCAAGTCAATCCAGTGGAGGAGTGTGACCGCACATTCTTTCTGGATTTGGTCAGGATGATGCTGAGTGTGAACCCTGATGATCGGCTCACACCAGAGGAGGTTCTGAGACATCCCTTTGTGTCTCAGAACCAGTGTGAGAGCGTGATGGCCAGCGTCCTGGCTCCTCCGAGTGTTGATGAACAGCAGGACACTCTGTTGCCCTACACCATCCTGGAAGGACCAACCCCTTCGACCATAAAAGAGCTATCTACACCGTTGAAACGTCTCAGGGACTATTTTGACGGTGACGATGATGCTCAGGGTCCACACAGGTAAGAACTCTTAAGTGTCCGGCTGCTTCACATTAGAACGTGTCAAAGTCTCAAAGTTTCAGATCAACTGAGAGCTTAATGAGACATTAGTTGGTCATAATGTTATGGAGGATTGGTGTAGAGGGCTTAGCTCATTTGTAAATAACAAATGTAACTTGGGACAAAGGTGGTGGACTTGTATTGAATATTTTAAATCTATTTTAACCAGGTATTTTAAACAAGTGATGAAGTGGAAGGACTGCTCAGGGACAAGAGGAGCCATAAGCCCGGAGCACGACTCTGTCAACAAAAAAAGACGTGTGGTGACAGAAAACTCTGAAGGTAAACTCACAGACATTAGTCTTAAGCAGATTTTAGGCTCTGCTTAGTGTTAGTCCATCAGTCTTAAACTAATGCTCCTCTTGTTGTTGATGCAAAAGGAAGGGCAGGTCTCTTTCTGCCAAATATCATCTTTAGCAAAAGTTCAAGTTATTGATTACAATCATTATGAGAAATAATTATTTTGACAAAATGAATCTATTTTTAAAGATACTCCTCAGCTGGTCATTGTGGAGACACCAGTTTGTCTCAAAAGACGCCGAGCGGAGGAGGGCGATTCCACTGACCCTGGGTTCGACTCTGAAGGTAAACTCACGTTTGTTTTTACACATAAAGAACCCAAGCTAAATCAAACTGACTTAACTCTGCTTTTTCAGCTCTAATAAGTATTTCAGTGCTTTTCAATAGGCATTCATAATCCTTCACCCCACCTCCTTCTTTTTCCTTTCTCTGTTATAAGTTTCTCTGTTTGGTTCCCTAGTAGCACTCATTTAGCTTTTCTCATTTACAAATAGAACAACACGCTTCCTAGTGCTGAATATCATGTTTGGCATAAAGTTAAAGTTGTTGAATAAGATCATTTCAACAAACTGCTTTGACTAATATAAATCTTGTTTTAAAGGAACCCCCCGACTGATTATTGTGGAGTCTCCAGTTCTTCCAAAAAGACGTTGTGTGAAAGAAGACAAGTCCACTGACCCTGGCTATGACTCTGATGGTAAACTCACAAACTATAGCTTTGACTTTAGCAAATAAGTTTAATGCACCAGCCGCCTTCACCCCAGCTCCTCCTTTTGGTGGATTCCTCTTTAATCAGTGTCATATGAGTTGCTCTGTTTGGTTCACTGCTTTGAAAAGGGAAGGGCAGGCCTTTTTCTGCCAGATATTATCTTTAGCTAAAGTTCAAGTTGTTGATTAAGATCATTTTGAGAAATGCTCTGATTAATAATAATATTGTTTTAAAGGTACTCCTCGACTGGTTATTGTGGAGTCACCGGTCAGTTTGAAGAGACAGAACTCAGAGACTTCAGAGTCCGATGAAGCCTGGTCTGGGAAGAGGAGGCGGCTCGGGCCCATTGCCTTTTAAATCTGCAACAGGGCAAGAAAAGGTTTCCAAGAAGGCATCGTTTCAAGCCTACACTTCAGATCCAGTGGAGCCTACATTATTAAACAGTTTGTTTGTTGGAACGCAGGAATGCTCAGCTTTTAATTATTGACCTTGATAAAAGATAATAGACCTTGCTTTGCTTGTGGCAAAAATATTAATATTACTTAATTGGAAAAATCATTAAAGAAGTTTTCTTTCAATTAAAACTTGGACACAAGAATTTTATGATTTCTATTGTATGGAGCAAGTAAATGGATTGGGGATTTGAATCTTAAATGGGAGTTTGTTTGGAGTGAGGCTCTTTAGGTTTTGAGTCTGAGCAGCACTCATTCATTTTTTTTTTTTTGCAATGTAGCAATAACATGTGTATATGTGTATATGTATGGATTTGAGACCATTGTAATGACCCCCTTCTTAATGCTTTTTATTTATTTGTATTTATTTTTTAGTGTAAAATGTCAAAATGTCAATAAAATTTTTTTAAAAGATCTACTGGAGCCCAATTTGGTTTTAAACTTTCAATAAATGTTCTTAAAAGATCATTTTTGGCACACTTTGCCTCTTATACAACAAAACAACAGTGTATATACAGAATTTAGCCTGGCCAGTGGCCAGCCATTATTCTTTTTCGATTTGATACAAAGAAATGAATCAGGTGTCTGTGGATTGAATTTCCAGAAGGTGGAAGACAAAGAACAAACTACCTCTGAACCAAGTACCAGCCTATCACCACAGATATTTTGACCATGTTACAACAAAATGGGAATGAAGACAAAGTGAACTGCTGATGAAAAACCATCTCAATACTTAGTATATTAGGTTGAATTAGTGTTACATAATGAGACGGGACCAACTTGAGTTTGCATATCTCGAGTAACAATTTAATGGCTATTATTTAACTTATCTGAAGGAAGAACTTTTCTGATGAGCATCTGGTCACATCTGGGAATTATGTGGCATAGGTTGTGAGGTCTGTTTTCCTTGCTACACTACTAATGCTAGCTTTGCTCGCTGTCATGGCAGCTATGCTGAGTTGTAAGAGCTGTACACGGGAGCATACACTACGTTACAACTGGCTAGATTTTGAAGGAAACAGAACACACAGAAGCCACAATGAAATGAGCCTACAGGCAACAGTTTTAAACAGTTAAAGTCTCATCTCATTATGTTTGGCTACAGTTGTGCTACCCTGGCAGCTACCACTCATACCCTCCCCTTTCACTCATAGTTAGTGGTTGGGTAAAACCATTTATTGTCAAACAACTGTGATTACTCTTTTTAAATCATAATGACAACAGAAACTACCCAAATGACCCTGATCAAATGTTTACATACTCAGGTGATTTTGACCTGATAACATGCACAAGTGACACAAACAGGTTTGAATGTCTACTAAAGGTAACCATCCTCACCTGTGATCTGTTTGTAATCAGTGTGTGTATAAAAGGTCAGTGAATTTCTGGGCTCTGCATCTCTCACCCCGTGCTACACCATTGCCATTCCTACGCAAATACCACAAAGCACCCCGCCTACAATACGCCAAACAGCACAGAGACAAGCCTCAAAACAGCTTTTTCAAAGTCATTTGGAGTGATGAGACCAAAATTTTACTTTTTGGCCACAACCATAAACATTACATTTGGAGAGGAGTCAACAAGGTCTATGATGAAAGGTAAACCATTCCTACTGTGAAACATGGAGGTGGATCGCTGATGTTTTGGGGATGTGTGAGCTACAAAGGCACAGGAAACTTAGTCAAAATTAATGGCAAAAGGAATGCAGCATTTTATCAGAAAATACTGGTGAAAATTTGCACTCATCATCCCCGAAGCTGCGCATGGGACAAACTTGGCAGAATTGGGTAGAATAGCCTGAAATTGTACTCAAGTAAGAGTAGTGTTAATTCAAAATAAAATTTGAAGTAAAAAGTAGTCATCCAAAACATTACTAATGTAAGATTAAAAAGAGTATTTGGTTAAAAGTCTACTTAAAAACTGTGAAACTGTTTGATCGTAATGTCTGATTTATTTTTTTTAAATGATTTAATCAGACAAAAATATAAAATGTGCAAATTATAGTATTTCTAAATAATAAAATTTAAAAAATGAGTTTTTACCTTTCTTTACAAAATAACAAATTATGGAACAAGATACAGAGCACACTTTTTCACAACATAAAGCTTTTGAAACCAATCCCTACAGAAGGTCTTGTGTTTGAACAGTACAGCTGCTGTTTACTCTGTGTGTGAGACCAACATGTTCAGTTTCAACACTGGAGACAGTAGCCTCTGACATTTTGCAGGTTTTTATTCCTGTTGAGCTATTGAAGAAAAACACTGAAAAATACTGTTAAAAATTAAGATAAAATAATTAAAGCAATGAAATCCAATCAAAAGTGCTGTGTCTGATTGTCTACAATTAATAGTAATAGTCAACATTGGATTGGGGTCAGTGGGTCACATGAGCCCCGAGCTATTGAAGAAAAACACTAAATAGTACTGTTAAAAATTCACATAAAATACATAATCAATGAAATCCAATAAAAAGTGCTGTGTCTGATTGTCCACATTTAATAGTAATGTTCAGCGTTGGTTTGGGGTCAGTGGGTCACATGAGCCCCGAGCTATTGAAGAAAAACACTATCAAAGTTTCGAAATTACCTGTTAAAACTTTCGATAAAGTAATTTAAGCACTAAAATTTCATAAATACTGGTATAACTTAATAGTGATATTGACAACCAGATCCATTGGATATTGATATAAAAACACAGATCTATTTACTTTGTTTTATTGTTTTTTACGCCCTTGCACAGTAGGGAAATTTACAGACTGTCCCTAAATGCAAGCTGAGGCTTTGAGACCGATGCTTTCACTGAGCTCCTCCCGCTTCTTTTACTCCGCGATCGGGTTCAGTTTCTGGAATGTCTCTCGAATGTCCAATATAAAACTAACTTCACCGCGGTGGGAAGCTCCACTTGCGTTAGCCTGGTGTTAGCAACAGGTTATCAACAGGTTAGCAATTGCCTTAGCCTCGGCTACAGCGGAGTGGGCGTAATTACCCACGCACGCGCTCATAATGCCCTCCCACGGGCTTATGATGCAACACTCCCTTTGCCCATTTTAGTAACATCCTCTGACGAAGGAGTCTGAAATGTCCGGATGTAATCGCCATTTTTTTGCCCTGACTTTGAGGCTATTTCATAATTATTATACAATCTATGATCTCGACACACTGACAAATGGAAAAGTAGATCTTTGTTCACAAAAGTTTGGGCACCCCTGGTTTGAACATTCAGCAGTTCTTAGATTTGCGAGAATCTAAAAAAAAGTTTGAGCGAATCCCATTGATGGTGACGGTCCAAATAAAAGTGCTTCATATTCCAAACCTCAATCAATTTGCATCAACAAAAAACAGTCTGTGATATCTATATTTCTGGTATCACTGCATAAATGCGTTAAATTTTTGAGAAAAAGTTGCAAAAAAACACACAGACTCTCAACTCCTTAAAGGAGCGGGTACACCTCTGTAAATGGGCCACATTTGCATCAGCATAATATTCCCTTTTAGCTGCTTGCACACGGGGAGATGTGTGTCTGGGTGGGAGCTATTTACGCTGCTTTTCCACTCACTGTTGAATGAATTCTTAAAGAGATTCTGGAAACATCAACACAGCGCCCATTCTTTCGTATCGTCTTTGCCGTGTTGCATCATCTTCTTTTTTTCAGCAGCTTTAGTCTGTCAGTCTGCAGCCTCAGTTGTCATTAAGCCTCATGCAGGGTTTAGGCAGAGTGATTCAGGTGCAGGTATAATTATCTGCAGATACTGTTCATCTGTTCATCATTTTCTGTCATCAGAGCCCGAGTACAAACGTTTAATTCAATGCGTGTTTGGGATTTGCTTCCTGTCAATCACCAACCGCTCATTAATAAACACTTTTAACACTTAATCCCAACACTTTTATAAAGACTTTTTCAAGCAGCGCTAAAAGGAAAGTGACATTTCATCAACTCAAACAAGGAAGAAAGAACCTGAGGCTGTTCTTCACATGCTATATACTCCCTCTGAAATATTTGAATGTGTTGCTTTATGCTTTACAATTCCTTTTGAATGTGGCAGTTTTTTTGACAGCCTGTTGTTTCACAATAGAAAGAAAGCAAAAAGCCCTTATTAGTGCTATGCATGCAACATAAAAGTGACAAGAATTTCAATTCAAAGACTCAAACTTGAATTTCCACATTCACAGTCAATAACATCATCAGCATTTTATAAAATATAAAAAAATATAAACTTTCCTCAAGGGTTGCCGTATCCAAGCAAACAGTCACTGGAACGTACCACGTCAAAAAATAAGTTGGATCCTGTTCTGGCAGGATCTGGTTTAAATTAAGCATTGGCAATATGGTAATAAGCAAGATCCTCATATATATATATATATATATATATATATATATATATATATATATATATATATATATATATCTGCTAAGTCTCTGTTGATTCGAGGAAGGTAAACATAATGGAGAGCCCAGAGATGCTTTCATTTTCTATACTAATATGCCCTCATCTTCCAGAAAGAAAAACAGTTTATAGTAAACATTTGTAAGTCCACGCCAGAGGTCGCCCCAAAGTCTTTCAATCCTTTGATTGTGGGTGCTCCTGCCTCTGAGGGCACTTCCTCGATCAAAACCTCTGATGTGTTCATCATTAGACATAAAGCATTGTTTTCTCTCCCTCGATCTGTTCTAACCCTGGAAGGCATGCCATACTGTACAACTGCCCCAAGGAAGGCATCTAACACAGTGCTGCTGCGGTTGTTGTTTGCAGCATGAAGGAAGACCACCATTCGACTAAAGCCGTCTATAGTTCCATGAATGACTTTTCTCCATCTAAAAACAGATAGATCTTTAGATTTGCAATGTGGGAGAAAATTCCTAGAGAACTCCACATTGAAAATGTTGTAATATTAAATAATAAAAAATAGGCTGATTTACCTTATCAGTTTGTGGCTTCCATCAATGTGCCACTATGAGTTAGGGCCAGCTACCTGATAGCACCGGCGTTCAGGTCTCTGCAAGAGTGCTCTTACGGCAGCACCGACAGGATTTATCCTGAGCATGCTGGCTCAAACCCTTCTTCTTTGTACACGGCTTCCCCTTGTTTGCAGAGATGCTCTTACAGCCTCTGGACCCATCAGATCATTTCCTGACACAATTTCTTGCATCTGTTCATCAAGTGCAGCATCACTCAGAGCAGCATATAACCAAGCATGGCTGAGCTGAAACTGCCTACATTGTAGATTGATAGACAAAGACAATTTATACAAAATAAGTGACAAATGTCTAAAGGTCAGTATAAATAATAAAAGGGTTCTTACCTCAAGCGCACAGCTTAACTGTTCGCACAGAGACATTCAACATTTCTGCCATCTGAACTGTAGTAAAGGAACAAGATCTTAAGAATGCAAGCTGTTCCTTTGTCACAGAGTAGCTTGGACGACCCCGGGTTACACCTGGAGCCAGTGGTGCCTGGTATCCAAAACTGTCTGAAATGAGACCAGAAAATGACTCCAATTTAATAACTACACTAAACAATTTAACAAAATTTGACTCTGACTGTGTTGTCCTCATCACACATCACACTCTAACTAACCCATGTTAGTTAGACTGAGTTTACCTGCCACGCATATTCTGTTGTTCAGGATATTAGCAGGATTGTTAGACTTTTAAAGTTAAAATTTAAAAGTATTTAATGTGCTCACCTTGTTGTCCTGACTGTCAATGGTGGACAAAGTACACAAACCAAGTATTTGAGTAAAAGTACAGATACACTAGGTAAAATATTACTTCAGTAAAATCCAAAGTACTCCCTTTTAGCTTTCACTTGAGTAAAAATACAGAAGTATTTGCCTTCAAATGTACTTAAGTACTCCAAGTACTATCATTTATTATGGCTATAATGCCCTTATAATTTTTGTCAGTGTCTTGCTTAAAATAATTTATTTTAATTTAATTATTCTGATTGGTGGTTTGCTGCGTGATTGCCCTCTTCAGTTTTTTTTCTATCCACTCATAAATAAAAAGGAACGACTAATTTTGCAAAATGTAATTGAGTAAAAAGTAAGATATTGACTTTGAAATGTAGTGAAGTTAAAGTAAAAAGTATCCCAGAATGGAAATACTTAGTAAAGTACAGATACTGGAAAAAACTACTTAAGTACAGTAACAAATTACATTTACTTTGTTACTGTCCACCAGTGCTGACTGTGAAGATGTCCTGACCTCTTGAATATGTTCAGCCAAATCAGTGAGAAGTTGATTAGCATCTCTCACATTAATCAACCTCCCCCGCGCCCATCGGAGGCTTCTCTCCATTGTCTCCAACCTAATAAAAAAAGAAGTACTTATAACTAACTAAATAAAATATACATAAAGTATTCATAAAGCTGTACCTGGTTAAGACTGACAATCCCACTTCAGGTCCAATTTCATCCATCAGAAGACCTCTGGTACAATCATCGAGAATATGTTTAAATCGCAAAACAAAGGTCCTTAAAGGAGGTGTTTTTGTCTCGCCCACTGAAAGACTGAGTAAGACCCATTCTTGGAAACCCCCCATAGATGAATTTTTTGCACTTCGTGCACAGATGAATCACTATAATAATACAGAAATGCTCAAAAATCTTGTTTCTCTGTGTTTTTTTCATTAATAATAGAGAAGAAGAGATTGAGAGGGTGGAACCAGTGAGAATGGATTTAGTTGATCAGATCGATGTATCCAGGGATCAGGGGAAGCCAAGCTGGAATAGCTGACAAAACCAAAGAAAGAAACACAGAACAGAAAAAACAGCACTTTTAGACGTTTGTTTGAGATTTTTCCAGCTTGCCAGTCCTGTCCTGCATGGCCAGCAACAGGGTGAGCCAAAACATAATTTAAGCTATACAGAAGAAAAAATATAATTGACTTTAGGTTGACATTTTTATACAAGACCAACTTATTCTTACCTTCTCCTAATGTCTGCTTTTACACCTCTTCATGAGGAGGAACTACTTATGATGTATTCTTTCACCATGTCCACCAGCAGCCAAATGCCCCTGAACTTCTTCAGAGTCTTTGTTTGAGCACTCAAAGTAGCCCCTCACGTCCACACTCTGTCAACAACAATGTACGGCCTGTGAACACTCAGAGTTGAATCTTTTTTACAAATTGAATCTCATGCAAATACACTGTATGTACTGATACTGATACTGATAGATATTGAAAGACGTCTGCTATACTCCTTACATATTGACAATGTTGTGTGATTTCTTAAACAACTTAAACAAGACAAGACAAGACATTTATTTTTGTATAGCCCAATATCACAACAACAGTCGCCTCAAAGGGCTTAACAGACTGCACTAGACAACATCCCTGTCCTTAGACCCTCCATCAGGGTAAGGAAAAACTAAAAAAAAACCCAGCCGGGAAAAAAGAGAAACCTCAGGGAGAACCACAGACGGAGGGATCCACTCCCAGGACGGACAGGCCGTGCAGGAATGTGTCCAGGACAGTTGAAAAATACATAGAAATATACAAACATATTCACAAATAAAAACATTTATATTGGCAGTGTCCAGTGTCCACTCTGAGTGTGCAATAGGAGGACTGAGAAAGAGGAAAAAAAAAACTGTAATAGGTAGATGTGATAATATGAGTGGATTTAGTGTGTACCTACAGCTACAACCAGTGTAAACATGTACCTACAGCTACAACCAGTGTAAACATGTACCTACAGCTACAACCAGTGTAAACGTGTACCTACAGCTACAACCAGTGTAGCGTGTACTTACAGCTAAAACCAGTGTAAACATGTACCTACAGCTACAACCAGTGTAAACATGTACCTACAGCTACAACCAGTGTAGCGTGTACCTACAGCTACAACCAGTGTAAACGTGTACTTACAGCTATAACCAGTGTAAAGCGTGTACCTACAGCTACAACCAGTGTAAAGCGTGTACCTACAGCTACAACCAGTGTAGCGTGTACCTACAGCTACAACCAGTGTAAACGTGTGCCTACAGCTAAAACCAGTGTAAACGTGTGCCTACAGCTACAACCAGTGTAAACGTGTACCTACAGCTACAACCAGTGTAAACGTGTACCTACAGCTACAACCAGTGTAAACGTGTACCTACGGCTACAACCAGTGTAAACGTGTACCTACGGCTACAACCAGTGTAAACGCGTGTACCTACAGCTACAACCAGTGTAAACGTGTACCTACGGCTACAACCAGTGTAAACGTGTACCTACAGCTACAACCAGTGTAAACGTGTACCTACAGCTACAACCAGTGTAAACGTGTACCTACAGCAACAACCAGTGTAAACGTGTACCTACGGCTACAACCAGTGTAGCGTGTACCTACAGCTACAACCAGTGTAAACGTGTACCTACAGCTACAACCAGTGTAAACGTATAGCTATGATCAATCTGTCTCCATACGTTTGGTGAAATAAGTATGTTTTGAGTTTGCTTTTGAAAACTTCAACAGAGTCAGCTCGCCGCTTCCACCGGGAGCCCATTCCATAAAAATGGGGCTCTATAAGAAAAGGCTCTGTAGCCAGCAGACTTCTTCTTTACTCGAGGAAGTTGAAGGAGGCCAGCGTCCTGAGGCGAAAGTGCGAGCTGGAGTATACCGGGTGATGAGGTCAGATAGGTAAGAGGCGCGCGTCCACAAAGGATTTTATATGTTATACTATATGTGAACTTTGAAATCAGCTCTAACATAAATAGGAAGCCAATGTAATGAAGTCAGGAGTAATGTGATCAAACTTCCTGGTCTTAGTTAAAAGTCTGGCGGCTGTATTTTGGACCATTTGTAGTCTGTGAGTACTTTTCCTCGGCAGTCCAGAGAATAACGCATTGCAGTAGTCCAGCCTGGATGTGACAAATGCATGAATGAGAATTTCAGCATCAGCTAAAGAGAGGCAGGAGCGAATTTTCTTCTTCTTTAATGCGGCACAGAAGCATAACATTGTCAAAACCTTTTTCTTCTAGCTCATACTTCCATGACCCGCAATTCATTGCATTAAAAAGTGTCAAATGATTTATAGATATTCCATATTTAGTTATCAACTAGAGTATTTAGTATCTATGCACTTACAGTCAGGTCCATAAATATTGGGACATCAACACCATTCTAATCTTTTTGGCTCTTTACACCACCACAATGGATTTGAAATGAAACAAGATGTGCTTTAAATGCAGACTTTTAGCTTTAATTTGAGGGTATTAACATCCAAATCAAGTGAACGGTGTAGGAATTACAGCAGTTTGTATCCATAGGATGTTGTTCCAGAACTGTGAAAGCTTTTTTAGATGTTGTTAGGCAAACTCTAATCTGGCCTTCCTGTTTTTGAGGCTCACCAATGTTTTACATCTTGTGGTGAACCCTCTGTATTCACTCTGAAGTCTTCTCTTGATTGTTGACTTTGACACACATACACCTACCTCCTGGAGAGTGTTCTTGATCTGGACAACTGTTGTGAAGGGGGTTTTCTTCACCAGGGAAAGAATTCTTCGGTCATCCACCACAGTTGTTTTCCGTGGTCTTACGGGTCTTTTGGTGTTGCTGAGCTCACCGGTGTGTTCTTTCTTTTTAAGGATGTTCCAAACAGTTGATTTGGCCACACCTAAAGTTTTGCTCTCTCTGATGGGTTTTTTTTTTCAGCCTAATGATGGCTTGCTTCACTGATAGTGACAGATCTTTGGATTTCATATTGAGAGTTGGCAGCAACAGTTTCCAAATGCAAATAGCACACTTGAAATGAACTCTGAACCTTTTATCTGCTCCTTGTAAATGGGATAATGAGGGAATAACACACACCTGGCCATGAAACAGCTGAGCAGCCAATTGTCCCATCACTTTTGGATCCTTAAAAAGTGGGAGGCACAGATACAAACTGTTGTAATTCCTACACCGTTCACCTGATTTAGATGTAAATACCCTCAAATTAAAGCGCTGCTACTCTGCCAGTATCTCAGTGGACTACTGAGAAGCCTGGACACGGGGCGCGGGAGGGATGATGCAGTTTCCAGGGACACGGAAGGTCCCGGGGGACCCGCTGCCGCTCTGCAACTCGGACCATTTATATATACCATTATGGTATTCGGACCATAAGACGCAGGCACTTTTCCCCCACTATTTGGTGAAGAAAAACTGCGTCTTATGGTCCGAAAAATACGCTACTACCGGCTCCCATCGCTCTTAGAGCCGACTCACTCGCGAACGACCCATCACTACTATCCTGCCCGCTCTTTCATCCACTTGAAAACCAAAAGGCCATGAAAAACGGATAGCATCATCCACTTCCAGCAACATGGCCTGCTCTAAACAACGTGAAGTTGACCAAAAAAAAACGCAAGTTCAACTCTGACTGGACAGAACAGTTTTGCTTTATTTTGCCCGAACATGGTAATGCCAAGCCGAGATGTTTATTATGTTTGCAGACCGTAGCTTTTAGCCGGGAATCTAAAACGGCACTTCAATATTCACGCTGCTAGCTTTAATATCAGCTGCCCAATAAAGTCAGAGTAGCGAAAACAAACAATAGTGTAATAACTACAGTGTTCTTGTATTGTGTATTGTTCAACTGTTCTGTACCTGTGATAAGAAAGGGGGCGCTGTGGGTTTGGAGAAGAGAGGTGTGTGTGAGAGAAAAGGGGAGAGTGAGAATAAGAGAATAAGAGGTGTCAGGGGAAGACTGTTGTCGTTCTGTGTGGTGAAAAGAGTTTGGAGAGAGAGTTCAGCGTGAGCTGTGGCTGAGACAGCAGCTCCTGTTACTTTAGCTTGTTAATAAAGCATTCCTGAGTTATCCAATTCCACTGGCTTACTTCCCTGTGTGAGCAAGGGGTATTACAATATCAAACATGATAATGGAATACAAACACTCCATGCTGTCAGAAAAATTGCCTCATCTCATCGCTGTCACTTCTCACATTAATTGGTCAGGGAAAAGACTTTAGTTTTAGTTTCAGTATTTTCAGTGTGTCAAGAATCATTTCAGAGGCAAAACAAAAAAAACATTTAAAAAGCACAAGCATAAAAGAAGTTTAAAAAAATAAACAATCTTATCAAAAAACATTTTTATTTCTGGCTAGGTTTTGAGTACATATGTTTAAATGCTATTCAATTGTGTCAAAATGCTGAATTGATGTCCTAATGCAGTCTCAATTAGTTCTTCCTTTGCTGAATGCAGAAGAAATTGTCTGAAGTAGTTTGTTTGGACATTATTACATTGATTTTGTTGAAATGTAAAGATCCACTGTTATTGTAAGACCTATTTTATATTAGGTTCTTTTTTTGTTGTAAAATCAGCAAATAAAACATCTTGTATTGGCACAAGATGAAAATTGTATTTGGCCCTCGGGTGTTGCTGGGCATTTTTTGGCCCTTGGTGAAAAGTAATTAAGGGACCCCTGGTCTAGAGAAAGACCACAACTACGGCCTGTTATACCACACCGAGGTAAGATGGTTAAGCCGAGGTGCTGTGCTGAGGAGTTTCTTTGATTTACGCAAGGAAGATGAACAGTTTATGGAAAAAAAGTGCAAACCAGTGTTAGAATTTCAGGCCACAGAATGAACAACAAAGTTGTCACGCAGTATTATGACAGTATGTGCGTTCAAGTTGAAGCTGTCATTGTGGGAGACACAACTCGCGGTGATGCTGCTCACTTTTCTTTTCTGAATGATGTGTGCGCAGATGACGCAGACATGAAGCGGTTCAAAGATAAAATAACGTGACAATTATGGGAGTTTGAGCAGCGCTTTCAGATTATTCGAGAACTGGTGAAAGACTTCATTGTGTTTTTCTCACCATTCACCATAAATGCCTCTGATCTGCCGCCAACTTGAAATAATAGACTTGCAGTGTGACACAGATTTAAAGGGCAAATTTGTTGTAGCTGGCCTGGACACATTTTATCAGTATCTCTTGTCGGGCTACCCCAACTTGACAGCCCTTGCAAGTGTTGTGCATGTTTGGAAGCACATATCTTTGTGAGCAAGTTTTTCCTCTGTAAGAAGCATCAATAAAACAAAGCTTAATGAAATCCTGAAATTGGCTGCCACTCTGGATGTGACGCCTGATATTGATGCTAAAAGATGCCAGGTTTCCATGGTAACCCAAATGCTGCTTGAGACATTATGCACACTGACTTAGTTCTGTAAAAATGAATGTCTTCTGTGGAGAAGTTTAAAGAAATAAACAGTGTGTGATTTACTGTAATAATGTCAGTCACTTCAGTTCATAAGTTTGGTTTGTTTAAATAGTTCATACATTTATTTATTTTATTTTTTTACAATAAGCCTACAGGGAACGGAGTAACTCATCCCTCCTGAATAGTTTCTACCTCAGTTTGTATGGTATGGTGAGTTAGCTCAGGATTGAAATGTGGAAATGACAAATAAGGTATTCGATACCTAGAAGAGATGTTTGTATTTTGTTTAATCAAAGATTGACTGTGACTTAAAGTTGTATGCCCTTGTAGATACACTGAGACAAAGTTTAAGGTCCAATCACTGAGGCATTGTGTTCTTGAAATTGCACCAAATGTCTCTTAAGAAGTTTTAGCTAATTTGAACTGCTCTGTCCAGAGGATTATTTGTGATGTGTACATTTTCAAAATGTGCTTGTGCTTTTTTTAGACCAAACTAAAACCAAGGAAACAATCTGAAGTTGTTGTTATTTTTATTATGTTTGATTTGTTATGTTTTCTGAAGTTATTATGCCATGATTTTACCAGTCCGGCCCATTTGGAAATAGATTTTCGCCCATGTGACCCCTGAGCTAAAATTTGTTTGACACCCCTGGTTTACAGTCTTTTATTGAGGCTTTTATGGAGGCTTGTCTTTCACAGGCCGTGCACGTGGTGTTGGCCCCTGGAGATACATACAACCAGAGAAATTAAGAAATACAAATTTAGGTAAACAATTATGATTTTCTAAAATGCAGTAACAATACACTGTACTTTAATTAATTTCAAATTTATTTTTGAATGGAAATAATTACAGTTAGAAAAAAATATAAGACCCATTCCCTTCAGTATATGGGTATTGCAGGCCATGTTCACATTTTCAGGATTTTATTTGTACAGTAAGTGTCCATGGTATTGGTTAAATACCTTAGATTTGAATTATAGAAGCTGAATAATGTATTTTTGTTAAAAGCTTCTCTTGTAACTGTATAATAGTTGTCTGTGAGTCTAATAATGAGGAATTATCATAAAATCTAATGAAGAAAGCTGTTTTAAATACATTTAAACAAGAAATTGTTCATTTTGTTGATGTTTTTGTATAGAAGCTGGAAAATATAGTACAACTATTTCTTTAGAATTACACAGCACAGCTAAAGGACACAATAACTGAATAAATCATTTGTTCATTTTTAAACAGTTCAAAGTTATTGTGTTAAAAAGGGACTTATAGTGCTTGCCAATCATTATTGTATTATATGTTACCAGTTTTGGTCATCTTACTTCAAAAAAGTAATTAGTTACAGTAACAAATTACTTCTCCCAAAAAGTAATTGAGTTAGTAACTCAGTTATTACATTGTAAAAGTAACTCAGTTACTCAGCAAAGTAACTGAAGTTATTTATGTTCTATAAGGGTATTACGTTCTATAACCGCTTAAATATCAAAGATGTTTAAATTAATTGAAGAATAAAAACACTATACAGTATTTTAGAACATTTGGTATTTATTTAAACTCAATATTGCAGCCTGGCATATGATATACATAAAAACATATAAAAAATAAATATTGAAAATAAAATTTAATGGTAAAATTAAATCACACAAATGTAAACTTGTGTAAAAAGAAACAAAGGAAGATCTGGCCATTAGTGCAAATCTCTGTACCTGTAAATTATTGCACAATAAAGTAAAAACACAATCCAACTCTCTCTGTAGATTAACAGAATGTTGTTCATTCTCAAAGAAAATGAATAATACATTAATCTATTCTAAAATACTCCTCATATAACAACTAAACCAGTGGTTGTTGCTGACACGTAAAATCGAGCGTTTCTTGTTTTAACAGTGGCTCTGTCTCCTTCACTGGAACTCACGCAGCTGCCTTTGGGGTTAGCAGCAGCAAGAGTCGTGTTAGCTTGTGTTGTGTTGATGTGAGGTGCTTTATAAGATTTGAGTTACTTGAGGCAGACGTGGATAAAGTCTTTTTTCCTGGACATAGCATGTTACAGAAACATTCTTGCCTTTAATTTCAATTAACGAGAAGTAGTGCCGGTACTTCCAGTTTGAGAACGCCACCTTTAAATTTCCCCGGCTAAATTGTCGCTGACGCTGTCTTTTGTTTAGTGTTAGTCAGAGCGTGCAGTGAGACCGCATCAGCCAATCATCGCTTTTGCAGCGGTGTCATCATCCCCACTCTCCAGCAGCAGCTGATGTGTAGCCAAAGCATGACACCTCGTGCTTTATTCAACCAAATTGTAGTAACGCAACACTTTACATTCTCAGTAACAATAACGGCGTTACAACGATGGGAAAAGTAATTAATTAGATTACTCCGTTACTGAAAAATTGACACTGTTAGTAACGCCGTTATCAGTGTTGTGCCTGAACGTGTTCATTGAAGCGATAGTTCATGAACTCGCTTCATATTTTGGGACGTGAACTGAACGTGCTGTATTACTGCCTGATGAACGTTACTGTGAACTCGTTCATTCTGGTGTCTGTGAACGGCACGCTCTCTCAGGTTAACTTCGTTCAATAGGGTGCCAGATTTCTATAGAGCCTTCCAGGTGAAAACCCGGCTAAAACACACCGCAAACGGGTCTTAATATGTAGCGGAAAAACACCAAACCTGGCAACACCAGCCACCAGTGTCGCACCGCCGTCCGCGCATGCGTGTGACGCGTCATCAAAAAAAGCACGGAGGCGACAGCAGCATGTAGTAAGCGTATGATCATTTAAATTCATTCATGTAACTTGTTTGTTGAACCTGCCTGGTCTATTTTTCCAGGATTCCAATATTCTGTTTTAGCCTGTGGACAATGGAAAATTATTAAAATTTAAAAACGTTTTCACCTTAATGATTACTGTCCTGTTTTTCTTTGAATAATTCCTCATTAAAAAAGACCATTCAAGCAGCACGTTTTTCCTCATGTTTCTGAGAATGTACTGTAGGGTTGAAAGCTGCAGCTGCTACTAGTGTGGAGTGAATGGACAGCAACAAAGCATTAAAGCAACAATGTCCCCTCAATGCTAATGTAAACCCTGGTTGGATAAGGATTGAAAATTGGATATGAAAATGAAATCTAACGCATAGCTTCATTGTTAAAACTGATAAAATAATTGCTGTCTGTGATTCTACTGTATATGGGCTGTGGCAATAATTTTGAAAAATAATAGCTCGCAGCAACATATGGAAAAAAAGAACTAGTTCATTTTTGGAACTGTGAACTTAGTTCAAAATTTTGAAGTTTGAACTGAACTGAACTAGTTCATTTTAAAATTTGTGAACTGAACTTTGAACTAGTTCTTGTAGAAAGTGAACTTTCCCAACACTGGCCGTTATACTCTAACGCCATTACTTCCAACACTGGTTCTAAGTGGTCATCGCTGAAAGTGCCTGCTGCCTGTTCTGGAGAATGAGGGCGTCGATCCCTCTACCTCTAACATGCGGCGAGCGCTCTACCATTTGAGCTAATTCCCCAACATTCCTCTGTCACTAGCACTCTCCAAACTCGGATTATCCAGCCAGAATGAGTTATAAGTTAGGTTGCAAAAACAATATTGACAAAAGCCTTATTTTAACTTACTATCTCCACTGATTATACATTAGTGCTACTAAGCAAAAGCAACAGGGTTACACTACAAATGAACTTTTTTAAAAGAATGTCCAACCCTTTTCTCATCAGAATGTTGCTGGGAAGGTCTGTATCTAATGCAAAGTTGTAAACATTTTGCTGATTTTTTTTAACAGCTACAATCTTTTTTTCTTGTTCCAAGCTGCTTAGCACCACATGGCTTTATTTGGGACACATTATTTGATCAGAGGTCTGAGAGTTTTGCATCTGTTTGTGGTTGATGGTCATTGTATTGATTGACAATTTCCAGTTCTTTCCAAGAACACCTCAATAGGTATTGCTGGGATTTGAACCCAGGATCTCCTGTTTACTAGCCAGGCACTTTGACCAACTAAGCCACAGCACCTACTTCATGCTTTTTTGGCTTTTTTTTTTTTTTCTGCATTGTTTCACATTTTCTGAATGTGAAACAATGCAAAACTGAGACCTCTTGCCTCAGAAGTTAAAGCTTTGGTGCAAAGGATTTCCAATCGCAAGCCCACGTCCCAGGGTGGACTAGAAGCACAATCTTCTCGGTTAACAGCCGAGCACGCTGGGATATTCCACCACAGAGACACGGCATGTCCCTGAGTGTTTTTTTCCACCTCCACCTAGTCTTGGATTTCATTTGCAGTAAAAAGTGGGGCAGGGCAATATGGAAGGTAGCCAAAGTCTAGACTTTTAGCGTAATATTCAAAAGTAGAAAGTGCACCAGGCCAACATTTCACGGTGGCAGGGCCGCGGGAAGTAATTTTGAACAGGGGGTGCTGTGAATTTTTTTTGAAAAAACCTATGAGCCTATAGGCCTATTTAAAATACATTTTAAAAATAAATACATTGAGATTTACTACTTTATTGTCATATACACTTCAGTGCACAGGCGGCCAGGGTCTGAAACACACAGACATCAGTTCTCAATGCGCTATTAATCTGAAGCAGAAGCAGAATCAGAAATAATAGTTTAATAATCGAAAGAAAACGAAATAATTACTTTCATTACAATTTCAGAAAGCCTATACATACATGCAACTTATTTAGATACAACAAATAATATTACAACAAAATATAATATTAATCAAACTTCACAATAACGCTAAAACAATGCAATCGATTTGGTCAGCTGGCTTGAGTCACTGCAAGTTTATGTCACACACTCTATTAACTCCAAAATCTTTTACGCACACCACAAGGAAATAATCTCCGACTATTTCAGCAATTTGTTTATTGAACAGTTCTCCACAACCATTACGCAAAGAACACACGAGAAATAATACTCTCCATCTCCATCCCCACCACCTTACAAAAATACTATAGTGTACTACTTACAATTGCTTGGCTAGTCAAAGCTGATCCACACTTTTGCCAAAAAATAAATGTTACAAGCGCGGCAGCACCATGCTCTTACCTGAGCTACATGCAGGCGGGTGCCCTGGTTACAGGGTGTCCAAATGTCGAGTGCGCTCTGGGGTCGTGAAGATAAAGTCTCTCATGAGGGACGAATGTCCAGGGAGTTCAGAATGTCTGTGTTGGTATGCATCAGCGAAAGGTGTGTGAGTCTTTTCTGGGTCATGGTGCTGCGTACCCATGTCTTCAAAAAACGCAAGGCGGAGAAAGTGCGTTCGGATGAGGCCACGGAGATAGGTAGGCACAGACATAACTCGATCAGTTTTTCTATCTCTGAAAACATGGCTCTTGTTTGTGGCTGGAGCTTTATCAAACATGATGCTACATCTTGGACTGTGACACACATAAACCCTCTGTCTTTTGTGACATCGGCAAGCTGCTTGGCGATGCTTGGCCTAAGCATTTTGAGCTGGAGTTCAAGGCGGTGACCTGCCTGCCTGACGTTGACAACGTAACTTCCGAACCTGTGTTGATTAGGGCCTCAAAATATGAAATTAAAATCCAAAAGAATACGTAATAGCCTACGTGTGTCAAAATCATTTTCTAAAATATTCATAAGGAATATATAAATTGTGCAAAATATTTTAATAGGCCTACTTTTTTTTTTATCTCCCTCTCGTCACTTCCCGCGGCCATGCACGGTGGTCATCACGGGCACTCTTAATATAATTTTTTATCTCAGCTGCAACACCAATGTAACACAGTCATTATGACTTCTAAGTGGTCATCGCTGAAGGTAACTGCTGCCTGTTCTGGAGAATGAAGGCATCGATCCCTCTACCTCTAACACGCGAAGCAAGCGCTCTACCATTTGAGCTAATTCCCCAACATTCCTCTGTCACTAGCACTCTCCAAAACTCGGGTTATCCAGCCAGAATGAGTTATAAGTTAAGTTGCAAAAACGGTATTGACAAAAGCCTTATTTTAACTTACTATCTCCACTGATTATACATTAGTGCTACTAAGTAAAAGCAACAGGGTTACACTACAAATAATCTTTTTTAAAAGAATGTCCAACCCTTTTCTCATCAGAATGTTGCGGGGAAGGTCTGTATCTAATGCAAAGTGGCAAACATGTGGCTGATTTTTGACATGTCTTTATTTGGGACACATTATTTGATCAGAGGTCTCAGAGTTTTGCATCTGTTTGTGGTTGAAGGTCATTGTATTGCTTGATACTTTCCAGTTATTTCCAAAAACACCTCAAGAGGTACTGCTGGGATTTGATCCTAGGATCTCCTGTTTACTAGACAGGCACTTTGACCACCTAAGCCACAGCACCTACTTCATGCCATGGCTTTTTCAGAATGTGAAACAATGCAAAACTGAGACATCTTGCCTCAGAAGTTAAAGCTTTGGTGCAAAGGATTTCCAATTGCAAGCCCACGTCCCTGGGTGGACTAGAAGCACCATCCTCAACAAAGCAACAGGGTTACACTCCAAATACCGTATTTTTCGCACCATAAGACGCACTTTTTCTTCACCAAATAGTGGGAGGAAAAGTGCCTGCGTCTTATGGTCCGCAGGCACTTTTTTATGGTCCGCAGGCTGCCGCTCTGCAACATAAGACGAGTTGAAGAGTGGCAGCGGGTGAGGGAGGACCCGCTGCCGCTTTGCAACTCACGCTAGCTTCCGTGTCCCTGGAAAATGCATCATCCCCCCCCCGTGTCGCCTTGCCTTACCGTAGTGGCAGAGCAGCAGCGGGTCCTCCCTCACCTTCCTTACGGAAGCCGATGTGTGCAGGAAGGCGCGATGCTGCTGTACTGTGTCACAGCCGTATGCTATTGGAGGATAGCATGTAGTAGGCGGTGTTACAGTACACAGCAGTGCGCATGCCCTTCACTCCAGTCATATAATTCAAATATTATTCTGTTATACTTCATTAAATATTTTATTACACTATTTGGTTCAGAATATTTTTTTTCCTATTTTTCTCCTCTAAAAACCAGGTGCGTCTTATGGTCGGGTGCGTCTTATGGTGCGAAAAATACGGTAATCTTTTTTAAAAGCATGTCCAACCGTTTTCTCAACAGAATGTTGCGGGGAAGGTCTGTATCTAATGCAAAGTGGTAAACATATTGCTGATTTTTTTAAAAGCTACAATCTAATGTCTTTGATTCCAGGATCTCCTGTTTACTAGACAGGCAATTTGACCAAATAACCCACAGCACCTTGTTCATGCTGTGAGTTTTTCAGAAGAAACAATGCAAAACTGAGACATCTTACCTCAAAAGTTAAAGCTTTGGTGCAAAGGATTTCAAATCGCAAGTCCACGTCCCTGGGTAGGCTTAAACCACAATCCTCTCGGTTAACAGCTGAGCAAGATAACAAATCATTTGTTAAACTCTTTTTTGCAGCCACCCAGGCCAGAACGCCTAATAGGAGTGTGTCATGTGACACAGACACTGATGGAACTGCCAGAGTGTCCCAGGACTAGCTCTACTCCAATAATGAGGAAACGGTGTGAGGTGTCCACTGCTGAAGGTAATGCATTTATTCCCATTCTTTAGTTTTTTTTTTTTACTGTTATAGTGCTATTACTTGTTTTAAATACTCTAACAAGAACTCGAGGTGTGTGATAATCTATAATTTTATTGTCATTAAAATGGTCTTTTTTTAAGAAATAAAATCATGTTTATATGTTTATTTTATTTTCAGGACCTGGTAACTGTTCCTGCGTCACTTCACTGTTGAAGATACTTCATCTTCAACTTTGCCACTGTCTATCATCTTAGATTCAGAGTCTGAAAACTGCAGTTAGCTCTATAGTTTCTGAGACTTAGATTTACTTTGCTGACTACATTTGGACTAATGTAAACACTAATACACTGTTGAACACACTCAAGATTCTTAAAAATTTTGGAACAGCTCATGAAGTTATGATCAGCCTGTTTAAGTCTGGGTCTTGCATTTCACCATCTTCGCTCCAATAAGTGCAACTGACAGTGACTTTCAAACACAAAGTAAAAAGCCTCTGTCCTGACTGTGCATGATTTACAAAGTTTGGACCTGCCTTGAAATGATGTATGAGAATTTACTGTGACATTTATTTTTTATTTAATTTAACTGTGTGTATATATAAAATATTATACCAATATAAAATGCTTACTGTAAGAACAATCTCTAAAGAATATAAGAAATATGTAAAGGCAGTTTGAAAAAAGGATGTCATTTAGACATTCTTTTGTAAATGTTTATGTTGATGCATGTTCATTTTGAGTTGTATAGCTGATTTTATAATCAGGGGGAGAGGCTTCACTTAAAATAGAAAAACATTGGGCCTAAGCCAAGTTTCACAAAGACAAAGTAAATCCAAGCTGTTGAGCTCTAACAGTTCTGCCGGGTTTAAAAGAATGCCTCTGAGTCATAATAACATGAGGACAGGATGCTTTTGGGTCACTGACTCTGTGAGTTTTCAGATGTGTTTGAGGACAAAATAAATTCTAATATCTAACAGATTTAGGCAGTAAACATCATGATGACACGGCCTAACCAGACAACTAAAAGCTGCTACATTATCCAGTTCCACACCCGCACTATCATGCAGGTTCTCTAATTCCTGCGACCTGCTGAGATTCCTTGTGTCAAATGCACCGAATGCACCTGTCTATATTACTAGACAAAATGGCAGCATCATGTCCAGTAGGATGCAGTCCGTCTGCCCTCAGCAGGCCTGGGCGGCCCCAGAAAGAAGGCCAGTCATCCACAAAACCATAACCTTTCTGACTACAATGCCGGGCCAGCCACCGGTTCATGGAAACTAATGTGCTATACTGTTCATCACTACCCCTTACGGGGCAAGAGTTGGTGATGTAAACCTGACTATTACATCACCAACTCTTCAGCAGCTTTGAATTTCTATGCCACTCATTATAACACAGTTGGACTTTAAGCTTGAGTGAGTGGCAGGTTGAGAAACCCACAATTCCTCTAATGGTTACCCTTTCCTGTGTCAGTTCTTTCTTGTACAGCTGATGTTCTAAAAACTGTAAAAATTAGGACCATAAGGATTCACTCAAATGACTCAACTTCATTTTTTTACTTTATCTTCTTTTCATAAGGTATGTGTAATTTTGAGTGCATGACAAGGCCCAATTTTTCCGGCCTCCAATTATTTCATGGTAAGAATTGTAGTGGTATAAAGCCAAAAAAGGTTGCTGCTAATCAGACCTTGACTGATTATTCAAAACATTCCATTTAAAAAGTTGGTAATAATTATTTCACAATATACCAAAAGTCAAAAAGACAAATCAATGTGTAACATTTAGCAGCTCTGTTTTACAATGTCCAAAGGTGATGCTGGGTTAATGATGAAGTTGGTTTGGGTTCCCACCAGGAAAGCCATATTGCTAGCCAACGCCACCACCTGAGCAGCGTTAGCGTAGCAGCGATCTATCAGCGACGCCGTTAACCTGTCCCTCTCCGATGGTAGAGCCGGCTTACCGCTCGGCCAGGGGGTAGATGGCGGTAGCAGGCACATCCTCACCCCGACTTCAATAGGTGGGACGCCGGTGATCTCATTCCAGCCCTCCACGTTGCAATAGCCCAGATAGCCCCGGGCGGGGCCTCTCGCCGAGAGCGGGCTCTGCCATTCTCGCTGGGCATAATGGGCGATGGGTGTCATCAAAGGACAGAGTGTCGCCACACGTGGCCAAGAACGGGTCTGTGACGCTAGCCCCACTGTGATGTCCGCCGGAGCCGTCTCAAGCGGGAGCAGAGTCTCCTTTCAAACCGCAACGGAAGCAAACAGCTGCGGCAGGTCATCTAGTGGGTACCTATGAGCTGGCTGAAGGTCAGGGGCGGAAAATCCAGTACAGGTGTAGCCAGCCTACTCGCTGCCCTATCCAGCTGAGGTGGGATAGCGGCAGATGACACCGCGATGGCTTGCGGTGGCAGGTTGGGTCGAGACGGAGAAATAGGACCCATGAAAGCAGCGCTCAGACTCCTCTCTGGGAAGGCCGAGGCAGGCGGAGCAGGTAGACCGCTCCAGCTGATGACGCCATCCGAGGAAGGTGAAGCAACAATCGTGGCCATCCTCGGGCAGCAGCAGGAGCGGCAAGAGCAGCAGGAGCGGCAGGAGTGGCGGTGTCCGACACCGGTAGGTGACAAATCTCGGGCACAATCATTTCTTCTACTACGTATAATCTTCGCTCTTTTAAAGATCTCAGAAGTGCTGAGAGAGAAGAAGGGAGAGCGTTGGGCGAGGGGGTTTATATAGCCCCTGAGGCTGTGCCAGTACACTGGCATGATTGGCGCGGTGAATGCTTTGATCTTTCTCAGAAGTCTGGCTCGCGCCAGAGAGAGATAACCACTAGCGAAGCCCGTAGGTGGGCGGAGAACACACGAAGTAGAACAAGATAGTTTCCACTAATGTGTGTGGGCTCATAAAAAAACTGGTTGAAAGACAGGGTTGCAAGCAGTGATTGAAATGCTCTGGCCAGAGGATCACACTCCTTATTTAGATGAATATTAAAGTCACCAACTAGAAGGATGTTTTCAGCGTTGGTTATTAAGTCAGAAAAGAAAGCTCCAAACATCATCCAAGAAAGAAAAGTAGGGACCCAGAGGGCGATAGAGTACAGCTAAATATAATGGCTTACTTCCGTTTATTTGAGAAGGAATATGTTTGATGAGTAACACTTCTAATTTGCTAAATTTTGACTGTGATGATGGACCTGTAAAGCAAAATACAGCTTTATGAATGACTGCAACACCACCACCCAGTTTCGACGTGCGACCTACCTGTGCATACGCATAATCAGGGGGAGAGGCTTCATTTAGTGGCAGAAAAACATTGGGCCTAAGCCAAGTTTCACAAAGACAAAGTAAATCCAAGCTGTTGAGCTCTAACAGTTCTGCCGGGTTTAAAAGATTGCCTCTGAGTTATAATAACATGAGGACAGGATGCTTTTGGGTCACTGACTCTGTGAGTTTTCAGATGTGTTTGAGGACAAAATAAATTCTAATATCTAACAGATTTAGGCAGTAGACATCAGGATGACACGGCCTAACCAGACAACTAAAAGCTGCTACATTATCCAGTTCCACACCCGCACTATCATGACTAGCAGGTTCTCTAATTCCTGCGACCTGCTGAGATTCCTTGTGTCAAATGCACCGAATGCACCTGTCTATATTAGTAGACAAAATGGCAGCACCTTGTCCAGTAGGATGCAGTCCGTCTGCCCTCAGCAGGCCTGGGCGGCCCCAGAAAGAGTGGTCATCCACAAACCATAACCTTTCTGACTACAATGCCGGGCCAGCCACCGGTTCATGGAAACTAATGTGCTATACTGTTCATCACTACCCTTACGGGGCAAGAGTTGGTGATGTAAACCTGACTATTACATCACCAACTCTTCAGCAGCTTTGAATTTCTATGCCACTCATTATAACACAGTTGGACTTTAAGCTTGAGTGAGTGGCAGGTTGAGAAACCCACGATTCCTCTAATGGTTACCCTTTCCTGTGTCAGTTCTTTCTTGTACAGCTGATGTTCTAAAAACTGTAAAAATTAGGACCATAAGGATTCACTCAAATGACTCAACTTCATTTTTTTACTTTATCTTCTTTTCATAAGGTATGTGTAATTTTGAGTGCATGACAAGGCCCAATTTTCCGGCCTCCAATTATTTCATGGTAAGAATTGTAGTGGTATAAAGCCAAAAAAGGTTGCTGCTAATCAGACCTTGACTGATTTTTCAAAACATTTAAAAAGTTGGTAATAATTATTTCACAATATACCAAAAGTCAAAAAGACAAATCAATGTGTAACATTTAGCAGCTCTGTTTTACAATGTCCAAAGGTGATGCTGGGTTAATGATAAAGTTGGTTTGGGTTATAAAGGCACAGGAAAAAGTATGAAAACACTAAGAAATTAAGTCGGACTCTGTAAGGGACATTTTTTATTCTGTGACAATGACCTTTGAGAGTATTCTGGATGAAGTGGATGGTTTTGGGCCTTTCCAGATCATCATTCTCATCCTGCTCTGCACTCCTCAGATCGTTCTGCCCTGTCATTTCTTACTCAATATCTTCATCACGGCTCTGCCTCCTCACCACTGTGACATTAAAACCCGAGACGATGAAGGACTACTTTCAAATTTAACTCACAAACAGAGACTAACAGTTTTCCTTCCAGTGCGAGAAGATGGGACTCTTAAATCCTGTGAGATGTTCGCCGAGCCTCAGCTTCAGCTTTTATCCAACAGTTCCTTCAGCTCTAACCTGCCGACAGTTCAGTGCAGCAGCTGGGTTTATGATAACTCCACTTTCACTTCAACATTGGCCACAGAGGTACACACACACTTTTTCAATGATACATCTTGGTACATTAAAACAATTTCAAAAGAGAATAAAGTGACAAAATTGCATTTTTCACCCAAACAGTATTGTCGAGCATACGATTGTTTAGTAAACTGTACTAGAAAACTTTTATTCTGCACCTGAGTATCTCTGCTCAGCATCCTATCAGCATCCTTATCTTTTAAAGACACTCAAAGCGTTTTACAACAAGCATCATTCATCCATTGCAGACAAAAGCACTCAAACAGTCCCACCCAAAGACACTTTGGTGGTTTGAACTGTTAACCTTCCAGTTATTGTACAACCCTCTCATTAGCCGCTGTCACCACTAAGAAAACCATTTATTCAATACCTGTATTAAGGGTATGTTCAAATGTATACTCCTATTCAGTTTGTACCCAAACAGAACAATCCATTTGTCTGGTTTGCTAACAAAAAAAGTATTGTTTCAGCTTATTTTTTTCCAGAAAAGCTAAAGTTTTGTGGCATTTTTGTCACAATGCTCTTTCTGTTTGGGTTTGTTTAGACGTCTGTGGTCCATTTGGAGTTTACATTTTAGCTGAAAACTACCAGAGTTCAGGTCTTGGTGGCACTGAGGGTTGTATGGCAGCATTCACACTTATCAAAGTGAATGCACTAGAGCTCGTTTAAACACACCCTAAAACTCTCTTCACCAATTTAAGGTGTCATATATGGTTACAATGACCAAATGGCAAAAAGTGCACTCCTTGTCAGTACTTTCTGTTTGCTTGGATTCAATATCTTTGTGGAGTGTTTATGTCCTCGAACTGTCTGCATTTAATAATAATAATGATGGATTGGATTTACACAGAGTTCATTATTTCTTCACTCCACAGTCACACATTGGTGGTGGACTGTGGCAGCCATTTTGTGCCTACAGAGTCTCTCCAAACTCCAGACATACTCATACATTCATACACCAGTGCCACAGACACTGGAGGCATGGTTATTTATTTTCTTTATTAACCTTTCTTTAACCAGATAAGATTCATTGAGATCATGATCTCATTTACAAGGGTGACCTGGCCAAGAGGTCAGCAGCACATGTCAGAAATAAGTTACAAAATACACAGTAAAACAAAAGGAATTTGACAGTGCATCACAGGGTTAACACAACAACAATATAAAATCTGGAGAGCAGGAATCAAACTGCCAACCTTCCAGTTTAAGGACAACCACTCTACTACTCTAATACCAAAGTATTATCAATAAACAGCAGACATATGTAGTATCTGTAGTGGCTCTAGATCAGCACTTTGTTGCTGTCTTCCCAGTGGGACCTGGTGTGTGACAGGAAAAGCCTGGGCAACACCACAAGCACCATCTTCTTTTTCGGAGTGATGTTGGGCGCTATTGCGTTCGGATTTCTCTGTGACAAGTATGTGACAATAACATAAATATTAAGAAGTTCCATGCCTTAAATAAATAGGGTGGTGTAATGTAGCGTTTATTATTTTATTTTTCAGATATGGGAGAAGGAACATGATCCTGCTCTCGTACCTTCTGTCCATCCTGTTTAGCTTCTTAAGTGCATTTGCAAACTCCTACGTGCTGTTTGCAGTGCTGAGATTTCTCACCGGATTTGGACTGACGGGAATCAGCATCACCTCCATAGTTCTGGGTAAGTCATCTAAAGACCTATTCGCATGGGATTAGTATCACTGAGGACATCTAGTGAGTTCTTAGTGCAGACATTGGCGCAGACTTTCAGGTGGCTGTGGCGGTCTTTCTTCTCAACCACAAGTGTATCGGATGCTAGGTTGTGATAGTGATACATTTTCTGGGACAGGTAACAAGGTTGAATTGTTCAGTGTTTCTCTACAATAAAAGCAGAAAAACTGATCCGCTGCTGAAAAGTTTTCAGCCAACAAAGAAGACTTGTGCAGTAGACTAACAGTGCAGAGTGCAGCACTGAGATGATGTTCACCTGTAATTAATGTTAAGCAGTGATATGTAGTGTTAGTTTTTTTTATTTGAGGCAGCAGGCTGAAACCCGATTCACAGCTGCTGTAAATGTTGTTGTCCGTTTTGTCCGTAAAAATGCATCTGCTGCATCCGGAAGTCTGAAAATTTTTTGCGTTACAAATTTTTGTGTTTATGAAAAAATCATTAATTACTTCTTAAATCACATTAACGTATCAACAATTTTTATTTATTTTTTTATTTTTTTATAATTATTAGTTCAAATCCTTTCGGACAACCAAAAATGATACACAGATTATCAGTTTTAGGCCCTTTGCCTAAATATTGGAGATCTGCCTGACAGAATTACCATGTAGGATGCTAAGGCTGCAAAACCTACATTAAGGATAAAATGCACATTGCCATTATAGACAAAGACATTGTACAGATGCAAATTAGATAAAATCATACTTATTGTTTGGAAGTTTTACATAAAAATTGATATTTAATGGATATTTAAACTTCCAGTTTCTTTCCTCTTGCAGGTCTGGAGTGGAGTGACACCGCTCACAGGTCCTTTATCGCTGTGATAGGCAGCATGTCCTGGTCTGTAGGGAACATGCTGCTCGCTGGTTTGGCTTTCCTGGTCCCTGATTGGAGGTTTCTCATCATGACAGTGACAGCTCCTTTGGGATTAGCCGTTTTGACCTGGTGGTGAGTCCTTTCAGGGGAGTGAATATGTTTACTTTTGCAGAGACAAATCCTGGATGATGTCATACATAGAAGTAAGGGAAATATCATTTACACCAATGAGGAATCAAATATATGACGCAGTAATGGTGGAGGCCCACCATTCTCACTGATGAACTCTGAGCCTCATTGTTGAGCTAGGAATCTAATTCTAGTAGTTGCCAGTAGACAGTATCTGACTGAGACCAGTTGGAATGCTATTATTTTGGCAGATTTTGGCTGTTGTTTAAATATATGTAGTCAGCTGTATTCGGGCAGCTTCTTCCAGCATGGGGGCCTTGATGCTCAAGCTGTAGCCTTAGAGAGGTACTGGGAAAGATTGAGTGAGTGATTGAGTTGGCATGTGGACTAAATCATTTTCTGAGTAATATTGTAAATCAAAAATAGCTAATGCATATTGAGTGGAAGTATTTTCTTTAAAGGTCATTGTGTCTTCATCTGCCCACAGGTGGATTCCTGAATCTGCTCGATGGCTCTTGGCCAATGGGAAAGTGGAAAAGGCACAGTTTTATCTTGACAGATGCTCAAAGTTTAACAAGGGGAAAAAACTGTCACCTCAAGTGAAGTTGGAGGTAAGTAATAAAGTTAGAGTAATACCGTAACTGTAATAAAATGCCCATTCTTACATGTGTTTGACTAAATGTACTTTTGTTCACAGACCATTTCTGACACAAAAACCATGAAAAACCTGAGCAAAACCTACAATTTCTATGATTTGATTAGGACTCCTAAAGTCAGGCGGTTAACTGTGATCACTGGGTTTGTTTGGTGCGTAACTTTACTCTTAATTTTAACAGACTGAGTGATTTGAATTAAGAATTTTGAGGCATTCTTGACATGTTTTCTGAGCCTGACACTTTTAAATCTGTGCAGGTACGGAGTGGCCTCGGCGTATTACGGCATTAGTTTGAACATTAGTGGATTTGGACTGAACATTTACCTTACACACTTTATCTACGCTGCCATTGAAATCCCTGCCAAACTGTCCATATATTTCTTACTCAACATCATTGGGCATCACACGCTCTTACTGACAGGAGCCTGCGTCTTCATCAACATCTTCATCCCTGACAGTAAGTCATGATGATTGTTACCCAGTACTTGTGGTGTTGTACCAAAGCAGTAAAATTAAGGAGTAGAGTATAACAAGTTCCTGACTAAACACTTTTAAGAGCTTTTAGTTAGTTAATATTTTAATCACCCAAAACCATTACTGGTTGCCTCTTGAAAAAAAAAACACTTAGCATTTAAGCCTGTTGCTCCAGTAATCTTTAAATGAATGCAAGTTTGAGTTTTGTAAAACATTAAGAAGAGGGTAAAGTCCTAATTTCTGTAGCTTTCTGTGTTCCTGCAGCAACTGTCCAGAGCAGGGCGGACAAACTGAGCACAGGGCAGATGAACACAGAAATAGGACAAACAAAGACACAGGGTAGACAAACAGATCACAGGGTGGACAAACTGAGCACAAGCTGGACAAACTGAGTAAAACTCTGTTAAAAACGTAATGTTAGCGATGCTGCTTTGTTCCACTGTCAGCAGTTTTTTCTTTTACTGTGAAAAATATCTATTGAGTTAAAGGGTAACTAAACCCCTGGTCAAATCGTAACTCCACCCACTCACAAAATTTGAAAAATGCTGGAAAAGTGGGCAGAGCCCAGCAGAGACAGAGGGGAAGATTCGAGGGCGGAGCTCAGCGGGGGCGTGAACCGGAGACCCGCAGTGACGGATTGATTGACAGCAGCTGTCAGACTCGCAAAGATGGAGACTTGAAGGAAGCTAGTATCTTTGCTACGGAGCGGTCCTTCTAAGTGGAGCACATTTCTGTGCATACAGGGCTAGAGCCTTATCAGTTTGTGCCACTGGCTCAAACCTCGGTCTCAACAACTCCCAAAGTTAAAGAGAGAAGTCTTACAGCTCAAGAGAGAATGGGGCCTGTGATAAAACGTTAGCATTGTCTAATTTAGGCTAATGCTTAGCAAATGCTAACAAAGTTTCAGAAATTGCAAACCTATGCATTTAGTTTGATTTTGGTAATTAGTGTTAATTACACACAAAACAGAGATTTCAAGTCTCCCTCTACAACTGTTAAAAAACTCTTGTCTTGCAGCTCACTGGTCCTGGGAGAGAATGTGTTATATATACTCAAGGTATAGATATGAAATAAGACCAGTGTCAAGTCCAGTTAATTTAATAAGTATTATGCAAAAAAGACACAACTCTAACCAAATATAATAGTTACATCCAAAACAAAGTAGTGATAAACATTGTTTCTCATGTTGTAGGTAATGCACAGGTGTGACAGGTTGGTGAGTTGGCTGCATAACAGTCCATCCAGACTTTGAGGCAGTAGCACTAAACCCCTGTTACAGGCTCTAACACTTGTAATGTAGTGTTACACTTATCTTCAGCTTTTTGGTGAGACGTGGTTAAACAGGGTAGTTCCAGGAAGAAGAGAGCAATGTTTTTATAAATAAGTTAATTTAATGTTTTACCCTCCACTTACACATACTGTACATGTGCACCAGCTCTTTCAGCGGTTATAGACACCTGTCTGCTGCAGTGTGGTCAGGTGGTGCTGGGGATACCTGGGCCAGCAGGTACAGGTCATACCTCTTTGTGCTGTCATTACAGACGATTCCAATACTGGATTTATAAATATAGTTGGTATATAAAAAAATTGAAATATGAAGAAACAGTTATACCTGAAGTTACACACAAAACAATTGTTTAAAAACATGCATTATAAAATTAGCTATAAAAACTCAAAATGAACATGAATCAACATAAACATTTACAAAAGAATGTCTAAATGACACCCTTTTCTTAAACTGCCTTTACAGAATTCTTATATTCTTTAGAGATTGTTCTTACAGTAAGCATTTTATATTGATATAATATTTTATATATACACAGTTAATTTAAATAAAAAATAAATGTCATAGTAAATTCTCATACATCATTTCAAGGCAGGTCCAAACTTTGTAAATCGTGCACAGTCAGGACAGAGGCTTTTTACTTTGTGTTTGAAAGTCACTGTCAGTTTCACTTATTGGAGCGAAGATGGTGAAATGCAAGAGCCAGACTTAAACAGGCTGATCATAACTTCATGAGCTGTTCCAAAATCTTTAAGAATCTTGAGTGTGTTCAACAGTGTATTAGTGTTTACATTAGTCTAAATGTAGTCAGCAAAGTAAAGCTAAGTCTCAGAAACTTTAGAGCTAATTGCAGTTTTCAGAGTCTGAATCCAAGATGATAGACAGCAGCAAAGTTGAAGGATGACGTATCTTCAACAGTGAAGTGACGCAGGAACAGTCACCAGGTCCTGAAAATAAAATAAACATATAAACATGATTTTATTTCTTACATTAGACCATTTTAATGACAATAAAATTATAGATTATCACATACCTCATGTTTTCTTGTTTAAGTATTTAAAACAAGTAATAGCACTATAACAGTAAAACAAACTAAAGAATGGGAATAAATGCATTACCTTCAGCAGTGGACACCTCACACCGTTTCCTCATTATTGGAGTAGAGCTAGTCCTGGGACAGCTCCATCAGTGTCTGTGTCACATGACACACTCCTATTAGGCGTTCTGGCCTGGGTGGCTGCAAAAACAAGAGTTTCACAAATGGTTTGTTATCTTGATTATATAATGAGACCCAAACATCTGGGTCCACAACTCACAAAAACTGCACAATCCCTAAAAGATGCTCTGCCTTTGCACAATCAGCCTTTTCATTTCAAACCATCAAATAATGGAATCAGATCCTAGACAGTCTGAAATTCTAAATCTGATACAAAGCATATCTTTTCTTGTGAGATTATTGTTTTTGTACATGGTGCCTGAGAAATAAAGAATAAACAAAAACTAAACATACAAAAGCTTCACAGTATTCAAACTCACCTTTGCTTCACCTGCAGATCTGCAGCGACTAGTTCAGACTGGCCCCAGTTTCTCTGGTCATCTTAGGCAAAACAAAAGATTTGTGTTATTGTTTACAATTACAGGATTATATTAATTCATTTTAAAATGTTTATAAAGGATATTAATAACACAAATATTCTCATTACTATTACTGTATATCCTCCGTGAAAGCACTAGTCTTTTAATCCGTGTACTGTCACTGGGTCGGTCTGGTTGGCTGCAGCCTGTGATACACTGTCTCCTCTGCAGCTCCAGCTCTGCTCGGTTTACCCCGAGGAGCAGCGATAAACAACGTACACTGATGGTGCGCGCTGCTCAATCTAATTAGCAAAGTTGACACAAAACGCACAAGTTTTTGAGTCTGTGTAGAGTCATAACTCACGGTGTTACACGAGTCATGAGATGTTCATGTTCAGTCAAGTCCAGAGTCATGAACCAGTGACATGTCTTTGGTGCCAAGGGCTGCATCTCTGCTACAAGTCCAGCAGAGTGCTGCACATTTACGAGAAATAACTAACGGAATATTGAGTGAAAGAGTAAAGCTAAATGTCTGTGTGTACTGGGCCACAGTATCAACGCAGCAGCCTTCATTAGCGCGTTAGCCCGGTATCAGGAGTAGCTGAAGCTAACGTTTAGCATACTTTACCTAACTAGCAACATGACAAAATTGATTAATTAACTTTAGCTTTACTGGGAAGAAACATAAATTGTGTTTCAAAATATATGTTCACTCACCTCAAGACGCTGCTGCGGTGGTGGGAATCCATGCAGGAGCAGCGTTAGGCGCTGTGTTGCTTTTCAGCGGGAGCTGTTTTGAGAAGCACATTTCCACCTCCATTGCGTTGGAGAAGCAATCCCTCTTAAAATGCCCGCTGCAAACTCCAGCTCTCAGCAGGAACTCACGGTGTTCCAGGCCAAGTGCACACTGGCGTCTAATTTCCAACTCAACTGGAAAGCAATGCAGTCCAGCAGTGCTGTTGCAACCAGCAACACTACAAGTAGCTACATGCTAATATAGCTAGCCTGATGTTTTCAACACCCGCTACTTGGGAAGATGTTTTTATACCAGGGGCGTGAGCCAATGCCAAGGGTGTGGTGGGGTCGTGCCAGGGGCGTGGGTAGAGAGCCGTTAGTAGAGCCAGTATACGTCACACTAGGAAACAATCTTCAGTCTAAAAATTCAACTGCAGTAACTACCGTTCAACCTGAGGAGGGCAGCACTTAGACGGTTTTACACCATAAAATGTAAAATTAATATACTTTATTCTCAAATGTCAAAACTTTTACTCAGATCAGTGAACAGCACTAATAAGGCCCCATTCTTACAGATCATTAACTAAAAAAAGTTGGTTTAGGGTTTAGTTACTCTTTAATGGTGTGAATAATATGAGCATTAAACCTAGACTACGCTGTATTAGAACAGTTGGAGCGACCTGAGCTCCTGTGAA
The DNA here is from genome assembly GCA_024416835.2 of Perccottus glenii. Taxonomy (NCBI): domain Eukaryota; kingdom Metazoa; phylum Chordata; class Actinopteri; order Gobiiformes; family Odontobutidae; genus Perccottus; species Perccottus glenii. The sequence continues at coordinate 24,342,510 of CM044552.2, read as the reverse complement.
CAGATCCCTCACAGTCACAGAAGCAGTTTGTTAATCTCCTACAGTCAGATACAGTCCTTCTGTTGAAAGATGACTAAAGACATTCAGTAGCATTATACAATTATAATAATAACATATTATATTGCTGAATTTATCCCCAAACGGCAGCCTTGAAAAGTTAAACCTGCGTCGGTTTGAAGTCAAACCTAAAACAATAAACTTAGTTTTATATAAATCTTGCAATGGATATTTTGTAAAAGTTAACCCATAATTTAAACCCCTTTGACTTTGTAGCACTAAAGCCCCCCAATGTAAGAGATATTAGTTCCATTTCTTTCTGTTTCTACATTAACCTAAAGAAGACAAACTGAGCCCTGCTGGGTAAGAAGCACATTCAGGTTTCTATCTTGCATTAAAGCGTAGGTCCATTTGTTGCTCCACCCCTCGCCCCTCTCTGCTGCAGAGAACCCTCTCTGCTGCAGAGAAGCTCGTCCATGCCTTTGTCTCGTCCAGGCTGGACTACTGTACTGCACTCCTCATCGGGATTCCCGGCAGCAGCATCCAAAAGCTCCAGTACATACAGAACAGCGCAGCCAGGATCCTGATGAGGGTCCGGAAATATAAACACATCCCCCCCATCCTCTGCACTCTCCACTGGCTCCCTGTTCACCTCCATATTGAATATAAACTCCTCCTACACATCCATCACTGTCTGCACGGTGACGCCCCCACTTACCTCACAGAACTCTTCACACCACACACCACCTCCAGAACCCGCTCAGGCCAAATGCACCGTCTGTGCGCTAACAGGACAAGGCTCTAGACCAGACATGCCCAAAGTCCGGCCCAAGGGCCAATTATGGCACTAGGTGAGATTTCATGTGGCCCTCAGCTTCAGAGATAAAATGTACTGTTTATGGCCCCAACAGCAGCAGCTTTATATAAAACCCATTCAAATCAAATTAAAAACACATTCAAATCCAACTAAAACCTGTTCAAATTTATCTAAAACCTGTTCAAATCCAACTTAAACCCGTTCAAATCCAACTAAAACCTGCACTTGTGAAAAAAAAAAAATCAAAAGTCGGTCCTTGGAAATTTTCCTTTCATCAGATGCGGCACGCTTTTCAAAAGTTTGGACACCCCGGGTCTAGACCATGGGTGACGGGGCCTTTGTTGGATGCTTTTAAAAAAGGACTGACTTTTTAGAACAGCCTACCTCAGCTAGAATGTTTATAGACTGTCTTAAACTGCTGTCTTGCTGTTGTTTTTGAGATTTGTTTTTCAAATGTAAAGTTCATTATATAAAAATGTATTATTATTGTTAAAGTGAAATCAAATTTAACCTATTTTGTATTGGGTTTGTTCATAGACAACAGGATGTACCTGAAAAAAAAAGAGGTGTGCGGTGAAAAACAACACATGCTTGTTTAACTTATATCTTTTATTTGTAGGACTGTGGTATTTGCGTGCTGCCATTGCCATTCTTGGAAAAGGCTCTTCTGAAGCGTCTTTTACAACACTTTTCTTGTACACAACAGAAATCTATCCCACAGTCATCAGGTTAAGATAAGATAAGATAAGATAATCCTTTATTCGTCCCACAATGGGGAAATTTCTCTGTTCCAGCAGCAATTCTTACAGTATTTTTACAAACATAAATTATATACATAATATACAGCATGATATATAAAATGTATATATACTATGTATATATACCTATATATACAGCATATACAAAAACAAAAAAACAAAAAAAAGTTAGTCACTTTCTGTTGTTTTTGTATATTTCTGAAGAGCTACAGATCAATACTTTAGTGTTGCTCCCACAGACAGAACGCAGTGGGCTACACCAGCTTTGTGAGTCGTCTGGGTGTCTGTTTCACTTGTTCTGCTGCTGGACGACGTCTGGACCACTCTTCCTCAGATCATCATCTGCTCTGTGGCCATACTGTCAGGACTGCTGGCACTGCTGCTGCCAGAAACTCTCAATGCACGACTGCCAGAGAGCATTGAGGATGTGGAGAATCAAAGGTTAGGGAAATCGAATAACTCTGTCGCCATCTAGTGATAGTATTGAGAATAACTCCTCATGCTTTTTGAATTGTAGAAGATTGGAGATATGAATGGTCTAATTAACCGCATACTCAATGTGGAACATTTTTTTGTTTTATATGTTTTATGTTTTTATCACGGAATAGATCATGAATTTACTGTTGCAAGGAACTACAAGGAAAATTAAAAGAATTGAATTATAACACATTGTCATGACTTTATTTCAGAATAAGTGATTAAGAATGAGCATAGTTTACAATTTAAAAAAAAATCAGATTACATTTTTAAAGTCATAATAGACAACAACATGTGACAGTGAAATAAAGTCAGGATTGAAGTTGATCGTTGTCATGTTGGAACGTCCAAGTACATCCCATGCTCTGCTTCCAGGAGGATGAGGAGTGCAAATTTTCCTCCAGTATTTCCTGATAACAAGCTGCATTCATCTTTTCCTGTGCCTTTGTAGCTCACACATCCCCAAAACATCAGTGATCCACCTCCATGTTTCACAGAAGGAATGATGTATCTTTCATCATAGACCTTGTTGACTCCTCTCCAAATGTAATGTTTATGGTTTTGGACAAAAAGTTCAATTTTGGTCTCATCACTCCAAATGACTTTGTTCCAGAAGTTTTGAGGCTTGTCTCTGTGGTGTTTGGCGTATTGTAAGCAGGATGCTTTGTGGCATTTGCGTAGTAATGGCCACTTTAGTAAAATTTAGATTTTTTTATACCTAACGAAGATCTAAGCTACCTCAAGATTCTTACTCCCATCAGGTGGCTCAGAGACACAAAGGGATGTCTCAGAACCTATAAAGTATAATTACAAAAATATGTATAATTAAATATAATTACAAAAACCCAAATAATTATAAAAATACAGTTGTAAATTGTGTTGCTCCAGAAGTAAAACATAAAACGTTGGGTGAAAATTACCCCAGAGGCAAATGTACCAGAGGCATTCCAGGCAAATGGATGATATGCCTCATCTGACGGCTCAACACAATAACAGTCTTAATTCAGTCTTAAATTTATGAATGGAAAACAGAAAAAAATCTGTATGCAAAGACCAGCACTTTTTTGGACCCTCTATCTGGCAATTACTGATGCGGGTCATGTACACAATGTAATTTCACTTATAAATGTACTACACATCCAACAATGTAAATCAGGGGAACCATAACTTGTTCCACAAAAAATGTGATATACCTTATCAAATGTGGTTTAGGGTGTGTTGACAAAACAACAAGAGCATTAAAAGCAAGAATAGCTGAACACAGAACCAACATCAGAAACCAAGATATCCAGAACCCTGTGGCAGTGCATTTTAAAGAAAAACTACATCCTATCTCATAGAAAAAGTTACAGCAAAGCAACTGGACTCACTTTTCAAGGAGAAGATGTTTTGTATATAATTAATTTCTAATTCGAAGAGACTTTATCAATTCTGAGAGCAACTGGTAAGAGAGCTGAGCTTATATCTCTAGAGGGAGGGGTCTGACCTGAAACTTACTCTGATTGGACCAGGCTGTTCTGGTCTCATAGTTGTTAGCTATGAGAAGGCAGTGTGACTCTCAATGTGAGAGTCGTTAAAGGCTCAGGTGAGTCGTTAGTGACACTGTTTCATTCAGGTGTGAGCTGTGACTGTGAACCTTCACAGACATCCTATCTCATCTTGACATTTACATTTACATTTAGTCATTTAGCAGACACTTTTATCTAAAGTGACTTACAAATGAGGAAAACAATGGAAGCAATTAAAACAACACAAGGTAACAAAATGCATAAGTGCATCAAAAACTAGTCTGTTAAAACCCAGCACAGTATACAAAGCTAACGATAGGAAGTTTTTTATTTTTTTTATTTATTAAAGAAAAGAGATAGAAAGGACATCGGGTACACATCACCCAGCAGGTTAGAGGTTTGCGTCCACCCTAGGCGGAGGGAGAAAAGAAAAAAAAGTGTAATAGGCAGATGACATAATAATATGAGCGGTTTAGTGTGTATCTACAGCTGCAACCAGTGTAAACGTATACCTATGATCAGTCTCCATACGTTTGGTGAAATAAGTATGTTTTGAGTTTGCTTTTGAAACCCTCAACAGAGTCAGCTCGCCGCACTTCCACTGGGAGCCCATTCCATAAAAATGGGGCTCTATAAGAAAAGGCTCTGTAGCCAGCAGACTTCTTCTTTACTCGAGGAAGTTGAAGGAGGCCAGCGTCCTGAGAGTGAAGGGTACGAGCTGGAGTATACCGGGTGATGAGGTCAGATAGGTAAGAGGGAGCGCGCGATAATGTTGCATAAATATTCCTTATTTATACATTCAGCTCTGGCATATACTAACAAAACATAGCTCAGTGAGTAAAATAATGTTTTATACTCTCACCGAAAGAGAAGACACGTTTGTTGAGTACAGTCTGTGACAGGGCCTTGTGCTGCAGAACCTGATGGTATGACCTCTTTGTCAGAGCTGCCCACATCCAGAGGAGCATGCTGGCATCTGTAGAGGGTACAGTCGTGCTCGCTGCTGACGTGGTGCAGTATAGTGATGGGTCGTTCGCGAGTGAGTCGGCTCTTTTTTTTTTTTTTTTTTTTTTTTTTTTTAGAAATATAGCTTATAGTAATTAAACCATTATGTAATAATAAAATATTGAATTATTTTATTTTAGTAAATACTAATAATCCAATGAACAACACAAAAATATAATTATTTAGACCTAATTTGTTTCAACTGTCTATTCCTGTCAATCATACATGAGGTGTCAGCCAGTTATATTAGAAGGGAGGGCTGAACGCGCCGGTTCTACGCACAACCTAAACCGGTTTATGCGAACTGTGCACCCAACTGTGAAGCTAGCGGAGCTTCGAGAAACTAGTGAAGGTGGTGGAGCACCTGGAGCCAGCACCTCCACAGTTGGAGATGTATTCACTCAAGTAGGCCTACTCCCAGTGTTGGGAAAGTTCACTTTCTACAAGAACTAGTTCAAAGTTCAGTTCACAAATTTTAAAATGAACTAGTTCAGTTCATAGTTCAAACTTCAAAATTTTGAACTAAGTTCACAGTTCCAAAAATGAACTAGTTCATAGTTCTTTTTTTCCATATGTTGCTGCGAGCTATTATTTTTCAAAATTATTGCCACAGCCCATATACAGTAGAATCACAGACAGCAATTATTTTATCAGTTTTAACAATGAAGCTATGTGTTAGATTTCATTTTCATATCCAATTCTCAATCCTTATCCAACCAGGGTTTACATTAGCATTGAGGGGACATTGTTGCTTTAATACTTTGTTGCTGTCCATTCACTCCACACTAGTAGCAGCTGCAGCTTTCAACCCTACAGTACATTCTCAAGAACATGAGGAAAAACGTGCTGCTTGAATGGTCTTTTTTAATGAGGAATTATTCAAAGAAAAACAGGACAGTAATCATTAAGGTGAAAACGTTTTTAAATTTTAATAATTTTCCATTGTCCACATGCTAAAACAGAATATTGGAATCCTGGAAAAATAGACCAGGCAGGTTCAACAAACAAGTTACATGAATGAATTTAAATGATCATACGACTTACTACATGCTGCTGCCAGCTGTCGCCTCCGTGCTTTATTTATTTATTTATTTTTTTGATGACGCGTCACGCATGCGGCGGACGGCGGTGCGACACAGGTGGCTGGTGTTGCCAGGTTTGGTGTTTTTCCGCTACATATTAAGACCCATTTGCGGCTGGTTTGCGGTGTGTTTATGCCGGGTTTTCGCCTGGAAGGCTCTATAGAAATCTGGCACCCTATTGAACGAAGTTAACCTGAGCGAGCGTGCCGTTCACAGACACCAGAATGAACGAGTTCACAGTAACGTTCATCAGGCAGTAATACAGCACGTTCAGTTCACGTTCGCCCAAAATATGAACGAGTTCATGAACTATCGTTCAATGAACGCGTTCAGGCACAACACTGCCTACTCCGCAACCCACAGTCTTCTATAAAGGACCAGTTTATGCAAAAGTCAATGTCTGTAGCGAAAAAAGGCCAAAATTGATATTCCATTGGCAAAATTTTTTTATAACAAATTAATGCATTTTTAACAAAATTGTGAGACATTGTGAGTATGATTTCATTTAATAATTTAATTAGAACTGTTTTTACACGTATTGCAGTCAAAGTCATAGTTAAAACATTTATTATTTAAAGAGCCGTTTGTGAGCCAAAAGAGCCGACTCTTTTAAGTGAGCCGGATTGCCCATCACTAGTGCAGTACACCTCACCACCATACCCTGAAATACAGTATATCGAATTTAGTAAAAGTGCTATTGTATGTCATACTTTGGATCACAACTGAGAGACAAACATATGTCATTTTTGTTACTTTAAACCAGTGACTGTAGAATGGGCTGGATATAAGGAGTGTGACGTCGCCCATTGCGTTACAAACCTCGAGATTGACACTCTTTCAGGTGCCATTTTTAGCTGTTATAGAGGTCGCCATGTTGATTTTATGGAGCCAAAAGTCCCAATTTGGGCATATGGGCTGAGTTGAGTGCCCGTTGGCATGGTAACCAGTGAGCCAATCAGAAGCTCGCTTGTTCGTTGATGACGTGCTCGCTCCCTGCAGATAGCGGCAAAGCCCCGACAGAGACCTGAGCTAAACTTAGCATCGCTGCTCCTTCACTGTCCCTGTGTTATCGACGCCCTCTGGTGGCTGCTCTAATTCAGGTAAATTTCACTTTTACACCAATATCTATGTTTTTTGTTTATATTCTCCTACTTTACTTATCACTATGTTTGTCATCTTTGTCAAGACTTTTCAAAAACACATCTACAATAGTACTAAACTACTATATTTTTAATAGATATTCACGTAATTATAAACTGTATGTTGTAAAGATATATAAAGTTGATCCTTTAGAATGATATTTTCTGTATGAAATCTATCTTAGAATCTGTGGTTAATAATTTTCTTCAACTTATTCCAATAGATACATAAAATAGGCACATGGCATACCCTTTTTAAGAAACTGGTTATTTAGAAATTGTAGTCAAAGAAGCAAGTGCTGTATTTTTCAGATGGAGTAAATATGTGTTAAACCAGTTTTGATTTTTGTTTTTCAGTTTCCTTACCCGTACAGCTGCAGGGGCCTGTTTCAGAAAGGAGGTTAAGTGAAAACTCTGAGTATGTTAACCCTGAAATGAGGGAAACTCTGGGTTTTCCGTTTCAGAATGGGAGGTAAATCAACCCCAAGAAAGCAGAGTAAGTCAAGCCCGTTTCTGAAAGAGAGGTAACTTATACTCAGAGTCAGTTACCATGGTAACTTACTCTGTGAACCTAACCTGGTCGGGAGCAGGTTTTCTTCAGTAAACCCAGAGTTTATTTCGGTGTCCTCCCTCTTTTTAAAGAGGAAGTGGTATTTAAACACCTCATTCATTCTTTCGATACATTCATTCATTGCGCACATTTCCAGTCACGCAGAGCGGATCAAATTAAAGTGAATGAAATGGCATGTCCTTTTATGGACGATCCTGTGGATGAAGAGGCTGCATTAATCCGTAGGGAGTTACATTTACGTCGGGAGAGGATTTTGAGGCCCAGAGTGGATTTTTTGTCATATCCATATTCATTTTTATTTGAGCGGTACCGTTTTTCTTTACAGTCAATAAGATACATCCATAATCTCATCCATCCTTACATCAGAAATATCAGCCATCGCGCGTGCTCTTACATCCGAGCAGATGCTGCGTTGCATTACGTTTCTTTGCAAATGGTAGTTTTCTGTATAACATCGGGATGCAGAACATATTAGTAAGGCTACTGTTTGCAGAGTTGTAAGGAAAGTGTGCCTCGCTCTTAAGCGCTTTTTCAGAATTTTTGTGTTGTTTCCTGGGCACTGCTAGACACTGGATGCTATTCAGTTATTTAATATGTCAAATGTTAGTAAAGTCAGGTAGACTACAACCATGCTATGCTCAAGCCTTACCTGATTGAATTACGTTTTTATATTTCATTTTCAGCTGCTGCCATGTTCTTTTAACACCTGCAGGATTGCACCTACATGAAAATTAAAATAAGGTTGAATTAATGTAATAATTACTATCTCTATAAAGTATTGGTCTACTTGTTACTAATTACTTTCTAAATCCCATATCAACATCAACCACTTGAACAATACAAGGAGAGACAAGAAACTGCACTTTTAATGCTTTCAAATAAACATACAATTGCATGAATTAATCCTGAAAAAATATATCTTTTAAAATTTGATGTTAAATCTACTATTATTTTCTACAGAATTGCTTTATAGTCTATGCAGCATTTAATGCAATTACATCAGATTTTACTTTAAATTACGGAGTAATCCCTTTAATTATATTACAGAACTGTAACTAAAAACTTTAGTTAACTTTAGTTAGTTAGAACTAAAAAGTTTTTTTAGATTACTTAGTAATTAATTACACACAACACTGTATAACAGTAATTCAAATGTAAACTTACGCATTGACTCGAGCAGCTATTTTCTCCCACGCTAACTCTCTGTCCTTCGCTGCAGCCGTGTTGCTTTTTTTTAAATATATGTTCATTTTCCATATGCTTGCATGAGCACATCCAGTTCTGCTGGTGAAAAATATGAAGACCTCTTTTTGTCTGGCGCGTTGCCATGGTGACTCATAATATCTGCGCTCCATTGATAATGGCTTTTATAGTTGTGGTGCACGCACGCTTAACTCAGAGTCAATCAACTTAGAGTTGATTGAACTAACCAATTTCAGCTGATCTGTAACCGAAAACTCAGAGTTTCCCATCTCAAGGTAAGTCAACTCAGAGTTCAAGTTTTAACTCAGAGTTGGTTGAACCTCCTTATTGAAACAGGCCCCTGGTCAAAGACCTCAGGAGCAACCTGAAAGTTCAAGAAACCCTTCCATCTTTGCAGCACTACTTTATCATTACAATTTAAAAAGAAACTAGGGATGCACCGATACCACTTTTTTGGAAAACGAGTACGATTTCAGTACTCGTACTTAATAAAAAAAATATGATTTAAATTTACAGATTGCACAGAGTGCCTTGTTTTTTTTAACAAAAAAACAAGGCACGGGGCAAACAGTGCTTGTCCAAATATCCGTAGTGAAACTGAACGAAGAGGCTTGCAGTAGGCTGTGGATGTGTTTTTTCACGGAGTCGTGTAGTTTAGGCAGCTCCGTGTCAGTCATGTAGCGGCGGCTTGGGAGATCATATCTGGGTTTCATAACATGGAGGAGACGCATGAATCCCACATTTTCTACCTCCGAAAGTGGCTGGTCACTCAATGCAATGTACTCGATGATTGCCTGTGTTATTTTCACAGCACGTGGATTGTCTCTGGACATTTTCTCTCGTCTTGCAAGAGTTTGCTGCAGTGTGAGTTGTGTTGGTTTAGAAGCGTGGGTAAACTCTTTATACTCGTTGTCGTGTTGGGATTTTAGGTGCTTGATTAAATTACTTGTGTTAAATGCGCTACCTTTTGAGCCTTCTCTGGACAATTTAGCTGAGCACAATTTGCAGTCCGCCTTTGTTTTGTCGTCTTCATTCACTTTGAAATAGATCCACACGGCTGACATGTCTCGTCTTGCCTTCGTTCTACCCGCTCTGAGCTGCAGCCGGGGCCTGGGGGCGGGCACCCGGCGCCTGTGATTAACCCCTTACACGCCGCTCAAACATAGACATTTCTCAGACCGTGGTATCGCCCCCGGTATCGGGGGACTTTTAACGAGTACTTTCAAAAATGTGGTATCGAGGCCGATACAAGATACTGGTATCGGTATCGGTGCATCCCTAAAAGAAACAAAAAAATGTGTTTTATAATTTCCTATTCTTTTCCACAATAACTTCTATTGCTTATGGAATGCTAAAATAACACTAGAGTGATAAATAAATTATTTAGAGTTTTGTCAGTTTGCTTTCATCTACTTTCATGTTATTTAAAACTTTCTTTAAAAATGAAAACACCTTTTACAAGTTATTAACTCACTTAAATACAAAGTGTATAAATTGTCAGATTTAAGAGCTTGAAATACAGTTTATATATGCCTTCAAAACCTAGAAGCACATAAATGAATAGAGATTTGATTGAGTTTAAGTTTATTTAAAAGAAGCTGAAGTTGTAGATGGACCAGGATGTGAAGTCAGATGAAGCTGAGGAAGACGAGGCTGGGCTATGTCAGCTGTGCAGGAGCAGAGAGGACTGGACTGGACTGGACTGGGGGAGGGCCGACAGAAGCAGCAGCAGACAGGTAACTGTAGAGGGGCTCTGCAAAGACAGAGAACAAAGTAAAAACTTATGTTTAAAACAAGTCTTCCTGTTGGGACCAGTCACCTCTGTTCATGAGATTTACTGTTAATCACAGAACAAATTACAACATTAATCTTGGTCTTTTATTCACCAGCTCACTGTATCTTACTGTGTGTGTAAGGACTGTTTTTAGAAAATAGTGGACTTTGATTTGAACTTACATTTGCCTAAATATAATACTTTAGTAAATGTGAACTGTACTGGGTTAGAGGCAGAGGTGGAAAGAGTAATACAATATTGTACTCAAGTAAAAGTACTGTTACTTCACTGAAATTTTACTTAAGTAAAAGTAAAGTTACCAGTCTAAAAATCTACTCAAGTTAAAGTAAAAAGTAGCTCATTAAAAATTTACTCAGAGTAAAAGTTACTGCGTTACCTTTTTTTAAACAGCTGGGGTGGGGGTAGTGTAGTTCAAAAAAAGACAAGATAATATAAATCCCCTGTACCTTGTGACCTTCTGGACTTCATTGAGGAGAAGAAATCTTCTTTTGATGAATGTTACTCATCTTGCTCCACCGCTGCCTCTGCCATCTGGTCAAGGTGTTGTCTTACATAGACCAGAATTTTAAAATGCATATTTGATATTTCTGTTAATACAGAAACTGCAAAGATTAATTTTACTACACTTACAACTAGGGCTGTCAACTTTAGTCGTTTAGTCGACTAATCGGTCGATGTCGTTTTGGTCGACTAACATTCTCATTGGTCGACCAGTTGCAATTTTTTTTTTTTTTTTTTTTTACCAATAAAGAAATTTTCATTGATTTACTCCTTGATATTTATTCCTTTATTAGCAGTTATATATGACTGTTTTCTAAATATAATTAGCCTATGTTTTATACCAAACTTTAAATGCTTTAATTTAGGCTATTTTATAACAGCGCCACAGTTTGCACCACATGACCACTGAACTGGCTGCACTGCTGCTTCGCGTTCAGTAAGGAAAAGTATTCATTTAGTTATCATTTAGTTAGAACGCTACTCGTTTTAGGCTTTAATAGAAAAAATGTCCAAGAAATCGAAATCCATTCTTTGGCTGCATTTTACAAAAAAAGACGACAAGACTGTGGAGTGCAAGCTATGTGGCCTAAAGCTAGCTTACCATAGCTCAACGACCAATATGACCTATCACCTAAAAGCGGTAAGCGAGATATAAATTTGTCAGACAGCTTTGCTATGTCTAATGTCGAAAAGTTTATATATTTTATTGGTTATGTACTAGGCGCATCCACAGGCCATGCCACAGGCGTCAGGAAGCACCCAGACGCAACTGGAGTTGGTCCATCCACTGTCGGCGAAGAGAAAGGAGGACATCACTAAGGGGATTGTGCATTACATCGCCCAAGATATGAGGCCAGTCAATACGGTGGAAGGAGAGGGCTTTAAGAACATGTTTAAAATCGTCGAGCCAAGATATACTGTGCCAGCACGGAGACTGTCATGCGTCGCTAAGTTCGCGGTTTGATGGACTTAAAGTAAATGTAAACCAGTTACTCCAATCCTCCGAGGCTGTAGGCTTCACAACTGATTTGTGGTCTTCACTAAGAATGGAGGCATACATGACAGTTACGGCCCATTTTATTGATGCGGACTGGAAAATGAATAGCGTTGTTTTAGAAACAAAGCAAATGGATGAAGCGCACACGGGAGAAAATGTGGCTGCGCGACTCACTCAAGTCGCGGAAGCTTACCACATTCCACCAGAGAAGCGGGTGTCAGTGGTAACGGACAACACTGCTAACATGGTCCTCTCGGTGGAATTATTGAAGGGATCCGGTCAGTGGCCAGACGTGGAGTTGGTTAGGTGTGCAGGCCACACCCTGCAGCTGTGCGTAAATGCTGCCTTAAAAGAAGACCCGGTGTCGCGCACGGTGGCTGCGGCGCGACGTCTTGTTGGGCACTTCAAAAAGGGACACAAAGCAAAAACGGGTCTCAAAGAGAAACAGGTGCAGCAAAAAGCTCCTGAGCACGAACTCATCCAGGATGTGGCCACCCGGTGGAACTCCACCTGCTTTATGTTGGAGCGACTGTTGGAGCAGCGCTGGCCCATCACCGCCGTTTTATCGGACCCCAATTACACTAAGAGGAGTGACAGCAGCACTTTGGACATGACAACAGAGCAGTGGAATATGGCTGAAGACATCACAGACGTTCTTAAGCCCTTTATTACACTGACCGAGCTGTTGTCAGAGGAGGCTAACACATCCCTGTCAGCGGCCTTCCCAATGCTTGAGAATCTAAAAAAATGTCATCTTGCCATCACAGATAACGATAGTCCAACAAAGAAAAAGTTGAAACTTAAGCTTGTGCAGGAAATAGATAGTCGATGGAAACTCAAAGACCGAGTTGTGATGACAAGCAGCCTGTACATTTTAACTGCAGTACTGGACCCGCGTTTCAAACAGCTACCTTTTCTTAATGATGAGAAACGGGATGAGGCCTATTCTGAAGTCGTAAAACTAGCACAAAGGCTAAGCCTCCCGGGAGACAGCGCAGAGCAGAGAGGGGATGATGAGGACCCGTTGGCAAAAAAACAGAAAACGGCAAAAGAGAAGGAGATAGCGATGCTTCTTTGTGGACATGGTGCAGAGGATGATCCTGATGAGCCAAGCGCACAAAGATCCTCTTGCGTCTTGAAAGATTATCTTCAGGACAGAAGTAAAGTGGACACTGCTGGGCCACTTGCGTGGTGGAAAAATAATGAGGAGAGATATCCACGACTTGCTCGGGCAGCCAAACGCCTGCTCTGCATCCCTGCAACCTCCACTCCTGCAGAGCGCATATTTTCCAAAGCGGGATTTATTGTTAACAAGTCGAGGAGCTGTCTTTTACCCAAGAATGTGGACATGTTAGTGTTTTTGGCCCACAACATAAAAAAGGTGGACTAGGCCTGCAGATCTGTAAGTAGCCTTAACGGCTTTATTATGCTGACTCAATAGATTTTGACTCAATTTATTTGTACACTTGACGCGTTTAAAAATAGCCTATATAATGTAACGAAACGAAAATAAATATATAGGCCTTCCTACTATACAGCCTATTATTATTAATGTTTTTTTAAGGCTATTTTGGGTTTGTTTGTGTTTGTTTTAAAACGCCTAGATCGGTTGGACAAAAGTTAACCCATAGCTTTGAAAGTAAAGATGAATATACAGCCTGTATAATCGAGAGCTTTTGTTAGGATTTTTCATTATTTGGCAGTTTTAGCAGTTATATTTTTTGTAGCGTTGTGGTGTGGTCAGGTGCGCGATTGTGACGGTCACTGTAGACCTAGGACAGAACTCCTCACTTTGCAGTTTAAAAAATAACTAAATTTTCAAATAATTTTATTATTATAGTTTTATTTATTATTGATGTTTTTCGTTGTTTTAATTGCTGTTGTTGCGTTGTTTTAATAGTTGTTTAAATGCTCTATGATAATTGTTTAATAAATGTTAAATCAAAATGCAAAACATCGTGTCTTTTTTTTTTTTTTTTAGTCGACTAATCGTTGCACAGGACGGTACTTTGGTCGACTAAGCATTTCTTTGGTTGACTACAGCCCTACTTACAACATTATTCTACAACGTCTCCATCGTTCCTGTCAGTTTAGCACGTTTGTTCTCCCGCCCATCAATCAATCAGTGGAGTAGTTTCCGGGGCGCGATTTTTTTTTTCCCCATTTGATTTTTTTTTACTCAGTAACGGATATGATTTCAAATGTAACGAAGTACAATACTTCAAACAAATTATACTTAAGTAAAAGTAAAATTACAGATTTTAAAAACTACTTTAAAAAGTAGAAGTACACAAAAAAGCTACTCAATTACAGTAACGCGAGTAAATGTAATTAGTTACTTTCCACCTCTGGTTAGAGGTAATGTCTGTCATGTTGAAAACCTGCCATGAACATTTACCTGTCTACTGTTGTCATGATTTACAGATGACAGATGTACAAATATATAACTAACACATGCACTTTAGCTACAGTAATGTTTAAAGGATGTATGACTGCAGAGTAAGGAAAGTGTTTTCTTGAGTAAAAAGTCTCAGAGGTTAGTGGGCATTGCAGGTGTAATGTTTAATGTAATGTGTAGTGTAATGAAACAACCACCTTTGTCTGAATATCCTCTTCAAAGTGCTCACACCACAACCAAGAGCCTTTCTTCTGATCAGCCTCAGCCTGACAACATCACCTTTAGGAAATCTGTGGAGAGAAAACAAGATCTATTTACATAAAATAGGCATGTTTCAAATGTATTTACCAAAATGGCACAACCCAGATCTTTGTAAAAGAGTACTTTAAGCCCACTTCTAATTTTTGCTTTTATTATCATTATTATATTATGGCCTTTTACTAGGTTTGCAAACTACACAGTAATTATTTAGTCAGAGACATGTATCCTTATTTTACTATTAAAAAAATCTATGAGAGCATTATGCCTTTTTCCTTCCAAAATTTAAGGTTAGATATGATCGTATCTTCATATTATTAAAGGGTAACTAAACCCCTGGTCAAATCGTAACTCCACCCACTCACAAAATTTGAAAAATGCTGGAAAAGTGGGCAGAGCCCAGCAGAGACAGAGGGGAAGATTCGAGGGCGGAGCTCAGAGGGGGCGTGAACCTGAGACCCGCAGTGACGGATTGATTGACAGCAGCTGTCAGACTGGCAATAATGGAGGCTTGAAGGAAGCTAGTAGCTTTGCTACGGAGCGGTCCTTCTAAGTGGAGGACTTTTCTGTGCACACAGGGCTAGAGCCTTATCAGTTTGTGCCACTGGCTCAAACCTCGGTCTCAACAACTCCCAAAGTTAAAGAGAGAAGTCTTGCAGCTCAAGAGAGAATGGGGCCTGTGACGTTAGCATTGTCTAATTTAGGCTAATGCTTAGCAAATGCTAACAAAGTTTCAGAAATTGCAAACCTATGCATTTAGTTTGATTTTGGTAATTAGTGTTAATTACACACAAAACAGAGATTTCAAGTCTCCCTCTACAACTGTTAAAAAACTCATGTCTTGCTGCTCACTGGTCCTGGGAGAGAATGTGTTATATATACTCAAGGTATAGCTATGAAATAAGACCAGTGTCAAGTCCAGTTAATTTACTAAGTATTATGCAAAAAAGACAACTCTAACCAAATATAATAGTTACATCCAAAACAAAGTAGTGATAAACATTGTTTCTCATGTTGTAGGTAATGCACAGGTGTGACAGGTTTGTGATTCGGCTGCATAACAGTCCATCCAGACTTTGAGGCAGTAGCACTAAACCCCTGTGTTACAGGCACTAACACTTGTATTGTAGTGTTACACTTATCTTCAGCTTTTTGGTGAGACGTGGTTAAACAGGGTAGTTCCAGGAAGAAGAGAGCAATGTTTTTATAAATAAGTAAATTTAATGTTTTACCCTCCTCTTACACATACTGTACATGTGCACCACTGCTGTCCTTACAGACGATTACAATACTGGATTTATAAATATAGTTGGTATATAAAAAAATTGAAATATGAATAAACAGTTATACCTGAAGTTACACACAAAACAATGGTTTAAAAACACGCATTATAAAATCAGCTATAAAACTCAAAATGAACATGAATCAACATAAACATTTACAAAAGAATGTCTAAATGACACCTTTTTCTCAAACCGCCTTTACATAATTATTTTATTTTTTAGGGATTGTTTTTACAGTAAGCATTTTGTATTGATATAATATTATATATATACACACTTAATTTAAATAAAAAATAAATGTCATAGTAAATTCTCATACATCATTTCAAGGCAGGTCCAAACTTTGTAAATCCTGCACAGTCAGGACAGAGGCTTTTTACTTTGTGTTTGAAAGTCACTGTCAGTTTCACTTATTGGAGCGAAGATGGTGAAATGCAAGAGCCAGACTTAAACAGGCTGATCATAACTTCATGAGCTGTTCCAAAATTTTTAAGAATCTTGAGTGTGTTCAACAGTGTATTAGTGTTTACATTAGTCTAAATGTAGTCAGCAAAGTAAAGCTAAGTCTCAGAAACTATAGAGCTAACTGCAGTTTTCAGAGTCTGAATCCAAGATGATACACAGCAGCAAAGTTGAAGATCTTCAGTGAAGTGACGCAGGAACAGTCACCAGGTCCTGAAAATAAAATAAACATATAAACATGATTTTATTTCTTACATTAGACCATTTTAATGACAATAAAATGATAGATGATCACACACCTCATGTGTTCTTGTTAGAGTATTTAAAACAAGTAATTGCACTATAACAGTAAAACAAACAAAACAAACTAAAGAATGGGAATAAATGCATTACCTTCAGTAGTGGACACCTCACACCGTTTCCTTATTATTGGAGTAGAGCTAGTCCTGGGACACTCAGGCAGTTCCATCAGTGTCTGTGTCACATGACACACTCCTATTAGGCGTTCTGGCCTGGGTGGCTGCAAAAACAAGAGTTTCACAAATGATTTGTTATCTTGAGTATATAATGAGACCCAAACATCTGGGTCCACAACTCACAAAAACTGCACAATCCCTAAAAGATGCTCTGCCTTTGCACAAACAGCCTTTTCATTTCAAACCATCAAACAATGGAATCAGATCCTAGACAGTCTGAAATTCTAAATCTTGTACAAAGCATATCTTTTCTTGTGAGATTATTGTTTTTGTACATGGTGCCTGAGAAATAAAGAATAAACAAAAACTAAACATACAAAAGCTTCACAGTATTCAAACTCACCTTTGCTTCACCTGCAGATCTGCAGCGACTAGTTCAGGCTGGCACCCAGTTTCTCTGGACATCTTAGACAAAACAAAAGATTTGTGTTATTGTTTACAATTACAGTATTATATTAATTCATTTTAAAATGTTTATAAAGGATATTAATAACACAAATATTCTCATTACTATTACTGTATATCCTCCGTGAAAGCACTAGTATTTTAATCCGTGTACTGTCACTGGGTCGGTCTGGTTGGCTGCAGCCCGTGATACACCGTCTCCTCTGCAGCTCCAGCTCTGCTTGGTTTACCCCGAGGAGCAGCTATAAACAACGTACACTGATGGTGCGCGCTTTCGCGTTCAATCTAATTAGTAAAGTTGACACAAAACGCACAAGTCCAAGACAGTTTTTGAGTTTGTGTTGAGTGAAAACTCACGGTGTTACACGAGTCATGAGATGTTCATGTTCAGTCAAGTCCAGAGTCATGAGCCAGTGACAGGTCTTTAGTGCCAAGGGCTGCATCTCTGCTACAAGTCCAGCAGAGTGCTGCACATTTACGAGAAATAACTAACGGAATATTGAGTGATAGAGTAAAGCTAAATGTCTGTGTGTACTGGGCCACAGTATCAACGCAGCAGCCCTCATTAGCGCGTTAGCCCGGTATCAGGAGCAGCTGACGCTAACGTTTAGCATACTTTACCTAACTAGCAAAATGACAAAATTGATTAATTAACTTTAGCTTTACTGGGAAGAAACATAAATTGTGTTTCAAAATGTATGTTCACTCACCTCAAGATGCTGCTGCGGTGGTGGGAATCCATGCAGGAGCAGTTAGGCGCTGTGTTGCTTTTCAGCGGGAGCTGTTTTGAGAAGCACATTTCCACCTCCATTGCGTTGGAGAAGCAATCCCTCTTAAAATGCCCGCTGCAAATTCCAGCTCTCAGCAGGAACTCACGGTGTTCCAGGCCAAGTGCACACTGGCGTCTAATTTCCAACTCAACTGGAAAGCAATGCAGTCCAGCAGTGCTGTTGCAATCAGCAACACTACAAGTAGCTACATGCTAATATAGCTAGCCTGATGTTTTCAACACCCGCTACTTGGGAAGATGTTTTTATACCAGGGGCGTGACCCAATGCCAAGGGTGTGGTGGGGTCGTGCCAGGGGCGTGGGTAGAGAGCCGTTAGTAGAGCCAGTATACGTCACACTAGGAAAGAATCTTCAGTCTAAAAATTCAACTGCAGTAACTACCGTTCAACCTGAGGAGGGCAGCACTTAGACGGTTTTACACCATAAAATGTAAAATTAATATACTTTATACTCAAATGTCAAAACCTTTACTCAGATCAGTGAACAGCACTAATAAGGCCCCATTCTTACAGATCATTAACTAAAAAAAGTTGGTTTAGGGTTTAGTTACTCTTTAAACAAGTTTGGTCCAGTGGAGCAGTAGTTAAGTTAGGCCTTTAGCAGCCACCTTCGGGTCAGCTAACAAAAGCTCAATAGTTTAGCCAACTGTATATATTCTGAACAGTATTTTAACACATGCAAAATGTACTCACCTAGAAACTGGAGCATGGTTCATTTAGTGCAGTTGGACGATGAAAAAGTTATTTAAATCAGCTGAATTAAACCAAACACAGCTAGCGTTAGCTTTTAGCTAACAGTAAGCGATCTCCATTCATGAACAGCAGCAACTTACAAACTAATTAACAAAAAACGAAGACATATTGGCTAAAAAGCTTCGGAAAACATAGAATAACCCAAAACAATCTTTGGGTGTAGCAAAAAGCTTAAATTTCACTGATTTAAAATGTGGGAGTCTCGGTTCTGTACCTCCATTAATATCCAGCGGCTTCTTCTCCCGAGAGCAAGACGGAGCGAGCATAGACATAATATACGTAGACGCCTCATAGACTGACCGCTGCCTATTGGAGCGGACGTATCAGCGCGGCGCCATCTTGGATGGGTCTCCAATGCTCCGCCCCCCGCATTTATTTCTACTGAGGAAGGTGTATTCCTCAACTACAATGATCATAACTCCCCGAGTTTTTACCGGATTTTCACACGGTTTGGTTTGTTACAAACGGCAGAGACTTAGCTATGATACAGGACGCTGTCACACATTGAAAAATTCTGCTTTCATGTATAAATACTTTGTATTACGAGGTTTAACTAAGACATATGGTAGACTATGGCATATTGATAAATGTATAAATGAATTAATTTTATATTTTAATAAAGAAACAAGTTTGATTGCTCATTTAAATTTATTACACACACACACACACACACACACACACACACACACACACACACGTCAGGCTTGCAACTGGGACTGGGGAGCTAAAATCCTTTAAAAAGAACTGTTTTGCACAGCTTCTTGCGTATGCTTGCACTCTGTAACTCCAGGGTAGTTAATTTTGCGATGTGGTGCAGCCTTACTTTGTGAAATACAGACACCACAAATGACAGAAGCATGAAATGATGGTTCTCAATTCCAAATTGGGTGTCTGCAATGTGCTCCCCGAGTAAGAACACATCCTCTGAACCAATCTCCGCCCGAACAAAACGGTTGACGAAGGACACACGGATACCTTGTTCCTTTGAGTTTTGGCGAATCACACGCTCTGCTGCTCTGACCACCTTCACTGTTCCCTTTGAGGGGATCATCAGCCCACCATTGTTTTTAAGTTCAAGCAGGTGGTAGCTCTGGTCAAAAGATGAGGGTACAGCAGCTGTGACGAGGCTTGCACGGCACACCTCACAGGACAGTTTTTTCAGAATTTTTCTGACAACAAACCCTGAAATGTAGACAAGGGCATTGTCCACAAGACCACCAAAGTGGGTGGGCAGGTAACTGTGGTCACATATGACTGCAGATATGTTTGCAAATGGAGACAGGAGCTCTTCCTCTGCCATTAAAGCAGAGTGCATGTCTGCAGCTGATAGGGACACAGTTTCATCTTGTGCTGCCACGTTGCCTGACCCACTTGGTGAGACACCACAACGGACCATCAGACGGCGGAAAATGCCTTGGAACTGCCCTGCAGTTGGATTGTTATTCCAGCCTCCTAAAAAAAAACAAAAAAAACACAAAAAACCTTTTACACACTTAGATTACAGAGATGTTTAATGAGGACAGTCAGAGTCATCATAGATATATTTTCTGAGTTTAAGTAAGGAAACAGTATAACCATTTTTTCCCCACAGGTAGGCTATAAAAGGTAAGTAAGGTAATAACTGTATAACCATGTTTCTTCCAAAGATAGGCTATAAAAAAAGATACACAATGGTGTCTGATGTGCCGTTTGCTTTAGGGGGTGGGTTACTTCATGAAGTGATAGCCACCAATAAGTGACCAGTCTGAGAGGTCTATCACATCAAATCATATTGTAAACTAGGGATGTATAGGTACTGTACATATATATAAAGAAAAATTTCTACTGTAATTTGCCCATCCAGAAGGTACCAATATCCGGTCTGGCCATTGACTGAAAAACTAATTATAAATGTGAAAATTATACCTGATGCCCTGACAGAATTGAACAAAACCTCCAAGTGATCCTGACTGAAGCGGTATGTGCAGACATAACGCTGAACTTGGAGCAGGTCAGGAATCATCATCAACAATGTGTCCATGTTGATGACAAAGCCAATGACTGACAGATACCTTCAAAAGAAAACGTTTCATCAATAAGATCATGGCAAACCAAGAAACCTCGAGAGCACCTAGTAATTGCAGTTATTGAAAGACATTAATTGACTTTTCTACAAATATTCATGTACTCAATACATGTTTTGCTCCAATAAAGTCCCTGAATGGTAAATGATGTAAGTGCAGCACAAATCTACTGGGTGCAAAATTACTGGGTGCTTCTTGAGAGTATAAGTCAGTGTCAGGAACAGCGGCGGCTTGTGATGGAAAAAGTAGGGGGGGCTGAGGGAGATTTCTGCTGTTTATTTATTACATTAACACCAAAGTAACGATTTAAAAACAAATAGCATCTAATGTAATTATTAAAGTATGAATTTAGAATGTCCTTGTAGATTTCAAATATTGTTCTTTCAAAGACAAAGGTCTTACCAAGTCATACAAGTCATACACGTCATACAAGGAAACCAAGTCATACAAGGTGAACTTATAATTGCTGTAATTTGCGTCAATATTCAATAAACACAAAGAGGTAAATAGTCGCTGTTATTACATGGAGTAACAACTAGATGAAGAAGACTGTGCATTACCAATTGTAATGGTGAGCAAGTCAATAAAAATTATTTACATTGTCTCCAGTGTTCACATCATGAATCGTACAGCAAACCACCTCTAAGACAGACAAAAACAAAAACATCAAAATCCTCCAAGCACTCAGCATCTCCTCTGCTCCTCCAGGGACACAACAGCATCTCCTCTGCTCAAAGCAAACAAGGGAAGCAAAACAGCGAGTTAGTTACTCCACAGCCGGTTAGCCAATGCTTCCTAGTGTACCATGTCCGCGAAAAGCCTCTAGTGTAAGACGCTTCCTTGTCTTTCACCTGCTGTCTGATGTTAATTTGTGGCTGGTCCGGTCCCATTTCTTTTATTTTTGTTTTTCAGCCAGTGGTCTTCTTTCAAACGGAGTTTGAAGAAGAGATTGCACGGTTTCTTTCTCGCAGACGCCGACGCCATTGTCAACTCGAATCTCACTGCCGCCCGCCGCGTTGGGTGTGGTCACGCACTGCCACGTGACTACACCCACTCATGTTATTCTCCGATGGGCGCAGAGGCAAAGCGCCCATCGGAGAATTATTACTGCGCGTCACTGATTGGTTAAATTGATCACATTTAGTGACGTTTTATAGCATATCAGAGCTCCATTGGTTAGATAGTGAGGGCGTCCTTTCTCGGCGCCCCGAGCATAAAATTACCATAGACTGTAAAAAGAAAACTACACATTTATGATGTTATGCGGCACATGATGAAGCTGGTAGACAAAAAGACCCCCTCCCCCACCCCCTCTCCCTCATTCTAGTGTGAAAAACACGTACAGAAGAAAGTCATGTTTTTTTCAAACTGAATTATTATTATTTATTTTTTTACTTGGTAGGAGGGGCGGCGCCCCAGCGCCCATAATAGATCAGCCGCTACTGGTCAGGAACAACTAGGAACTATATTAAAACTGAACAAGGAGAGCTTAAAAACAAGAACATGTCATACATACCATTTGACACCTCTATGACCTGAAAAACACTGAACACAAGAAGATTCCAACATGCAGAGACAAACATCATAAACAAGAAGAAAAAGTGCAATACAAGATATGCTCCTTAAAACAGGAGGGACTCACATTATCTCCTGCCTCTGGTTTTGCAAACAGCAACATTGTATGAACATACATACCATATTTGACACCTGTCCTGTATGACCTGGAAAATACTGAACAGAAGAGTCAACAGAAACAAAACTGCAGACAGCAAAACGATCCAAACCAGAGAAAGAGCATCTTATGAACTCGATGCGTAGCAAGAGAACAGAGCATCATATTAACTTATGATGTTTGAACTTTTCGTGGAAACCATTCGATATTTAAAAAAAAAAAACTCTTTGTTTGGTGGAGGGGTGTGCCATCTTTCATCACCAAACTGAGCAAGTATTCCCTGCCTCTCAACAAGAGCTCTACTCTCTGTCCAATTCAAAGCACCCAGAGGAGCTTTGTATTTTTCGGGATTGCGGCTGTTCAGGATGTCAAACAACCTGTCAATCATCTTTAAAAAAAAGCATAAGGCTCTGTTAACTGATATATCATCCACAACAGCATAACAGTAGTATCATATCACGTAAATCAAATTATAATCTTATTTCAATATACAAAAAAAGTACTTTAGTACAAAGCTCTGCTTGGATTTCCCTCTACAGGTAAGTATAAACAGAGATGGCTTTCATGCAGAATATGCAGTGTTATATAACAATGTTTGTATGTCATGTTACCTCAATGAATTCTGCCGTTGCTTCACAGTTTTTAAACTGTGAATAACCAAGGTCCCTCAGTGTTCGCAGTGCTACCACTACAGAGCGACTCAGTGTTTGAGCAGCCAGGGACACCTTCATCTTCTGGCCATCAAATTGAACATGCTTGTTTGTTATCTTGTTGGCCACATGCAGTCCATCTTTTGTTTGGACATTGTTGAGCTCAACGATGTTTGACCAGCTGATTTCTCCAGTGGAGCTGGTTATCGGGCTGTAAGCCTGCAACATGTTGCGTGCCAGTTTCAACATGTGACAAGCGTCCATCAACACAAACACCCCGTCAGCGGTCACTGTATGTTCAAAGAAGGTTTTTAACGGCTCATGGGGGTTTCCCTTTAGCTGACACCCGAGCTGGTTGCACATGTTGACATTGGATGCATGTCCATCCATTGTCATGCAGACCACTTTTATGCCACGTGCATGCAATTCCTCCAGAGCATGGACAACCAGGACCTTCTGTGTGTCTGGAGACAGAGACTTTGTGAGGTAGTAGGCAATTGGAGCTTTCCAATGACCCTGTATTCCTACCACCATATAAACAAGCACCTCTGTGGCTAAATCAGTCTCATCCATGCCATTCCCCATATCCACATATCCAGACATTTTCTGGGTATGGGCATTGTACTGGACATGTTTTTTGATGGCCATGGCATCCAACATGAAGGCCACAGAGCCATATTTAGCAGGGTCTTCTTCACGTCTTCTCTTTAACATGTCCAACATCATTGTGTTGAGCCCAGGCCTGGCATCCACTGATTGCATCCATCTTTACAAAAAAATAAATAAATAGCTATTTAGTGCTTCAACCCTTGGATCCCTATTTTGGGCACATTTTCATTTTTTTCTATGATTGTTCTTTTTTCCAATACTTTGGAAGACATTTTCAAAGAAAAAAATAAGTCAAAATAGCACATACACGCTCAAAACTTCTACATCAGTTCCCTGTTTGTTGTACATTATGTAGGGCTGAAGTGTTTTAAGTATTTTAACCAGTATGTTTAAAAAGTGTAATAAAAAAGATTATAATTAAATATTGTATAGTTCGCTTTCATTTCATTTTGTTGAAATATATTGAGTGAAATATAGTCTCAAAGTAATGTGTAACTGCACTTGTCTGGGCAGTGGGCACAATTTGAACAGTGTCGTTTTCCATATTTTAAACTACAATAGAAAAAGTTAGATTAGCATGCTATATTATAGCTACATACCTCAAGCATTATTCAAAAGCCATGTAAAATGTTAACTATATAACATATAGAAAGAAACATAGTGTGTTTATGAATTGAAAATCATTTTATTTTAATTTAGAAGTATAGTATTTTGGCTTTAATTGCACAATCTACAGGTTCTTTCTGTACATTTAATACATGTTTTACTCTATTTAGAAAAAGTAACAATAACAATCTTTCAATCTATAGTTTAATCCCAAAAACATGCACAAAAGCCAGAAGTGGGAATAAAGTATTTATACAATTGAAGTCTTGCTTTCTTAAGTGGACTTGCAAGTAAAACTTCAAATAAAATTAGCATAAAGTATTAAAGAAAAGTTTTAACAGCTATTAGAGTTGATTTCAAATTAGTTGATAAATGCAGTCAAAGTCATGAAGTCCACTTACTTTTAACGAACAAGAGCAAGCCAACAATGGCAACGAGAGAAGGGTGGAAAACCCCACTGTGGAAAAAAAACTAAATGTAGCTTGGGCGGGAAGCTCCACTTGCGTTAGCCTGGTGTTAGCAACAGGTTAGCAATTGCCTTAGCCTCGGCTACAGCGGAGTGGGCGTAATTACTCACGCACGCGCTGATTATGCCCACCCACGGGCTTACGAGGCAACACTCCCTTTGCCCATTTTAGTAACATCCTCTGACTAAGGAGTCTGAAATGTCCGGATGTAATCGCCATCTTTTTGCCCTGACTTTGAGGCTGTTTCGGCAAATAGGGACTGAATGGGCGGATTACATCCATTTTTATTTACAATCTATGATAACACAAACACTTTTCTTTCACTCATAGTTAGTGGTTTGGGTGAAGCCATTAATTGTCAAACAACTGTGTTTACTCTTTTTAAAACATAATGAAAACAGAAAACGACCCAAATGACCCTGATCAATAGTTTACAAACCCCAGTTCTTAATAATGTGTATTACCACCTTTAACATCAATGACAGATTCTGCCCATTCTTTTTGGCAAAAAGCCTCCAGTTCCTGTAAATTCTTGGGCTGTCTTACATGAACTGCATGTTTGAGATCTCCCCAGAGTGGTTCAATGATATTGAGGTCAGAAGACTGAGGCCAGTCCAGAACCTTCACTTTATGCTGCTGTAGACAATGACAGGTCGACGTTCCATGCACAGCTTCAGGGCTGATGAGTGCAAATTTTCCTCCAGTATTTTCTGATAACATGTTGCATTCATCTTTTTCAGTGCCTTTGTAGCTCACACATCCCCAAAACATCAGTGATCCACCCAATTTTCCTTGTAGTTGTGGCTCAAATTTTGGTTGGTCTACCTGACCTTTTCATTTTCCATTTCTTTATTAAAGTTTGAACACTGCTGATTGGCATTCTCATTTCCTTAGATATCTTTTTATATCCCTTTCCTGTTTTATACAGTTCAATTTCCTTTTCCCGCAGATCCTTTGACAATTCTTTTGCTTTACCAATAACTCAGAATATGAAACCATCAGTGCAGCACTGGAAAGATGCAAGGATCTGTCAGGAGCCCAGAAACTCACTGACCTTTTATACACTCACTGATTATAATCAAACAGGTCACAGGTGAGGATGGTTACCTTTAGTTGCCATTCAAACCTGTTTGTGTCACTTGTGCATGTTATCAGGCCAAAATTACCAGAGTATGTAAACTTTTGATCAGGGTCATTTGGCTAGTTTCTATTGTCATTATGATTTAAAAAGAGTAAACACAAGTTGTAAATACTTAAAGTCTGTTTAATTGTTTAGGTAAATAATTTGTTTTTATTTACTGTAATTTTTTGCCTTGTTTTTAAACTTGTTGATGTTTTAATAATTTACAACAATTCTTAGTTTACGTAAACACTATGCTAGATTTACATAGTACAACATAGTAATTGTCCTTTTTTAATATAAAAATCAATCAATATTTTTGTATTGACCAGAATGACCACGAGCACTTATTTTTTAAGATACTATTCAGTGTTTTAATCAATATTCTATTGAAAAACTAATTTCACTGAACTTAACCTTTAAAATAACTGCAAAACAAACATTTTCATCCAATATCAGAATTAAAAGATAGGATACAGTACGTCAGCTGGCCACTTGTTAAATGTGTTATAATGTTGATTCAAATGTACATGTGAGCAGCATGGTATGATCAGCACATACTAGATAGATATACTGTATATATGGATATGTTTATATATATATATATATAGATGAATGCAGTTTATCCGTTATTGTGCTCTGTCATGTCATTCAAAGTTCAGAAGAACAAGCTACCATAGTCTACCATAGAGATTGATGTTTTCAAGTGCCTTTGAACGCCACAGATACAGAGTAATAAACCTGTTGTTCTAAGTTTGTTGTGTTTAAGACTTGCTGTTGGTGTGTTACTGTTAATATTTATTAATAACTCGATGATTACTGAACAAATTAGTTGGGTTTACTAGGATTTAATGCTATTAATGAGTCAGGTTTAATGTTAGTTTCTTTTTTCAGAAATATCTAACAGTTACTGACACGTGGGGGGGTTAGAGGAACTGCAGTCACTGCTCTGGCGCACGTTCGTATGTGCATGAGTAACATCAGCTGCATCACAGGACTTGGACATTTTCAGGCAATATGTTTACAAAGGTAAGAAAAGTTACATTTGTACATTGACAAACTTTATTTGAGGTTAAACTATATTTGTGTGCTGACAAATCAAACAGAATTCCTGAGACATGGAAGATAAGAAAACTACTAATGTTTGACAAATGGCAAGAGACAGTATGTCTTATAAAACATTGTTCAACACAGTACAGCATTAGAGCAAACTTTGCATGATATTCTGTATTATCGACTGCAGCATCAAGATGAGACAAACTGGAATCGGATGCTGAAATAGTCTAGGTAGTAAACAAATTTTGACCAAATCTTTTTCTTACGATACACGAAGCACATACTTACAATGTACTTACAAACATTTTATTTAAACCATCAAATTTCAAATAATCAAAGTTTACTGTATTTGAATATGCCATGTATTTGAATATTACTCAATGTTTATATTTGAATTTGGCACACATTAAAGAGCTGCCCAGTGATGTCACACGGAACTGAACGCTGGAATAGAATTATTGATTGAAGTGTAGCAGAGTGGTCATTTCAGAAACTCTGAACCTTGAGTGCACATTGGTTTAACACAGCTCTACATTTTCTCAAGCAACAGTTGGATTCTTCAGTGAAAGTCTTCCAAAACTTCACAGCAGCTCCACCTCCACCTTTTCTACCAAACGGTAAGAATACTTTCCTGAAAAACACTTTTTTACTTTTTCAGGTTGGTTGAACACGTGAACTTGTGTTAAAATGTTGTTTTGGTAAATTTTATCTCTTATTCAAGTGAAATTTTAGATTTACTACCTGTTCTTTTTACTAGTAGCATTATAAAATTGAGTGCAATGATTACTGAAATGATAATGGTCGGTGGTCCTATTCACCTACTATTTTATGGAATTCTAATGGCATTTTACACCACAAGATGGCATTATTACATTGTTTACCTTATTTAAATAATAATAAAAACAACCAAAAGGACAAGTGGAAAAGAAAACCATTCTGTTTATTTATACTAGCAATTGGATTTCTTTGGGGTTAACACTGACAATAATAATCTGGAATTCAACTCATCTGGGTATTACACATTAAACAAAGAAAATTAGATTTAGTTTTAGTTTTAAAAACTATAGATAATGAGAAATTATTTAAAATTCACAATGTAACTGTTAGAAACATCCAACAGATACCTTAACTGGATTTGTGTAAACTCAAAAAAACTTTCATGCACAGCATTGTTCCAGTCAGTACAAGCACCAACTGGGTCTGTGTAGAAATGTTGTGGTTTTGTCAACTCGAATGGCAGACTTGACCTCCTCTGTTATATAAGAAATGCTTTGTAAAGAAGTTAGCCATACAGGCAGAATGCTCTCGATGTGTCGCTTAAATGAATAGAAATGTAAAGGATGTTGGTTTGGATCCCACCTCTATCATCCTCGGAGGCAGAAAATGTGGATAATGCACAAACGGTCTTTACTGTATTAAGCAAGGCCAAGAAATGTGCTTTTGAAATAAAATTTAAAGGTTGTGGATTCCAATCCTAAATTTATTAGTATTTGTTTCAATAAGTGAAACTTATGCCGCATTTACAAAAAACTGAAAACACATCTTGCCATGTGATGTTAAATTTTGTTGCCAAAGTCTAGGATTGTGTACAGTAATTCAGCTGTATCTCAAAAGACTTTGTATAAAATGTATTCCCATAGACTTATGTGAGTATTTTTTGGTCTTTTTCTCTCAGGTGTTACTGCAATAATCATCCATACATCACCATGGATGATTCCAGCTACACTGTGAGTGTTGGAGATACCATCACCTCAACCTCCCACCAGTACAGAGTTCAGGACATCCTGGGCTCCGGCACTTTGGGTGGTCACCCTCTGCCACAAGATCTCCACCAACGACCGTGGCAGTAAAAATGATGAAAGACGGCAAAGATCTTTCTCTCGGGAAGGTGGAGGTATGATATATGTAAATGTTTAAATGAATGGTGCATTCATGTGGTCCTCGGAGTTAAGAAGTTGTTCTTCTGACTTTGGTGTGACCATGTGTTTTCAACTCGGGAATGTGGAAAAACGTTTCCGAATTTCCTGGGGACCACATTAATGCACAATTAATATAGCCTTGTTTTGTGGTTTAGAAACCTGGCTGAATGTCAAAATCTTCTGTTTGACCCACAGGAAGCCATCCTCCAGAAAATTACAGAGAATGGATCGGCGGGCTTTAACATCGTCCAATGGTTCGGCTCTTTTAACTTCATGGGGCACTACTGCCATGAATTTGAGAAGCTGGACATTAGTCTCTGGAACTATTTGCACCAGTACGGACCTCTGCAGCTGAAAGACATCCGTCCTATTGTGCATCAGGTTTGGATCATTTACTCAAATCCCTCAATGTTCCTTTTCAATATTTTCACAGACATTGACTCAATACATCTTTAGAAACAGAACATATGTGTTCAGAAAAGAATTTCCATAGCTTCATAGTCACACTCTGAAAGCTTTTGAAGGTGCCCCTGACTGAATTTCAGGCAACATATTTTTATAGTTTAAACTTTTCTAGTGCAAAGTTAAATAGTGTTACTTTAACTGATTATTTAAGTTTAAGTTTGTTCATGTAGTTTAAATTTAAACCTGACTTGATTCCAGATGGCCACCGCTCTGATGTTCTTAAAGAGTGTAGGAATCATCCATGCAGACCTGAAACCTGACAACATCATGTTGGTAGACCATTTGTCCCAGTGTCTTCAAATCAAAATCATTGATTTTGGACTTGCATGTTCAGTGTCCAAAGTAGCGCAGGGCACACTTGTTCAGACTCGGCCGTACAGGTACGAGGGTCACTCATATCTGAAAGGGTGTTAGGGAATGATAGGGAGTTAGGATTTTAAGTGAAGGGTCCTCTGTAGATTGCTGATGCGTTTCTTCTTGTGTGTAGAGCCCCTGAAATCTTTCTCGGTGCTCGGTACAACGACGCCATTGATGTGTGGTCGATGGGATGCATCGCCGTCGAACTGTTTACGGGCTGGATATTGTTCCCTGGAAGAGACGAGTATGACATGGTATGTATTAGCGTCAGATTTTAACATTCACTGTATGCTTATAGTCCACTGAACGCAACATATACGTATAATGGTAAAATAATGGTAGTTTTTTCATTTGTGAAATTCTGTCTATGATGACAGTTTTTTATTTACCTCTTCTTTGCAGAATCTTGCAGAATTAAAAACACTGCCCTTTTCTGTGTGAAATTTATGTGTATTAGCTCTAAATTGTTTAAATGTCCAAGAAAATGTAATGTGTACTGTGTTGTGTTGACAGATGAGGCAAATCGTCCATTTGGCAGGAATGCCTCCAGTGCATTTGCTGGAGTCGGGGTATTTCACAGCCAACTATTTCCATGTTCCTTTTGGATCGACACACTGGCAGTTTATGGTATGTGTTACATTTGCAACATATGTCAAACAGTATTTATATTTTGTGATGTATTTTGTAAATCAGTGATGATTTTAAACCTGTTTCTTCTCCTCTTTAGGAAGATTACTCAGTATTCTACCGCCGTCTCACCACAACGCTGGATGATATTTGCAGAGTAAGACATCTTGTCTTATTCTGAACAAAATGATTGACAAAACAAGTTTCTAACAGTTAATTACTCTTTCAGTCTGATCCAGTAAATCATCGTAACGGCCAAGTCAATCCAGTGGAGGAGTGTGACCGCACATTCTTTCTGGATTTGGTCAGGATGATGCTGAGTGTGAACCCTGATGATCGGGTCACACCAGAGGAGGTTCTGAGACATCCCTTTGTGTCTCAGAACCAGTGTGAGAGCGTGATGGCCAGCGTCCTGGCTCCTCCGAGTGTTGATGAACAGCAGGACACTCTGTTGCACCATCCTGGAAGGACCAACCCCTTCGACCATAAAAGAGCTATCTACACCGTTGAAACGTCTCAGGGACTATTTTGACGGTGACGATGATGCTCAGAGTCCACACAGGTGAGAACTCTTAAGTGTCCGGCTGCTTCACATTAGAACGTGTCAGTCAAAGTCTCAAAGTTTCAGATCAACTGAGAGCTTAATGAGACATTAGTTGGTCATAATGTTATGGAGGATTGGTGTAGAGGGCTTAGCTCATTTGTAAATAACAAATGTAACTTGGGACAAAGGTGGTGGACTTGTATTGAATATTTTAAATCTATTTTAACCAGGTATTTTAAACAAGTGATGAAGTGGAAGGACTGCTCAGGGACAAGAGGAGCCATAAGCCCAGAGCACGACTCTGTCAACAAAAAAAGACGTGTGGTGACAGAAAACTCTGAAGGTAAACTCACAGACATTAGTCTTAAGCAGATTTTAGGCTCTGCTTAGTGTTAGTCCATCAGTCTTAAACTAATGCTCCTCTTGTTGTTGATGCAAAAGGAAGGGCAGGTCTCTTTCTGCCAAATATCATCTTTAGCAAAAGTTCAAGTTATTGATTACAATCATTATGAGAAATAATTATTTTTGACAAAATGAATCTATTTTTTAAAGATACTCCTCAGCGGGTCATTGTGGAGACACCAGTTTGTCTCAAAAGACGCCGAGCGGAGGAGGACGATTCCACTGACCCTGGGTTCGACTCTGAAGGTAAACTCACGTTTGTTTTTACACATAAAGAACCCAAGCTAAATCAAACTGACTTAACTCTGCTTTTTCAGCTCTAATAAGTATTTCAGTGCTTTTCAATAGGCATTCATAATCCTTCACCCCACCTCCTTCTTTTTCCTTTCTCTGTTATAAGTTTCTCTGTTTGGTTCCCTAGTAGCACTCATTTAGCTTTTCTCATTTACAAATAGAACAACACGCTTCCTAGTGCTGAATATCATGTTTGGCATAAAGTTAAAGTTGTTGAATAAGATCATTTCAACAAACTGCTTTGACTAATATAAATCTTGTTTTAAAGGAACCCCCCGACTGATTATTGTGGAGTCTCCAGTTCTTCCAAAAAGACGTTGTGTGAAAGAAGACAAGTCCACTGACCCTGGCTATGACTCTGATGGTAAACTCACAAACTATAGCTTTAACTTTAGCAAATAAGTTTAATGCACCAGCCGCCTTCACCCCAGCTCCTCCTTTTGGTGGATTCCTCTTTAATCAGTGTCATATGAGTTGCTCTGTTTGGTTCACTGCTTTGCAAAAGGAAGGGCAGGCCTTTTTCTGCCAGTTATTATCTTTAGCTAAAGTTCAAGTTGTTGATTAAGATCATTTTGAGAAATGCTCTGATTAATAATAATATTGTTTTAAAGGTACTCCTCGACTGGTTATTGTGGAGTCACCGGTCAGTTTGAAGAGACAGAACTCAGAGACTTCAGAGTCCGATGAAGCCTGGTCTGGGAAGAGGAGGCGGCTCGGGCCCATTGCCTTTTAAATCTGCAACAGGGCAAGAAAAGGTTTCCAAGAAGGCATCGCTTCAAGCCTACACTTCAGATCCAGTGGAGCCTACATTATTAAACAGTTTGTTTGTTGGAACGCAGGAATGCTCAGCTTTTAATTATTGACCTTGATAAAAGATAATAGACCTTGCTTTGCTTGTGGCAAAAATATTAATATTACTTAATTGGAAAAATCATTAAAGAAGTTTTCTTTCAATTAAAACTTGGACACAAGAATTTTATGATTTCTATTGTATGGAGCAAGTAAATGGATTGGGGATTTGAATCTTAAATGGGAGTTTGTTTGGAGTGAGGCTCTTTAGGTTTTGAGTCTGAGCAGCACTCATTCATTTTTTTTTTTTTTTGCAATGTAGCAATAACATGTGTATATGTGTATATGTATGGATTTGAGACCATTGTAATGACCCCCTTCTTAATGCTTTTTATTTATTTGTATTTATTTTTTAGTGTAAAATGTCAAAATGTCAATAAAACATTTTTAAAAGATCTACTGGAGCCCAATTTGGTTTTAAACTTTCAATAAATGTTCTTAAAAGATCATTTTTGGCACACTTTGCCTCTTATACAACAAAACAACAGTGTATATACAGAATTTAGCCTGGCCAGTGGCCAGCCATTATTCTTTTTCGATTTGATACAAAGAAATGATTCAGGTGTCTGTGGATTGAATTTCCAGAAGGTGGAAGACAAAGAACAAACTACCTCTGAACCAAGTACCAGGCCTATCACCACAGATATTTTGACCATGTTACAACAAAATGGGAATGAAGACAAAGTGAACTGCTGATGAAAAACCATCTCAATACTTAGTATATTAGGTTGAATTAGTGTTACATAATGAGACGGGACCAACTTGAGTTTGCATATCTCGAGTAACAATTTAATGGCTATTATTTAACTTATCTGAAGGGAGAACTTTTCTGATGAACATCTGGTCACATCTGGGAATTATGTGGCATAGGTTGTGAGGTCTGTTTTCCTTGCTACACTACTAATGCTAGCTTTGCTTGCTGTCATGGCAGCTATGCTGAGTTGTAAGAGCTGTACACGGGAGCATACACTACGTTACAACTGGCTAGATTTTGCAGAAAACAGAACACACAGAAGCCACAATGAAATGAGCCTACAGGCAACAGTTTTAAACAGTTAAAGTCTCATCTCATTATGTTTGGCTACAGTTGTGCTACCCTGGCAGAATTTGTGATTTTCTTTTGGCCAGTTTTCAGAGAATATGAATGATAACACAAAAGCTTTTTCTTTCACTCATAGTTAGTGGTTGGGTTAAACCATTTATTGTCAAACAACTGTGATTACTCTTTTTAAATCATAATGACAACAGAAACTACCCAAATGACCCTGATCAAATGTTTACATACTCAGGTGATTTTGACCTGATAACATGCACAAGTGACACAAACAGGTTTGAATGTCTACTAAAGGTAACCATCCTCACCTGTGATCTGTTTGTAATCAGTGTGTGTATAAAAGGTCAGTGAATTTCTGGGCTCTGCATCTCTCACCCCGTGCTACACCATTGCCATTCCTACGCAAATACCACAACGCATCCCGCCTACAATACGCCAAACAGCACAGAGACAAGCCTCAAAACAGCTTTTTCAAAGTCATTTGGAGTGATGAGACCAAAATTGTACTTTTGGCCACAACCATAAACATTACATTTAGAGGAGTCAACAAGGTCTATGATGAAAGGTAAACCATTCCTACTGTGAAACATGGAGGTGGATCGCTGATGTTTTGGGGATGTGTGAGCTACAAAGGCACAGGAAACTTAGTCAAAATTAATGGCAAAAGGAATGCAGCATTTTATCAGAAAATACTGGTGAAAATTTGCACTCATCATCCCCGAAGCTGCGCATGGGACAAACTTGGCAGAATTGGGTAGAATAGCCTGAAATTGTACTCAAGTAAGAGTAGTGTTAATTCAAAATAAAATTTGAAGTAAAAAGTAGTCATCCAAAACATTACTAATGTAAGATTAAAAAGAGTATTTGGTTAAAAGTCTACTTAAAAACTGTGAAACTGTTTGATCGTAATGTCTGATTTATTTTTTTAAATGATTTAATCAGACAAAAATATAAAATAATGTGCAAATTATAGTATTTCTAAATAATAAAATTTTTAAAAAATGAGTAAAAATAAATAAAATCTTTACAAAATAACAAATTATGGAACAAGATACAGAGCACACTTTTTCACAACATAAAGCTTTTGAAACCAATCCCTACAGAAGGTCTTGTCTGTGTTTGAACAGTACAGCTGCTGTTTACTCTGTGTGTGAGACCAACATGTTCAGTTTCAACACTGGAGACAGTAGCCTCTGACATTTTGCAGGTTTTTATTCCTGTTGAGCTATTGAAGAAAAACACTATATAGTACTGTTAAAAATTCACATAAAATACATAATCAATGAAATCCAATAAAAAGTGCTGTGTCTGATTGTCCACATTTAACAGTAATGTTCAGCGTTGGTTTGGGGTCAGTGGGTCACATGAGCTATTGAAGAAAAACACTATCAAAGTTTCGAAATTACCTGTTAAAACTTTCGATAAAGTAATTTAAGCACTAAAATTTCATAAATACTGGTATAACTTAATAGTGGTATTGACAACCAGATCCATTGGATATTGATATAAAAACACAGATCTATTTACTTTGTTTTATTGTTTTTTACGCCCTTGCACAGTAGGGAAATTTACAGACTGTCCCTAAATGCAAGCTGAGGCTTTGAGACCGATGCTTTCACTGAGCTCCTCCCGCTGCTGTTACTCCGCGATCGGGTTCAGTTTCTGGAATGTCTGTCGAATGTCCAATATAAAACTAACTTCACCGCGGTGGGAAGCTCCACTTGCGTTAGCCTGGTGTTAGCAACAGGTTATCAACAGGTTAGCAATTGCCTTAGCCTCGGCTACAGCGGAGTGGGCGTAATTACCCACGCACGCGCTCATAATGCCCTCCCACGGGCTTATGATGCAACACTCCCTTTGCCCATTTTAGTAACATCCTCTGACAAAGGAGTCTGAAATGTCCGGATGTAATCGCCATTTTTTTGCCCTGACTTTGAGGCTATTTCATAATTATTATACAATCTATGATCTCGACACACTGACAAATGTAAAAGTAGATCTTTGTTCACAAAAGGTTGGGCACCCCTGGTTTGAACATTCAGCAGTTCTTAGATTTGCGAGAATCTAAAAAAAAGTTTGAGCGAATCCCATTGATGGTGATGGTCCAAATAAAAGTGCTTCATATTCCAAACCTCAATCAATTTGCATCAACAAAAAACAGTCTGTGATATCTATATTTCTGGTATCACTGCATAAATGCGTTTAATTTTTGAGAAAAAGTTGCAAAAAACACACAGACTCTCAACTCCTTAAAGGAGCAGGTACACCTCTGTAAATGGGCCACATTTGCATCAGCATAATATTCCCTTTTAGCTGCTTGCACACGGGGAGATGTGTGTCTGGGTGGGAGCGATTTACGCTGCTTTTCCACTCACTGTTGAATGAATTCTTAAAGAGATTCTGGAAACATCAACACAGCGCCCATTCTTTCGTATCGTCTTTGCCGTGTTGCATCATCTTCTTTTTTTCAGCAGCTTTAGTCTGTCAGTCTGCAGCCTCAGTTGTCATTAAGCCTCATGCAGGGATTAGGCAGACTGATTCAGGTGCAGGTATAATTATCTGCAGATACTGTTTATCTGTTCATCATTTTCTGTCATCAGAGCCCGAGTACAAAAGATCTGGATACGCTGACCTCGGGGAGAAAGCTATTGGGCCGAAACAGCCCATACTTTCTTCTTTCCCCAAGCGCCTAATTGGAAATGTAAATCGTGCCTTTTCTACATTTTACTATAACAAGTTCACATGGATGGAGTACTCAATATCACTGGATTCTGTTTTTTGTTTTTGCTGTCGCCACTTTTCTTCAAATATTGCAAGATCAGACGCAGACGAACTATTTACAAAAGTGGGAGCTCGGAACTGGAAAAAACTGTCAGAGAAGCTGACAAAACACGCTTCGTCACAGGTACATTTAAATAGCATGAAGATGTGGGAGAGTTATAAACAGGCTGGTGCATCGGGATCTGTGGCAGCACAGCTGTCACACAGCCATCAAAGCACAGTAGAAAAAAACAGAGAGTACCTGTACAAATCCATTAACATTATAAAACTGCTTGCTAGATTAGGTCTCCCTTTCCGCGGACATCGTGAAGATACTGATGCAGAAGGCAAGGGGAATTATTTATTTAAATTTGTTTTCAAAAAACCCTGATTTTGAATCCATGTCCAAATATTTTAACTGCACAAGCCGAGACTTTCAGAATGAAATAATTGCATTGTGTGCAGAGCTCGTTCGTGAAGAAATTTCTAAGAAAGTACACGAGACTGGTTTTCTTGCTGTTATTGCTGATGAAGCAAAGTCCTCAAAGACTGAGCAACTGTCTGTTTGCATTAGAGCGATTTATTTGCTTTGTTGACTGTTCAAATTCACGCGATGCTGCTGGGATTGTTTCTGGCATTAAAGAAGGATTGCAGTCGTGTGGGCTGAAGGACATTCCCATAATTGCTCAGGCATACGACGGAGCCTCTGTAATGTCGGGGCATTTGAGTGGAGTTCAGCAACGGATCAGAGAGGAATTCCCCTTTGCTGTGTATGTGCATTGTATGGCACATAAACTAAATCTCGTACTCGTTGAATCGTGTACAGTGAACAGAGACATTAAACGTGTCTAAATGTCATTGACAAATTATACTCCTTGTTTGCAGAGCCAAGCAACCATTGCAGATTTCTCATGATGCAGAAAACACTAGCTCTTAAACCAAAAGAGCTAGTTCAGCAAAGTGAAACACGATGGGCTTGCAAATATAGGTGTGTTTCTGCTGTCAAATCACAATATGCTGCCATTACTCGCTGTTTGAAAGAGATGGAAGAAGAGGGAAAAAGTGGTCTGTGGATGCAAGTGGGTTGTATAACCACATGACGTCTTCGCTTCATTGCGTCCTTAATTGTTCTCGAGGAAGTTCTCAGAGTTGTACATGTAACACACAAACGTCTGCAAAGTGCAAGTACAACCATGGCTGATGCCTCAGCGGTCAATAGTCTGATAACACATCTCCAGGGCTGCAGAGAGGAGAATTCATGGGAGGCCATGTGGATGCAGGTGAAAACGTTTTGTGAGGATGTCGATGGTTTTGTGCAGAGAGTGCCCCCCAAACTGCAGGAAAACGAAAAAGAACTTCATGACAACCTCTCGGACTTTCACAGTACATAGTACCAACCACACTTGGACAGCGTGATGAAAATGAGACGCAATGGGGATCGGAATCACAGACATTTAAATGTCATTTGTATCTCCCTGTTTTAGACACTATGCTAGCTGAATTGGACAGGCGATTTTCAACTGAAGCAATGGCCCTGAGTGTGGCATGTGATGCTGTATTCAATTGTGACAAGAACGACATCGGCCCTTTTCTTAGCATGTATGCGAGCTTTAAGATTCACCCTCAGCTTGTGACAGCTGAAATGGATCTTGTGAAATGTACAATAGCATCGCCGATCACCCTTAAAAAACATCAAGATGAAGTACGGAAGGATAGATATCCAAACCTTTACTGTCTGCTGCAGCTTGCACTAACAATGCCAGTTGGCTCTGCTACGTCAGAAAGAAGTTTCTCAGTTATGAGAAGAATCAGAAATTGGCTCCGATCTGCAATGGCTCAGGACAGATTCTCAAATCTTTCCCTACTGCATATAGAGAATGACTTGACTGCAAATCTATCAGAAGAGAAGATAGTGGACATCTATGCAACTCGAAAAAAGAGGTGGCTTCTTCTGCATTAGGTAAGATATGTTTTTAATGCTTTTCTTTGTATAGCAGTGCTTGTTCATTGTGAACGTATTTTAAATGTAGATGGTATGATATATGAAATATGGTAGCCCATAAAAAAATCTGAGCTCGTGGTCTGCTGGTAGGTGTGCCCCCCCACACACAAAAGTGAAACTCCGCCTATGGGATAGATATTGAAAGACGTCTGCTATATTCCTTACATATTGATAATGCTGTGTGATTTCTTAAACAACTTAAACAAGACAAGACATTTATTTTGTATAGCCCAATATCACAACAACAGTCGCCTCAAAGGGCTTAACAGACTGCACTAGATCAGGGTTTTTCAAACTTTTTGTGTGTGTGGACCACTATTTGTAATCAAAAGATTTTGCGGATTTTGCAGATTTTGCGAACACACATAATAAAATGTCTACACACAGTCTTACCTGAATTAATCCACACCTCTAAATAGGCTTACTAGCACTACTATAACTAGTCATCACATCAGTGTGCAACAGGCTTGTTAAAAGAAAGTTTACTGCACACAACGGCTGCCACATATTTAATTTATTTATTTACTCATGTGCCCGAGGGCATAATCAGGTTAATTTGAACAACAGGCTTATTTCCATAGCAATGGAAAAGAACACTTGGATAGTCAACATTTCAAAACCTTTGGCATTTCTGAAAAAAACATTCTGAAAAGAAACATCTCAGAAACACGAGAGCAAAAATACGGGAAACAAATGGAAATTAAAATAACAGGTCTCTCCACAGAGACGGACAAGCCGTGCAGGAATGTGTCCAGGACAGTTGAAAAATACATAGAAATACACAAACATTTTCACAAGTAAAAACATTTATATTGGCAGTGTCCACTCTGAGTGTGCAATAGTGGATGGGGCCGCAGATGACAGATGGGTCCTCACACTGGAGCACAGGCGTCACATCACCCAGCAGGTAAGAGGTTTGTCCACCCTAGGAGAAGAGAAAAATGAAACTGTAATAGGTAGATGTGATAATATGAGCGGATTTAGTGCGTACCTACCTCCTGAGAGCGAAGACTGGAGTATATGATGAGGTCAGATAGGTCAGAGTCCACAAAGGATTTTATATGTTATACTATATGTGAACTTTGAAATCAGCTCTAACATAAATAGGAAGCCAATGTAATGAAGTCAGGACCTGTGATCAAACTTCCTGGTCTTAGTTAAAAGTCTGGCGGCTGTATTTTGGACCATTTGTAGTCTGTGAGTACTTTTCCTCGGCAGTCAGAGAATAACACATTGCAGTAGTCCAGCCTGGATGTGACAAATGCATGAATGAGAATTTCAGCATCAGCTAAAGAGAGGCAGGAGCGAATTTTCTTCTTCTTTAATGCGGCACAGAAGCATAACATTGTCAAAACCTTTTTCTTCTAGCTCATACTTCCATGACCCGCAATTCGTTGCATTAAAAAGTGTCAAATGATTTATAGATATTCCATATTTAGTTATCAACTAGAGTATTTAGTATCTATGCACTTACAGTCAGGTCCATAAATATTGGGACATCAACACAATTCTAATCTTTTTGGCTCTATACACCACCACAATGGATTTGAAATGAAACGAACAAGATGTGCTTTAAATGCAGACTTTTAGCTTTAATTTGAGGGTATTAACATCCAAATCAAGTGAACGGTGTAGGAATTACAGCAGTTTGTATCCATAGGATGTTGTTCCAGAACTGTGAAAGCTTTTTTAGATGTTGTTTGGCAAACTCTAATCTGGCCTTCCTGTTTTGAGGCTCACAAATGGTTTACATCTTGTGGTGAACCCTCTGTATTCACTCTGAAGTCTTCTCTTGATTGTTGACTTTGACATACATACACCTACCTCCTGGAGAGTGTTCTTGATCTGGCCAACTGTTGTGAAGGGTGTTTTCTTCACCAGGGAAAGAATTCTTCGGTCATCCACCACAGTTGTTTTCCGTGGACTTCCGGGTCTTTTGGTGTTGCTGAGCTCACTGGTGCGTTCTTTCTTTTTAAGGATGTTCCAAACAGTTGATTTGGCCACATCTCAAGTTGTGTTGTCTCTCTGAAACTGGTTTGTTTGTTTTCAGCCTAATATGGCTTAGATGATAGTGACAGCTCTTTGGATCTCATATTGAGAGTTGGCAGCAACAGTTTTCAAATGCAAATAGCAAAACTTGAAATGAACTCTGAACCTTTTATCATTATAAATGGGATAATGAGAGATTAACACACACCTGGAACCAGTGAGACAGCTGAAGCCAATTGTCCCATTACTTTTGGATCCTTAAAGTGGAAGGCATACAAACTGTTGTAATTCCACAGATCTAGCAGTCATCTAGATGACTGCTCTAGATGTTTGAATATCTAGAGCAGTCATCCCCAGGGTCCAGCCAAAACATAAAGCTGGTGAACTTAAGCAAAATTATGTTCATTATTAAATGAAATCATACTCACAACGTCTCACAAGTTCTTTAAAAATGCATTAATTTGTTATAAAAAAAAGAATGCTATTAAACATTTGCATTTAAAAAATTTTGCCAATGGAAGATCAATTTGGCCTTTTTTTGCTACAGACATTGACTTTTGCATAAACTGGTCCTTTATAGAAGACTGTGGGTTGTGGAGTAGGCCTACTTGAGTGAATACATCTCCAACTGTGGAGGTGCT
Source organism: Perccottus glenii (assembly GCA_024416835.2). Taxonomy (NCBI): domain Eukaryota; kingdom Metazoa; phylum Chordata; class Actinopteri; order Gobiiformes; family Odontobutidae; genus Perccottus; species Perccottus glenii. The sequence goes on along the minus strand of CM044552.2, from coordinate 24,301,691 downwards.
GGCTCCAGGTGCTCCACCACCTTCACTAGTTTCTCGAAGCTCCGCTAGCTTCACAGTTGGTGCACAGTTCACATATGTAGTTGTAGGTTGTGCGTAGAACCGCGCTGCTCAGCCCTACCTTCTAATGTAATTGGCTGACACCTTGTGTATGATTGACAGGAATAGACAGTTGAAACAAATGAGGCTTAAATAATTATATTTTTGTGTTGTTCATTGAATTATTATTATTTTTTTTTTACTAAATTAAAATAATTTTTATTATTACAAAATGGTTTAATTACCGTATTTTTCGCACCATAAGACGCACCCGACCATAAGACGCACCTGGTTTTTAGAGGAGAAAAATAGGAAAAAAAATACTGAACCAAATAGTGTAATAAAATATTTAATAAAGTATAACAGAATAATATTTGAATTATATGACTGGAGTGAAGGGCATATGCACTGCTGTGTACTGTAACACCGCCTACTACATGCTATCCTCCAATAGCATACGGCGGTGACACAGTACAGCAGCATCGCGCCTTCCTGCACACATCGGCTTCCGTAAGGAAGGTGAGGGAGGACCCGCTGCTGCTCTGCCACTACGGTAAGGCAAGGCGACACGGGGGCCGCTGCCACTCTACCAGTATCTCAGTGGACTACTGAGAAGCCTGGACACGGGCGGGGAGGGATGATGCAGTTTCCAGTAGGATGTAACGATATCAAAATCTCACGGATGCGATACAATTTCGATATTAACCTCACATATTGTGGAAAAGCTCACGGTATTGTTAAATAGCTCACGATAGTGTTTGTGATGATAATAGCAAAAAATACTGACATTTATTCTGCTTTTGCCAGTCAACAGGCAATTTATTGTAGTATTCATGGATCCATGACAACATAAAACGCTAATCACAGTGCTTTTAAAGTGCAAGTTGTAGTCAGGAACATCAATATTCTGTATAGTAATATTTGGTTGCATAACTAATGCAATGCTACAAGTTTAGCGTGTACCTACAGACAACCAGTGTATGTAAACAAAGTGTAAAGTGCATAGGGAAACAAAGTGTAAGTGTAAGTTACAACCAGTGTAGCGTAAATACAAAGTGTAAAGCAGCCTTTTAAAACTGGTATTCAGGAACATAACTTAATCAGTCTCCTGCTTGGTGAAACTAACCTTTTAAATCCTTTGCCATCTACTGCAGAAGTCAGCTACGTGCTTCACGCTATGTACCTTGTGATTTCATCCCTTGCGCTGTTGTGTGGCATAGTTGCTGAAATGGCCTCCTTCAGGGTTTTTGACAGGACTCTTTTTATGGGAGAATCTGCAAACTTTTCGGGTGATTGTCGTCAGATGACTGTAAGCATGCGCTTGCGTTATGATTGTTATCATTGTATAAAAGCGTCTGGAATTGTTAAAAGTGCCAGCTCTCATGAATAGGAAGCCAATGTGCAGAGTCAGGACCAGTAATGTGACCTTCCTGGTCCCTGGAAATTAGGCGGCTGTATTTTGGACCATATTGTAGTCTGTGATCGCTTTTCTCAGTCCAGAGAATAAGCATTGCAGTGGTAGCCTGGATGTGACAAATGCATGAAAGGACAATTTCAGCATCAGCAAGAGGACTAAACACAGTCCTCATTGCAGTGTGACACAATTTGTTGTCAAAACCTTTTTCAGTATCTCCATGACAGCACTGACTTAGTTCTGTAAAAATGAATGTCTTCTGTGGAGAAGTTTAAAGAAATTAAACAGTGTGTGATTTACTGTAATAATGTCAGTCACTTCAGGTCATAAGTTTGGTTTGTTGAAATAGTTCATACATTTTTTTTTTTTTTTTACAATAAGCCTACAAGGAACGGAGTAACTCATCCCTCCTGAATAGTTTCTACCTCAGTTTGTATGGTATGGTGAGTTAGCTCAGGATTGAGATGTGGAAATGACAAATAAGGTATTCGATACCTAGAAGAGATGTTTGTATTTTGTTTAATCAAAGATTGGCTGTGACTTAAAGTTGTATGCCCTTGTAGCAGTGGCGGCTGTTTGAGCGGGGGTCTGGGGCTCCTCCCCCAAATTTTTTTTTATTTCATAGTAGTGATTTCCTGCATTCTGGTGCATTTTAGGCCACCCATGACCCTTGCTTATAACTCAAACCAGTCAATACCAATGGTCTAAAAAGACAATATTAATTGAACTGCCATGTAGAAATCAACAGTTTCACAGGTAATGATAATGAACAAGTTGCAAGTTTATTATGCTCCGTGTCCAGATAGAAAAAGTGCAAACGCATAATAAATTATAATAGGGAATACAACAATCTAGTTCTTTAATCAATCCCCAGCTGTCTGTGACAGTTAGATTTGTGTATGAGAGAGGTAGATGGAGTGAATGTGTGAGTGAATGCGGGGGTGAGTGAGAGTGAAGGGGATGGAGAACTTATTTGTACAGGAACTTTGCTCGTCTATCTTTCTAAATGGCAAATCTCTCAATGACCCTTGTGTTGAAATCTGGAATGTCCCGTGTGAGTTTTCATAGCCAGAGCGTTGAGGCGATCTTGTGCCATTGTGTTCCTAAGGAAAGTTTTTATCCTCTTTAAAGTAGAGAAGCACCTCTCTGATTCTGCTGTTGTCATTGGTGTGGTGATGAGGATCTTGAGAAAACTTACAGTTTCGGTGAATGTGTCTTGAAGGTTATTTTCCATTACAACCTGAAAGAGAGCCAGTGCACCACTGCAACCCTGGAAGTCCTCATTTTCATAGATAAGGGACAGTTCCGTTTTAAGTCTGGCTTTGTCCAACATGGGATAGGCATCCACCGTGGTTCCTAGTGCTGAATCCGGGAACTTTCTGCTGTGTTGTGGAAACAAGTCTCCTTGCAACAGAGTGGCACTGATGAGATGATTGGTGAAAGAAAACCTCTCCTTGGCATGGCTCATAATGGTATCACATACCTATGCAACAATACATAATTGTAGAAAAGTAAGCACAAAACATTAAGTTTTCACATTTCTCAGTTCAACAATACAATAAAATCAGCATATTCACAGCAGTTACAATTTCGTTATGAACAAGTAAGTTTTATTAATTATAATTATAATACACACACTAGCTGTCATTCTCTTATCCACTCAGTCTCTCTCTCTCTCTCTCTCTCTCTCTCACACACATACACTCTCTCTCTCTCACACACATACACACACACACACACACACACACTCACTCCACACATACACACACACACACACACACACACACACACACACACACACACACACACACACACACACACACACACACACTCTCTCTCTCTAAGCTTTATTGGCTGTCTGTGTCACTCTCACACATACACACCATATACACAATAATTAATAAAAGCACAAATGTGAAAAAAAAAAATTATAATTTCTGCATTCTCCAGTAGATAGATATGTCTAATAATGACAATTCAAAATACAAAAATGTGCAAACGAACACGAATACATATAGGCTAATAGAATACAGAAATAGAATTTCTGTTACTGCTTACCTCTATTGCCAGATGCTGTTGCGTTTCCTCTCCCATTGCCCTCCGTTTCTTCAGGGGTGGTTCTTGTACAGGTCCCCTATACTCCTCATCCTCAACTAGAGAAGGAACGGAGTCCCTGATCCAAAATAAGTTTCATAAGTCACTGTCCATTCTGAAATTACTGTATCAGAAACCAACTTGTTGGAGATATAAAAATAATTTTAATAAAACTGTATTTAAATGTGCTATTGTTGTGTTGAGGTCAATGTTATCTAGTGTCATCACAAATAAATTCACTAGTCTAACATGTTGGTGTTTTTATTGTTTAGGCTACATAAGCATGTTTTCTAGCCAATATGCAAAATCATAGCCTACCTGATGGCCTGTATGCTGTGAGTGAACATCTGGGTGATCCCTGTGATGAAGACAGAGTCTATGTTCCTCTTCTGCAGATGGTTAAACAGCATGTCTACATGTGGCATGATTTTGTGGAATAACGCCAGGATGAAACAGAAAACCTCATCTTCCAACATTCTCATACAACCCCCAGCCTCTCTCTTCGATATGGCATCAAAGTCTCCTCTGTCTCGAATGGTTTGGAAGCACTTAACCAGTTCGTCTTTGTGCTCGTAAACGGTGTTAACAGCTCGACTGTGGAAGTTCCATCGCGTTGTTGAAGCACCTGGAAGTCTGTGTGCCACCACTTCATCCAGCACTGCCGTTCGTTTGAATGACTTGAATGACCACGCAAAGCAAGTTCAAAGGCACCACAAAATTTCACGGCATCAATGATCTTTGACAAAATATGCCGATTCCTGTCCACCTCCTCGTTGTGCCTTCTTATGGCAATGCGGTGTCCCTCATCTAGCTGTGTGGCTATGCTAATTCGGCCTAGCATGGCTAGCTTCACAGAGTTGTCCATATGCACTCTTGCCCGTTCGTGTTTCTTAATGCGTTCTGACAAATGTTTCAGGTCTGTTAGCCCTGTCTGTGTCCACGAGCTATCACAAGCACTTGTTTTAAAAAGTAAGCAAGGGAAGCAAAAGATTGCATTAGCGTAACCACAGCTAGTAAGCCAACGCTTTTGATTGAACCAACCTCAGGAAAATGATCTCTTGTAGGTTTTCTCCTTTTCTCGCACCTGTTAGGTTATATTCACTTCTGGCTTGTCTGGTCCGAGTTCTTTTACAATTAGTTTTTTCCGCTAATGTTCTTTTTTCAAAGGGATACAGGTGTAGAGATTTAACTGAATTTGGGGCTAGCGCTAGCTCAACTCCCACATTAATGCTACTCGACGTCTTTGGCTCCATACTGCACTCGTACTCCTCTGAGGTAAATATCCCATGGTGCAGCAGGTGCACTGCTCTAATCACGGGCGATATTTTCAGAGCCCCCAAACCATAAAATTCGACGACGATGATTGGCAAAATATAAACTTTTTTGCGTAGCAACAGGGGAACCATTGGGTTAAATTCCAGCACTGTTGGGCTGAGCGAACTTGAGCCCAGGGAAGACAGCCTATTGGCTACTACTACACCAACATGAAGTGAATGCAAATATCATTCTGGAGAGTTCTAAACACATTCTAAAGTAAAACCATTAATAGCATGTCATTAACACAGATTATTTTTCAAAATGAGAGATTATTAAAAGCTTATTATTATTAAATAAAAAATTTAATACAAATTAAACTGACAGGGAGGTCGGCGCCCCAGCGCCCTCTATGGGTGAGCCGCTGCTGCCTTGTAGATACACTGAGACAAAGTTTAAGGTCCAATCACTGAGGCATTGTGTTCTTGAAATTTCACCAAATGTCTCTTAAGATGTTTTAGCTAATTTGAAGTGCTCTGTCAGAGGATTATTTGTGATGTGTACATTTTCAAAATGTGCTTGTGCTATTTTAGACCAAACTAAAACCAAGGAAACAATCTGAAGTTGTTGTTACTTTTATTATGTTTTATTTGTTATGTTTTCTTAGTTAGTTATTATTAGTTATTATGCCATGATTTTACCAGTCCGGCCCATTTGGAAATAGATTTTTGCCCATGTGACCCCTGAGCTAAAATTTGTTTGACACCCCTGGTTTACAGTCTTTTATTGAGGCTTTTATGGAGGCTTGTCTTTCACAGGTCGTGCACGTGGTGTTGGCCCCTGGAGATACATACAACCAGAGAAATTAAGAAATACAAATTTAGGTAAACAATTATGATTTTCTAAAATGCAGTAACAATACACTGTACTTTTTTTGTAGGATTTTATTTGTACAGTAAGTGTCCATGGTATTGGTTAAATACCTTAGATTTGAATTATAGAAGCTGAATAATGTATTTTTGTTAAAAGCTTCTCTTGTAACTGTATAATAGTTGTCTGTGACTCTAATAATGAGGAATTATCGTAAAATCTGAAGAAAGCTGTTTTAAATACATTTAAACAAGAAATTGTTCATTTTGTTGATGTTTTTGTATAGAAGCTGGAATATATAGTACAACTATTTCTTTAGAATTACACAGCACAGCTAAAGGACAAAATAACTGAATAAATCATTTGTTCATTTTTAAACAGTTCAAAGTTATTGTGTTAAAAGGGACTTATAGTGCTTGCCAATCATTATTGTATTATATGTTACCAGTTTTGGTCATCAAAAAAGTAATTAGTTACAATTACAAATTACATCTCCCAAAAAGTAATTGAGTTAGTAACTCAGTTACCACATTGTAAAATGTTACTCAGCAAAGTAACTGAAGTTATTTATGTTCTATAAGGGTATTACGTTCTATAACCGCTTAAATATTAAAGATGTTTAAATTAATTGAAGAATAAAAACACTATATACAGTATTTTAGAACATTTGGTATTTATTTAAACTCAATATTGCAGCCTGGCATATGATATACATAAAAACATATAAAAATAAATATTGAAAATAAAATTCAATGGTAAAATTAAGTCACACAATGTAAATGTAAAAAAAAACAAAGGAGATCTGGCCATTAAGTAGTGCAAATCTCTGTACCTGTAAATTATTGCACAATAAAGTAAAAACACAATCCAACTCTCTGTAGATTAACATGTTGTTCATTCTCAAAGAAAATGAATAATACATTAATCTATTCTAAAATACTCCTCATCTATAACAACTAAACCAGTGGTTGTTGCTGGCTGAAAAACGAGCGTTTCTTGTTTTAACAGTGGCTCTGTCTCCTTCACTGAACTCACGCAGCTGCCTTTGGGGTTAGCAGCAGCAACAAGTGTCGTGTTAGCATGTGTTGATGTGAGGTGCTTCATAAGATTTGAGTTACTTGAGGCAGACGTGGATAAAGTCTTTTTTCCTGGACATAGCATGTTACAGAAACATTCTTGCCTTTAATTTCAATTAAGTAGTGCAACTTTCAGTTCGAGAAGCACCTTTGAATTTCCCCTCCTCCATATCGCTGACGCTGTCTTGTGTTTAGTGAAGTCAGAGCAGTGAGACCGCCAGCCAATCAACGCTTTTGCAGCGATGAAATCATCATTTGGTGTGTCATTGTAAATATCAAACATGATAAAATTGCAACGCGACAGAGCTTGAGCTCTACTGATTTATGAGGCTGTGGCATATATTTTTGAAAAGTTATTTGAATTTAAATCAAAAAAGAACTGGCGTTTTCATTGTCAAATTGAACTGTGAACTTAGTTCAAAACTCCTTCAAATTTGAAGAAATGATATAGAACTGAATTAACTATTAAGTCATTTAAGTTACAAACTTGCTATGACATGTGCTATGACTGTAGAAAACGGATGTCAACATAACAAAATATCACACCAGTATAATATTTGTTTGACGAGGTTAGTGGTACCCTAACAGGCAACTTCTTTAGCTGGTTATTAGCATAAGGGTCATCGCAGGGCAACTGTGCCTGTTCTAGCAATGAGGGACGATCCTCTATCTAACATGCTGGAAGCGCCTACCATTTTTGAGCTAATTCCCCAACATTCTTCTGTCATTTTAGCACTTCAAACTCATTCTAATGTTATCCAGCCAGAATGAGTTATGGATTAGGTTGCAAAACAATATTGACAAAATGCCTTTATTTTAACTTACTATCTCCACTGATTATACATTAGTGCTATAAAAAAAGCAACAGGGTTACACTAAAATGAATTTTTTAAAAGAATGTCCAATTTCTTATCAGAATGTTGCTGAATTGTATCTAATGCAAAGTTGTAAACATTTTGCTGATTTTTTTAAAGTGACAATACTTTTTTTTCTTGTTCCAAGCTGCTTGCACCACATGGCTTATTTACACATTATTTGATCAGAGGTCTAGAGTTACTTAAGTATATGTTTGTGGTTGATGGTCATTGTACTTTGATTAAGTACTAAACTTTCAGTTCTTTCCAAGAACACCTCAACTAGGTTATTGCTCCAGAATGAGTTATAAGTTAGGTTGCAAAAACGGTATTGACAAAAGCCTTATTTTAACTTACTATCTCCACTGATTATACATTAGTGCTACTAAGCAAAAGGGTTACACTACAAATAATCTTTTTTAAAAGAATGTCCAACCCTTTTTTCAACAGAATGTTGCGGGGAAGGTCTGTTTCTAATGCAAAGTTGTAAACATGTGGCTGATTTTTTTAACAGCTACAATCTAATGTCTTTGATTCCAGGATCTCCTGTTTACTAGACAGGCAATTTGACCAACTAAGCCACAGCACCTTGTTCATGCTGTGAGTTTTTCAGAAGAAACAATGCAAAACTGAGACATCTTACCTCAAAAGTTAAAGCTTTGGTGCAAAGGATTTCAAATCGCAAGTCCACGTCCCTGGGTAGGCTTAAACCACAATCCTCTCAGTTAACAGCTGAGCAGGATAACAAATCATTTGTTAAACTCTTTTTTGTAGCCACCCAGGCCAGAACGCCTAATGGGAGTGTGTCATGTGACACAGACACTGATGGAGCTGTCCCAGGACTAGCTCTACTCCAATAATGAGGAAACGGTGTGAGGTGTCCACTGCTGAAGGTAATGCATTTATTCCCATTCTTTAGTTTTTTTTTTTACTCTTATAGTGCTATTACTTGTTTTAAATACTCTAACAAGAACTCGAGGTGTGTGATAATCTATAATTTTATTGTCATTAAAATGGTCTTTTTTTAAGAAATAAAATCATGTTTATATGTTTATTTTATTTTCAGGACCTGGTAACTGTTCCTGCGTCACTTCACTGTTGAAGATACTTCATCCTTCAAGTTTGCCGCTGTCTATCATCTTAGATTCAGACTCTGAAAACTGCAGTTAGCTCTATAGTTTCTGAGACTTAGATTTACTTTGCTGACTACATTTGGACTAATGTAAACACTAATACACTGTTGAACACACTCAAGATTCTTAAAAATTTTGGAACAGCTCATGAAGTTATGATCAGCCTGTTTAAGTCTGACTCTTGCATTTCACCAACTTCGCTCCAATAAGTGCAACTGACAGTGACTTTCAAACACAAAGTAAAAAGCCTCTGTCCTGACTGTGCAGGATTTACAAAGTTTGGACCTGCCTTGAAATGATGTATGAGAATTTACTATGACATTTATTTTTTATTTAAATTAACTGTGTATATATAAAATATTATATCAATATAAAATGCTTACTGTAAGAACAATCTCTAAAGAATATAAGAATTCTGTAAAGGCAGTTTAAGAAAAGGGTGTCATTTAGACATTCTTTTGTAAATGTTTATGTTGATGCATGTTCATTTTGAATTGTATAGCTGATTTTATAATCAGGGGGAGAGGCTTCACTTAAAATAGAAAAATATTAGGCCTAAGCCAAGTTTCACAAAGACAAAGTAAATCCAAGCTGTTGAGCTCTAACAGTTCTGCCGGGTTTAAAAGAATGCCTCTGAGTCATAATAACATGAGGACAGGATGCTTTTGGGTCACTGACTCTGTGAGTTTTCAGATGTGTTTGAGGACAAAATAAATTCTAATATCTAACAGATTTAGGCAGTAAACATCATGATGACACGGCCTAACCAGACAACTAAAAGCTGCTACATTATCCAGTTCCACACCCGCACTATCATGACTAGCAGGTTCTCTAATTCCTGCGACCTGCTGAGATTCCTTGTGTCAAATGCACCGAATGCACCTGTCTATATTACTAGACAAAATGGCAGCATCATGTCCAGTAGGATGCAGTCCGTCTGACCTCAGCAGGCCTGGCCCCAGAAAGAAGGGTCATCCACAAAACCATAACCTTTCTGACTACAATGCCGGGCCAGCCACCGGTTCATGGAAACTAATGTGCTATACTGTTCATCACTACCCCTTACGGGGCAAGAGTTGGTGATGTAAACCTGACTATTACATCACCAACTCTTCAGCAGCTTTGAATTTCTATGCCACTCATTATAACACAGTTGGACTTTAAGCTTGAGTGAGTGGCAGGTTGAGAAACCCACGATTCCTCTAATGGTTACCCTTTCCTGTGTCAGTTCTTTCTTGTACAGCTGATGTTCTAAAAACTGTAAAAATTAGGACCATAAGGATTCACTCAAATGACTCAACTTCATTTTTTTACTTTATCTTCTTTTCATAAGGTATGTGTAATTTTGAGTGCATGACAAGGCCCAATTTTTCCGGCCTCCAATTATTTCATGGTAAGAATTGTAGTGGTATAAAGCCAAAAAAGGTTGCTGCTAATCAGACCTTGACTGATTATTCAAAACATTCCATTTAAAAAGTTGGTAATAATTATTTCACAATATACCAAAAGTCAAAAAGACAAATCAATGTGTAACATTTAGCAGCTCTGTTTTACAATGTCCAAAGGTGATGCTGGGTTAATGATAAAGTTGGTTTGGGTTATAAAGGCACAGGAAAAAGTATGAAAACACTAAGAAATTAAGTCGGACTCTGTAAGGGACATTTTTTATTCTGTGACAATGACTTTTGAGAGTATTCTGGATGAAGTGGATGGTTTTGGGCCTTTCCAGATCATCATTCTCATCCTGCTCTGCACTCCTCAGATCGTTCTGCCCTGTCATTTCTTACTCAATATCTTCATCACGGCTCTGCCTCCTCACCACTGTGACATTAAAACCCGAGACGATGAAGGACTACTTTCAAATTTAACTCACAAACAGAGACTGACAGTTTTCCTTCCAGTGCGAGAAGATGGGACGCTTAAATCCTGTGAGATGTTCGCGAGCCTCAGCTTCAGCTTTTATCCAACAGTTCCTTCAGCTCTAACCTGCCGACAGTTCAGTGCAGCAGCTGGGTTTATGATAACTCCACCTTCACTTCAACATTGGCCACAGAGGTACACACACACACTTTTTCAATGATACATCTTGGTTCATTAAAACAATTTCAAAAGAGAATAAAGTGACAAAATTGCATTTTTCACCCAAACAATATTGTGGAGCATACGATTGTTTAGTAAACTGTACTAGAAAACTTTTATTCTGCACCTGAGTATCTCTGCTCAGCATCCTATCAGCATCCTTATCTTTTAAAGACACTCAAAGCGTTTTACAACAAGCATCATTCATCCATTGCAGACAAAAGCACTCAAACAGTCCCACCCAAAGACACTTTGGTGGTTTGAACTGTTAACCTTCCAGTTATTGTACAACCCTTTCATTAGCCGCTGTCACCACAAAGAAAACCATTTAGTGCAATACCTGTATTAAGGGTGTGTTCAAATGTATACTCCTATTCAGTTTGTACCCAAACAGAACAATCCATTCGTCTGGTTTGCTAACAAAAAAAAGTATTGTTTCAGCTTATTTTTTTCCAAAAAAGCTAAAGTTTTTGTGGCATTTTTGTCACAATGCTCTTTCTGTTTGGGTTTGTTTAGACGTCTGTGGTCCATTTGGAGTTTACATTTTAGCTGAACTACCAGAGTTCAGGTCTTGGTGGCACTGAGGGTTGTATGGCAGCATTCACACTTATCAAAGTGAATGCACTAGAGCTCGTCTAAACACACCCTAAAACTCTCTTCACCAATTTAAGGTATCATATATGGTTACAATGACCTTGTCAAAAAGTGCACTCCTTGTCAGTACTTTCGGTTTGCTTGGATTCAATATCTTTGTGGAGTGTTTATGTCCTCGAACTGTCTGCATTTAATAATAATAATGATGGATTGGATTTACACAGAGTTCATTATTTCTTCACTCCACAGCACACATTGGTGGTGGACTGTGGCAGCCATTTTGCGCCTACAGAGTCTCTCCAAACTCCAGACATACTCATACATTCATACACCAGTGCCACAGACACTGGAGGCATGGTTGGGTTATTTATTTTATTTATTTATTAACCTTTCTTTAACCAGATAAGATTCATTGAGATCGTGATCTCATTTACAAGGATGACCTGGCCAAGAGGTCAGCAGCACATGTCAGAAATAAGTTACAAAATACACAGTAAAACAAAAGGAATTTGACATTGCATCACAGGGTTAACACAACAACAATATAAAATCTGGAGAGCAGGAATCAAACTGCCAACCTTCCAGTTAAAGGACAACCACTCTACTACTCTAATACCAAAGTATTATCAATAAACAGCAGACATATGTAGTATCTGTAGTGGCTCTAGATCAGCACTTTGTTGCTGTCTTCCCAGTGGGACCTGGTGTGTGACAGGAAAAGCCTGGGCAACACCACAAGCACCATCTTCTTTTTCGGAGTGATGTTGGGCGCTATTGCGTTCGGATTTCTCTGTGACAAGTATGTGACAATAACATAAATATTAAGAAGTTCCATGCCTTAAATAATAAGGTAGTGTAATGTAGCGTTTTTTTATTTTATTTTTCAGATATGGGAGAAGGAACATGATCCTGCTCTCGTACCTTCTGTCCATCCTGTTTAGCTTCTTAAGTGCATTTGCAAACTCCTACGTGCTGTTTGCAGTGCTGAGATTTCTCACCGGATTTGGACTGACGGGAATCAGCATCACCTCCATAGTTCTGGGTAAGTCATCTAAAGACCTATTCGCATGGGATTAGTATCACTGAGGACATCTAGTGAGTTCTTAGTGCAGACATTGGCGCAGACTTTCAGGTGGCTGTGGCTGTCTTTCTTCTCAACCACAAGTGTATCGGATGCTAGGTTGTGATAGTGATACATTTTCTGGGACAGGTGACAAGGTTGAATTGTTCAGTGTTTCTCTACAATAAAAGCAGAAAAACTGATCCGCTGCTGAAAAGTTTTCAGCCAACAAAGAAGACTTGTGCAGTAGACTAACAGTGCAGAGTGCAGCACTGAGATGATGTTCACCTGTAATTAATGTTAAGCAGTGATATGTAGTGTTAGTTTTTTTTATTTGAGGCAGCAGGCTGACACATAAAACCCGATTCACAGCTGTTGTAAATGTTGTTGTCCGTTTTGTCTGTAAAAATGCATCTGCTGCATCCGGAAGTCTGAAAATTTTTTGCGTTACAAATTTCTGTGTTTATGAAAAAATCATTAATTACTTCTTAAATCACATTAACGTATCAACAATTTTTATTTATTTTTTTATAATTATTAGTTCAAATTCTTTCGGACAACCAAAAATGATACACAGATGATCAGTTTTAGGCCCTTTGCCTAAATATTGGAGATCTGCCTGACAGAATTACCATGTAGGATGCTAAGGCTGCAAAACCTACATTAAGGATAAAATGCACATTGCCATTATAGACAAAGATATTGTACAGATGCAAATTAGATAAAGTCATACTTATTGTTTGGAAGTTTTACATAAAAATTGATATTTAATGGATATTTAAACTTTAGTTTCTTTCCTCTTGCAGGTCTGGAGTGGAGTGACACGCTCACAG
>CM044552.2:24164597-24288294 GCA_024416835.2 Perccottus glenii | reverse complement strand
TGTTAATTCAAAATAAAATTTGAAGTAAAAAGTAGTCATCCAAAACATTACTAATGTAAGATTAAAAAGAGTATTTGGTTAAAAGTCTACTTAAAAACTGTGAAACTGTTTGATCGTAATGTCTGATTTATTTTTTAAATGATTTAATCAGACAAAAATATAAAATAATGTGCAAATTATAGTATTTCTAAATAATAAAATTTTTAAAAATGAGTTAAAAATAAATAAAATCTTTACAAAATAACAAATTATGGAACAAGATACAGAGCACACTTTTTCACAACATAAAGCTTTTGAAACCAATCCCTACAGAAGGTCTTGTCTGTGTTTGAACAGTACAGCTGCTGTTTACTCTGTGTGAGACCAACATGTTCAGTTTCAACACTGGAGACAGTAGCCTCTGACATTTTGCAGGTTTTTATTCCTGTTGAGCTATTGAAGAAAAACACTAAATAGTACTGTTAAAAATTCACATAAAATACATAATCAATGAAATCCAATAAAAAAAGTGCTGTGTCTGATTGTCCACATTTAATAGTAATGTTCAGCGTTGGTTTGGACTCAGTGGGTCACATGAGCTATTGAAGAAAAACACTATCAAAGTTTCGAAATTACCTGTTAAAACTTTCGATAAAGTAATTTAAGCACTAAAATTTCATAAATACTGGTATAACTTAATAGTGGTATTGACAACCAGATCCATTGGATATTGATATAAAAACACAGATCTATTTACTTTGCTTTATTGTTTTTACGCCCTTGCACAGTAGGAAATTTACAGACTGTCCCTAAATGCAAGCTGAGGCTTTGAGACCGATGCTTTCACTGAGCTCCTCCCGCTGCTGTTACTCCGCGATCGTGTTCAGTTTCTGGAATGTCTGTCGAATGTCCAATATAAAACTAACTTCACCGCGGAAGCTCCACTTGCGTTAGCCTGGTGTTAGCAACAGGTTATCAACAGGTTAGCAATTGCCTTAGCCTCGGCTACAGCGGAGTGGGCGTAATTACCCACGCGCGCTCATAATGCCCTCCCACGGGCTTATGATGCAACACTCCTTTGCCCATTTTAGTAACATCCTCTGACGAAGGAGTCTGAAATGTCCGGATGTAATCGCCATTTTTTTGCCCTGACTTTGAGGCTATTTCATAATTATTATACAATCTATGATCTCGACACACTGACAAATGTAAAAGTAGATCTTTGTTCACAAAAGGTTGGGCACCCCTGGTTTGAACATTCAGCAGTTCTTAGATTTGCGAGAATCTAAAAAAAGTTTGAGCGAATCCCATTGATGGTGATGGTCCAAATAAAAGTGCTTCATATTCCAAACCTCAATCAATTTGCATCAACAAAAAACAGTCTGTGATATCTATATTTCTGGTATCACTGCATAAATGCGTTTAATTTTTGAGAAAAAGTTGCAAAAAAACACACAGACTCTCAACTCCTTAAAGGAGCGGGTACACCTCTGTAAATGGGCCACATTTGCATCAGCATAATATTCCCTTTTAGCTGCTTGCACACGGGGAGATGTGTGTCTGGGTGGGAGCGATTTACGCTGCTTTTCCACTCACTGTTGAATGAATTCTTAAAGAGATTCTGGAAACATCAACACAGCGCCCATTCTTTCGTATCGTCTTTGCCGTGTTGCATCATCTTTTTTTCAGCAGCTTTAGTCTGTCAGTCTGCAGCCTCAGTTGTCATTAAGCCTCATGCAGGGTTTAGGCAGAGTGATTCAGGTGCAGGTATAATTATCTGCAGATACTGTTTATCTGTTCATCATTTTCTGTCATCAGAGCCCGAGTACAAAAGATTTCTTTAATTCTAAGCGTGTTTGGATTTGCTTATGTAAATCATGCCTTTTCTACATTTTACTATAACAAGTTCACATGGATGGAGTACTCAATATCACTGGATTCTGTTTTTTGTTTTTGCTGTCGCCACTTTTCTTCAAATATTGCAAGATCAGACGCAGACGAACTATTTACAAAAGTGGGAGCTCGGAACTGGAAAAAACTGTCAGAGAAGCTGACAAAACACGCTTCGTCACAGGTACATTTAAATAGCATGAAGATGTGGGAGAGTTATAAACAGGCTGGTGCATCGGGATCTGTGGCAGCACAGCTGTCACACAGCCATCAAAGCACAGTAGAAAAAAACAGAGAGTACCTGTACAAATCCATTAACATTATAAAACTGCTTGCTAGATTAGGTCTCCCTTTCCGCGGACATCGTGAAGATACTGATGCAGAAGCAAGGGGGAATTATTTAAATTTGTTTTCAAAATACGACCCTGATTTCGAATCCATGCAGTCCAAATATTTTAACTGCACAAGCCGAGACTTTCAGAATGAAATAATTGCATTGTGTGCAGAGCTCGTTCGTGAAGAAATTTCTAAGAAAGTACACGAGACTGGTTTTCTTGCTGTTATTGCTGATGAAGCAAAGTCCTCAAAGACTGAGCAACTGTCTGTTTGCATTAGAGTGATTTATTTGCTTTGTTGACTGTTCAAATTCACGCGATGCTGCTGGGATTGTTTCTGGCATTAAAGAAGGATTGCAGTCGTGTGGGCTGAAGGACATTCCCATAATTGCTCAGGCATACGACGGAGCCTCTGTAATGTCGGGGCATTTGAGTGGAGTTCAGCAACGGATCAGAGAGGAATTCCCCTTTGCTGTGTATGTGCATTGTATGGCACATAAACTAAATCTCGTACTCGTTGAATCGTGTACAGTGAACAGAGACATTAAAACGTGTCTAAATGTCATTGACAAATTATACTCCTTGTTTGCAGAGCCAAGCAACCATTGCAGATTTCTCATGATGCAGAAAACACTAGCTCTTAAACCAAAAGAGCTAGTTCAGCAAAG
This sequence comes from Perccottus glenii, assembly GCA_024416835.2. Taxonomy (NCBI): domain Eukaryota; kingdom Metazoa; phylum Chordata; class Actinopteri; order Gobiiformes; family Odontobutidae; genus Perccottus; species Perccottus glenii. The sequence continues at coordinate 24,285,422 of CM044552.2, read as the reverse complement.
TGAAACACGATGGGCTTGCAAATATAGGTGTGTTTCTGCTGTCAAATCACAATATGCTGCCATTACTCGCTGTTTGAAAGAGATGGAAGAAGAGGGAAAAAAGTGGTCTGTGGATGCAAGTGGGTTGTATAACCACATGACACGTCTTCGCTTCATTACGTCCTTAATTGTTCTCGAGGAAGTTCTCAGAGTTGTACATGTAACACATAAACGTCTGCAAAGTGCAAGTACAACCATGGCTGATGCGGCCTCAGCGGTCAATAGTCTGATAACACATCTCCAGGGCTGCAGAGAGGAGAATTCATGGGAGGCCATGTGGATGCAGGTGAAAACGTTTTGTGAGGATGTCGATGGTTTTTGTGCAGAGAGTGCCCCCCAAACTGCAGGAAAACGAAAAAGAACTTCATGACAACCTCTCAGACTTTCACAGTACATAGTACCAACCACACTTGGACAGCGTGATGAAAATGAGACGCAATGGGGATCGGAATCACAGACATTTAAATGTCATTTGTATCTCCCTGTTTTAGACACTATGCTAGCTGAATTGGACAGGCGATTTTCAACTGAAGCAATGGCCCTGAGTGTGGCATGTGATGCTGTATTCAATTGTGACAAGAACGACATCGGCCCTTTTCTTAGCATGTATGCGAGCTTTAAGATTCACCCTCAGCTTGTGACAGCTGAAATGGATCTTGTGAAATGTACAATAGCATCGCCGATCACCCTTAAAAAACTTCAAGATGAAGTACGGAAGGATAGATATCCAAACCTTTACTGTCTGCTGCAGCTTGCACTAACACTGCCAGTTGGCTCTGCTACGTCAGAAAGAAGTTTCTCAGTTATGAGAAGAATCAGAAATTGGCTCCGATCTGCAATGGCTCAGGACAGATTCTCAAATCTTTCCTACTGCATATAGAGAATGACTTGACTGCAAATCTATCAGAAGAGAAGATAGTGGACATCTATGCAACTCGAAAAAGAGGTGGCTTCTTCTGCATTAGGTAAGATATGTTTTTAATGCTTTTCTTTGTATAGCAGTGCTTGTTCATTGTGAACGTATTTTAAATGTAGATGGTATGATATATGAAATATGGTAGCCCATAAAAAAATCTGAGCTCGTGGTCTGCTGGTAGGTGTGCCCCCACACACAAAAGTGAAACTCCGCCTATGGGATAGATATTGAAAGACGTCTGCTATATTCCTTACATATTGACAATGCTGTGTGATTTCTTAAACAACTTAAACAAGACAAGACATTTATTTTTGTATAGCCCAATATCACAACAACAGTCGCCTCAAAGGGCTTAATAGACTGCACTAGATCAGGGTTTTTCAAACTTTTTGTGTGTGTGGACCACTATTTGTAATCAAAAGATTTTGCGGATTTTGCAGATTTTGCGAACACACATAATAAAATGTCTACACACAGTCTTACCTGAATTAATCCACACCTCTAAATAGGCTTACTAGCACTACTATAACTAGTCATCACATCAGTGTGCAACAGGCTTGTTAAAAGAAAGTTTACTGCACACAACGGCTGCCACATATTTAATTTATTTATTTACTCATGTGCCCGAGGGCATAATCAGGTTAATTTGAACAACAGGTTTATTTCCATAGCAATGGAAAAGAACACTTGGATAGTCAACATTTCAAAACCTTTGGCATTTCTGAAAAAAACATTCTGAAAAGAAACATCTCAGAAACACGAGAGCAAAAATACGGGAAACAAATGGAAATTAAAATAACAGGTCTCTCCACAACCCCTCTTTTATTGTCAACTTGACAATTTAATGCAAATGTTATATCAATATAGGCCTACATATTCTTTTAATTTTTTTTATGGGAATTTCCTGGTAAAATGAAGGTAAAATATTATTTTATTTTGCCTTTCCACGGACCACCTGCAGTACCCTCACGGACCACTAGTGGTCCGCGGACCACAGTTTGGGAATGACTGCACTAGATAACATCCCCTGTCCTTAGACCCTCCATCGGGTAAGGAAAAACAAAAAAAAAACCCAGCCGCGAAAAAAGAGAAACCTCAGGGAGAACCACAGAAGGAGGGATCCACTCCCAGGACGGACAAGCCGTGCAGGAATGTGTCCAGGACAGTTGAAAAATACATAGAAATACACAAACATTTTCACAAGTAAAAACATTTATATTGGCAGTGTCCAGTGTCCACTCTGAGTGTGCAATAGTGGATGGGGCCGCAGCCAACATCAAGGTAGATGACAGATGAGTGGGGGCCCTCACACTGGAGCACAGGCTTACCCAGCAGGTAAGAGGTTTGTGTCCACCCTAGGAGAAGGGAGAAAAATGAAAAAAAAAAAAACTGTAATAGGTAGATGTGATAATATGAGCGGATTTAGTGCGTACCTACCTCCTGAGAGCGAAGGGTACGAGCTGGAGTATACCGGGTGATGAGGTCAGATAGGTCAGAGGGTGCGCGTCCACAAAGGATTTTATATGTTAACAGGAGAACTTTGAAATCTGCTCTAACATGAATAGGAAGACAGTGTAATGAAGCCAGGACCGGAGTAATGTGATCAAACTTCCTGGTCTTAGTTAAAAGTCTGGCGGCTGTATTTTGGACCATTTGTAGTCTGTGAGTACTTTTCCTCGGCAGTCCAGAGAATAACACATTGCAGTAGTCCAGCCTGGATGTGACAAATGCATGAATGAGAATTTCAGCATCAGCTAAAGAGAGGCAGGAGCGAATTTTCTTCTTCTTTAATGCGGCACAGAAGCATAACATTGTCAAAACCTTTTTCTTCTAGCTCATACTTCCATGACCCGCAATTCATTGCATTAAAAAGTGTCAAATGATTTATAGATATTCCATATTTAGTTATCAACTAGAGTATTTAGTATCTATGCACTTACAGTCAGGTCCATAAATATTGGGACATCAACACAATTCTAATCTTTTTGGCTCTATACACCACCACAATGGATTTGAAATGAAACAAACAAGATGTGCTTTAAATGCAGACTTTTAGCTTTAATTTGAGGGTATTAACATCCAAATCAAGTGAACGGTGTAGGAATTACAGCAGTTTGTATCCATAGGATGTTGTTCCAGAACTGTGAAAGCTTTTTTAGATGTTGTTTGGCAAACTCTAATCTGGCCTTCCTGTTTTTGAGGCTCACAAATGGTTTACATCTTGTGGTGAACCCTCTGTATTCACTCTGGTGAAGTCTTCTCTTGATTGTTGACTTTGACACACATACACCTACCTCCTGGAGAGTGTTCTTGATCTGGCCAACTGTTGTGAAGGGTGTTTTCTTCACCAGGGAAAGAATTCTTCGGTCATCCACCACAGTTGTTTTCCGTGGACTTCCGGGTCTTTTGGTGTTGCTGAGCTCACTGGTGCGTTCTTTCTTTTTAAGGATGTTCCAAACAGTTGATTTGGCCACATCTCAAGTTGTTGCTACCTCTCTGATGGGTTTGTTTTGTTTTTTCAGCCTAATATGGCTTGCTTCACTGATAGTGACAGCTCTTTGGATCTCATATTGAGAGTTGGCAGCAACAGTTTTCAAATGCAAATAGCACACTTGAAATGAACTCTGAACCTTTTATCTGCTCCTTATAAATGGGATAATGAGGGAATAACACACACCTGGCCATGAAACAGCTGAGCAGCCAATTGTCCCATTACTTTTGGATCCTTAAAAAGTGGAAGGCATACAAACTGTTGTAATTCCTACACCGTCTCTCATGTTTGACTGACTGTCTGTGACTTTGTCTCTGAAGATTAGCATCATCCCCACAGACAGTCTCAGAGGACTGGACTCAATCACAATGAACTTAAGGCAAAATTATGTTCGCTCTTTGATGTCTTTAAAAATCCATTAATTTGTTATAAAAAAAAGAATGCTATTAAACATTTGCATTTAAAAAATTTTGCCAATGGAAGATCAATTTGGCCTTTTTTTGCTACAGACATTGACTTTTGCATAAACTGGTCCTTTATAGAAGACTGTGGGTTGTGGAGTAGGCCTACTTGAGTGAATACATCTCCAACTGTGGAGGTGCTGGCTCCAGGTGCTCCACCACCTTCACTAGTTTCTCGAAGCTCCGCTAGCTTCACAGTTGGTGCACAGTTCACATATGTAGTTGTAGGTTGTGCGTAGAACCGGCGCGTTCAGCCCTACCTTCTAATGTAATTGGCTGACACCTTGTGTATGATTGACAGGAATAGACAGTTGAAACAAATGAGGCTTAAATAATTATATTTTTGTGTTGTTCATTGAATTATTAGTTTTTTTTTTTTACTAAATTAAAATAATTTTTATTATTACAAAATGGTTTAATTACCGTATTTTTCGCACCATAAGACGCACCCGACCATAAGACGCACCTGGTTTTTAGAGGAGAAAAATAGGAAAAAAAATACTGAACCAAATAGTGTAATAAAATATTTAATAAAGTATAACAGAATAATATTTGAATTATATGACTGGAGTGAAGGGCATGCGCACTGCTGTGTACTGTAACACCGCCTACTACATGCTATCCTCCAATAGCATACGGCGGTGACACAGTACAGCAGCATCGCGCCTTCCTGCACACATCGGCTTCCGTAAGGAAGGTGAGGGAGGACCCGCTGCTGCTCTGCCACTACGGTAAGGCAAGGCGACACGGGGGGGGGGGCCGCTGCCACTCTACCAGTATCTCAGTGGACTACTGAGAAGCCTGGACACGGGGCGGGGGAGGGATGATGCAGTTTCCAGTAGGGATGTAACGATATCAAAATCTCACGGTATGATACAATTTCGATATTAACCTCACGGTACGATATTTATTGCGATATTGTGGAAAAGCTCACGGTATTGTTAAATAGCTCACGATAGTGTTTGTGATGATAATAGCAAAAAAATACTGACATTTATTCTGCTTTTGCCAGTCAACAGGCAATTTATTGTAGTATTCATGGATCCATGACAACATAAAACGCTAATCACAGTGCTTTTAAAGTGCAAGTTGTAGTCAGGAACATCAATATTCTGTATAGTAATATTTGGTTGCATAACTAATTCTTCTGTGCAATGTTCAAGTTTAGAAGCAACTAGAACAATTGTAAACAATAGGGAATTCCCTTTAAGTGCAAACAAAGATTAAGTTAAGTTAGGTTTAAATGTGCAAGGCAAATAAAAGCAGCCTTTTAAAACTGGTATTCAGGAACATAACTTAACCGGCCACTAACCTTTTAAATCCTTTGCCATTCAATCTGTGCAGAAAAGGCTGAATCATGATGTACCTAATGCAGTCTCTTAGTTCTTCCTGTTGTGAATGCAGAAGAAATTGTCTGAAAGTAGTTTTTTTGACAGGACATTATGGGAGAATCTGACTTTTTTGTTGAAATGTAAAGATCCACTGTTATTGTAAGACCTATTTTATATTGAGTTCTTCTTTTTGTTGTAAAATCAGCAAATAAAACATCTTGTATTGGCACAAGATGAAATTGTATTTGGCCCTCGGTGTTGCTGGGCATTTTGGCCTATGGTGAAAAGTAATTAAAGGGACCCTGGTCTGAGAAAGACCACAACTACGGCCTGTTATACCACACAGGTAAGATGGTTAAGCCGAGGTGCTGTGCTGAGGAGTTTCTTTGATTTACGCAGGAAGATGAACAGTTTATGGAAAAAAGTGCAAACCAGTGTTAGAATTTCAAAGGGCAAATTTGTTGTAGCTGGCTTGGACACATTTTATCAGTATCTCTTGTCGGGCTACCCCAACTTGACAGCCCTTGCAAGTGTTGTGCATGTTTGGAAGCACATATCTTTGTGAGCAAGTTTTCTCTGTAAGGAGCATCAATAAAACAAAGCTTAATGAAATCCTGAAATTGGCTGCCACTCTGGATGTGACACCTGAAAAGATGCCAGGTTTCCATGGTAACCCAAATGCTGCTTGAGACATTATGCACACTGACTTAGTTCTGTAAAAATGAATGTCTTCTGTGGAGAAGTTTAAAGAAATTAAACAGTGTGTGATTTACTGTAATAATGTCAGTCACTTCAGGTCATAAGTTTGGTTTGTTGAAATAGTTCATACATTTTTTTTTTTTTTTTTACAATAAGCCTACAGGGAACGGAGTAACTCATCCCTCCTGAATAGTTTCTACCTCAGTTTGTATGGTATGGTGAGTTAGCTCAGGATTGAGATGTGGAAATGACAAATAAGGTATTCGATACCTAGAAGAGATGTTTGTATTTTGTTTAATCAAAGATTGGCTGTGACTTAAAGTTGTATGCCCTTGTAGCAGTGGCGGCTGTTTGAGCGGGGGTCTGGGGCTCCTCCCCCCAAATTTTTTTTATTTCATAGTAGTGATTTCCTGCATTCTGGTGCATTTTAGGCCACCCATGACCCTTGCTTATAACTCAAACCAGTCAATACCAATGGTCTAAAAGACAATATTAATTGAACTGCCATGTAGAAATCAACAGTTTCACAGGTAATGATAATGAACAAGTTGCAAGTTTATTATGCTCCGTGTCCAGATAGAAAAAGTGCAAACGCATAATAAATTATAATAGGGAATACAACAATCTAGTTCTTTAATCAATCCCCAGCTGTCTGTGACAGTTAGATTTGTGTATGAGAGAGGTAGATGGAGTGAATGTGTGAGTGAATGCGGGGTGAGTGAGTGAAGGGGATGGAGAACTTATTTGTACAGGAACTTTGCTCGTCTATCTTTCTAAATGGCAAATCTCTCAATGACCCTTGTGTTGAAATCTGGAATGTCCGTGTGAGTTTTTTCTCTATAGAGCGTTGAGGCGATCTTGTGCCATTGTGTTCCTAAGGAAAGTTTTTATCCTCTTTAAAGTAGAGAAGCACCTCTCTGATTCTGCTGTTGTCATTGGTGTGGTGATGAGGATCTTGAGAAAACTTACAGTTTCGGTGAATGTGTCTTGAAGGTTATTTTCCATTACAACCTGAAAGAGAGCCAGTGCACCACTGCAACCCTGGAAGTCCTCATTTTCATAGATAAGGGACAGTTCCGTTTTAAGTCTGGCTTTGTCCAACATGGGATAGGCATCCACCGTGGTTCCTAGTGCTGAATCCGGGAACTTTCTGCTGTGTTGTGGAAACAAGTCTCCTTGCAACAGAGTGGCACTGATGAGATGATTGGTGAAAGAAAACCTCTCCTTGGCATGGCTCATAATGGTATCACATACCTATGCAACAATACATAATTGTAGAAAAGTAAGCACAAAACATTAAGTTTTCACATTTCTCAGTTCAACAATACAATAAAATCAGCATATTCACATATTCAGTTACAATTTCGTTATGAACAAGTAAGTTTTATTAATTATAATTATAATACACACACTAGCTGTCATTCTCTTATCCACTCAGTCTCTCTCTCTCTCTCTCTCACACACATACACTCTCTCTCTCACACACACACACACACACACACACACACACTCTCTCTCTCACACATACACACACACACACACACACACACTCTCACACACACACACACACACACACTCTCTCTCTCTAAGCTTTATTGGCTGTCTGTGTCACTCTCACACATACACACCATATACACAATAATTAATAAAAGCACAAATGTGAAAAAAAAAAATTATAATTTCTGCATTCTACAGTAGATAGATATGTCTAATAATGACAATTCAAAATACAAAAATGTGCAAACGAACACGAATACATATAGGCTAATAGAATACAGAAATAGAATTTCTGTTACTGCTTACCTCTATTGCCAGATGCTGTTGCGTTTCCTCTCCCATTGCCCTCCGTTTCTTCAGGGGTGGTTCTTGTACAGGTCCCCTATACTCCTCATCCTCAACTAGAGAAGGAACGGAGTCCCTGATCCAAAATAAGTTTCATAAGTCACTGTCCATTCTGAAATTACTGTATCAGAAACCAACTTGTTGGAGATATAAAAATAATTTTAATAAAACTGTATTTAAATGTGCTATTGTTGTGTTGAGCCTAGTCAATGTTATCTAGTGTCATCACAAATAAATTCACTAGTCTAACATGTTGGTGTTTTTATTGTTTAGGCTACATAAGCATGTTTTCTAGCCAATATGCAAAATCATAGCCTACCTGATGGCCTGTATGCTGTGAGTGAACATCTGGGTGATCCCTGTGATGAAGACAGAGTCTATGTTCCTCTTCTGCAGATGGTTAAACAGCATGTCTACATGTGGCATGATTTTGTGGAATAACGCCAGGATGAAACAGAAAACCTCATCTTCCAACATTCTCATACAACCCCAGCCTCTCTCTTGATATGGCATCAAAGTCTCCTCTGTCTCGAATGGTTTGGAAGCACTTAACCAGTTCGTCTTTGTGCTCGTAAACGGTGTTAACAGCTCGACTGTGGAAGTTCCATCGCGTTGTTGAAGCACCTGGAAGTCTGTGTGCCACCACTTCATCCAGCACTGCCGTTCGTTTGAATGACTTGAATGACCACGCAAAGCAAGTTCAAAGGCACCACAAAATTTCACGGCATCAATGATCTTTGACAAAATATGCCGATTCCTGTCCACCTCCTCGTTGTGCCTTCTATGGCAATGCGGTGTCCTCATCTAGCTGTGTGGCTATGCTAATTCGGCCTAGCATGGCTAGCTTCACAGAGTTGTCCATATGCACTCTTGCCCGTTCGTGTTTCTTAATGCGTTCTGACAAATGTTTCAGGTCTGTTAGCCCTGTCTGTGTCCACGAGCTATCACAAGCACTTGTTTTAAAAAGTAAGCAAGGGAAGCAAAAGATTGCATTAGCGTAACCACAGCTAGTAAGCCAACGCTTTTGATTGAACCAACCTCAGGAAAATGATCTCTTGTAGGTTTTCTCCTTTTCTCGCACCTGTTGGGTTATATTCACTTCTGGCTTGTCTGGTCCGAGTTCTTTTACAATTATTTTTTTCCGCTAATGTTCTTTTTTCAAAGGGATACAGGTGTAGAGATTTAACTGAATTTGGGGCTAGCGCTAGCTCAACTCCCACATTAATGCTACTCGACGTCTTTGGCGCCTCCATACTGCACTCGTACTCCTCTGAGGTAAATATCCCATGGTGCAGCAGGTGCACTGCTCTAATCACGGGCGATATTTTCAGAGCCCCCAAACCATAAAATTCGACGACGATGATTGGCAAAATATAAACTTTTTTGCGTAGCAACAGGGGAACCATTGGCTTAAATTCCAGCACTGTTGGGCTGAGCGAACTTGAGCCCAGGGAAGACAGCCTATTGGCTACTACTACACCAACATGAAGTGAATGCAAATATCATTCTGGAGAGTTCTAAACACATTCTAAAGTAAAACCATTAATAGCATGTCATTAACACAGATTATTTTTCAAAATGAGAGATTATTAAAAGCTTATTATTATTAAATAAAAAATTTAATACAAATTAAACTGACAGGGAGGTCGGCGCCCCAGCGCCCTCTATGGGTGAGCCGCTGCTGCCTTGTAGATACACTGAGACAAAGTTTAAGGTCCAATCACTGAGGCATTGTGTTCTTGAAATTTCACCAAATGTCTCTTAAGATGTTTTAGCTAATTTGAAGTGCTCTGTCAAGAGGATTATTTGTGATGTGTACATTTTCAAAATGTGCTTGTGCTATTTTAGACCAAACTAAAACCAAGGAAACAATCTGAAGTTGTTGTTACTTTTATTATGTTTTATTTGTTATGTTTTCTTAGTTAGTTATTATTAGTTATTATGCCATGATTTTACCAGTCCGGCCCATTTGGAAATAGATTTTTGCCCATGTGACCCCTGAGCTAAAATTTGTTTGACACCCCTGGTTTACAGTCTTTTATTGAGGCTTTTATGGAGGCTTGTCTTTCACAGGTCGTGCACGTGGTGTTGGCCCCTGGAGATACATACAACCAGAGAAATTAAGAAATACAAATTTAGGTAAACAATTATGATTTTCTAAAATGCAGTAACAATACACTGTACTTTAATTAATTTCAAATTTATTTTTGAATGGAAATAATTACAGATAGAAGAACTACAAGACCCATTCCCTTCAGTATATGGGTATTGCAGGCCATGTTCACATTTTCAGGATTTTATTTGTACAGTAAGTGTCCATGGTATTGGTTAAATACCTTAGATTTGAATTATAGAAGCTGAATAATGTATTTTTGTTAAAAGCTTCTCTTGTAACTGTATAATAGTTGTCTGTGAGTCTAATAATGAGGAATTATCGTAAAATCTAATGAAGAAAGCTGTTTTAAATACATTTAAACAAGAAATTGTTCATTTTGTTGATGTTTTTGTATAGAAGCTGGAATATATAGTACAACTATTTCTTTAGAATTACACAGCACAGCTAAAGGACAAAATAACTGAATAAATCATTTGTTCATTTTTAAACAGTTCAAAGTTATTGTGTTAAAAGGGACTTATAGTGCTTGCCAATCATTATTGTATTATATGTTACCAGTTTTGGTCATCAAAAAAGTAATTAGTTACAATTACAAATTACATCTCCCAAAAAGTAATTGAGTTAGTAACTCAGTTACCACATTGTAAAATGTTACTCAGCAAAGTAACTGAAGTTATTTATGTTCTATAAGGGTATTACGTTCTATAACCGCTTAAATATTAAAGATGTTTAAATTAATTGAAGAATAAAAACACTATACAGTATTTTAGAACATTTGGTATTTATTTAAACTCAATATTGCAGCCTGGCATATGATATACATAAAAACATATAAAAAATAAATATTGAAAATAAAATTTAATGGCAAAATTAAGTCACACAAATGTAAACTTGTGTAAAAAGAAACAAAGGGAGATCTGGCCATTAAGTAGTGCAAATCTCTGTACCTGTAAATTATTGCACAATAAAGTAAAAACACAATCCAACTCTCTGTAGATTAACATGTTAATCATTCTAAAAGAAAATGAATAATACATTAATCTATTCTAAAATACTCCTCATCTAACAACTAAACCAGTGGTTGTTGCTGACACGTAAAATCGAGCGTTTCTTGTTTTAACAGTGGCTCTGTCTCCTTCACTGGAACTCACGCAGCTGCCTTTGGGGTTAGCAGCAGCAACAAGTGTCGTGTTAGCATGTGTTGATGTGAGGTGCTTCAAAAGGTTTGAGTTACTTGAGGCAGACGTGGATAAAGTCTTTTTTCCTGGACATAGCATTTTACAGAAACATTCTTGCCTTTAATTTCAATTAACGAGAAGTAGTGCCGGAACTTTCAGTTCGAGAACGCCACCTTTGAATTTCCCCGGCTCCTCTCCATTGTCGCTGACGCTGTCTTGTGTTTAGTGGAAGTCAGAGCTCGCAGTGAGACCACGTCAGCCAATCAACGCTTTTGCAGCGATGTCATCATCATTTGGTGTCACGGTGGACACCAAATATCAAACATGGATGAAGAGCCAGCAACGTCGACAGAGCTTGAGCCTGTGCCCTGCAGCTCTGATTTATAGAGACATCCCTGGCCTTATTTAAGCAAGTTATTTGAATTTAAAGGTTCAAAGAATGACTCCTGGCGTTTTCAATGTGTCAAGTGCCTACCTCAACGCAAAGAACTGTTGGCGTTTAAAAACTCCCCTTCAAATTTGAAGAAACATATAGAGGTAATTAATTATTAAGTAATTAATATTTAAGTTACAAACTTGCTATGACATGGTGCTATGACTGTTATAGAAAAACGGATGTCAACATAACAAAAATATCACACCAGTATAATATTTGTTTGACGTAGGTTAGTGGTACCCTAACAGGGCAACTTCTTTAGCTGGTTATTAGCATAGCAGGGACGACAGGGCAACTTCTTTAGCTGGTTATTAGCACAGCAGGGACGATAGCTTGCTAGTACGTTACATTTTTGGAGATGAGCAAACTACTGCTATATCAAATTTTGTTTGGTGCTTATTTTTTCCTCATTCTAATGTGTTATACATTATTAGCCTAATGCTTTTGGATTTTCTGTAATCAATGGCGTATAAGCCTCAAATGCAGTTTAGCTACGTTTTCCCCATGCAGGCCTAGGTAAAGGACTAAAGCAACTGTTGTTGAGCAGAATAAACTGGTAATACAAATTTGATTAAAGTGTTCAGAATAACACTCACCTGTGTACTTTTGAGTTTTTTTACTGCTCTTAATAGTATAGTAAAAATAAAATAAATTGTATGTCATAATTGGCTTAGCCTAATTATTATTTAATGAGTAATAAGTAAATAACCAGATTTTTACAGTGTCAGTATTGCACAACGACTCTTTCCAGTACACAATAGATATTGTTTGTGATTGTTACAATTGAAACGCCCAGACATTGATACAACTGATTGTACTTTTACTTAAAAAAATACTTTAAAGTAAATTTAAAAGTATGTACTTATGACTTTTACTTAAGTAAGATGTTGATGTAGTAATTATACTTTTACTTAAGTATATATTTTGCAGGGTAGTTGTACTTTTACTTAAGTACTAAACTTAAGTACTTCCTCCACCACTGGTCACTAGCACTCTCCAAAACTCGGGTTATCTACTTACTATCTCCACTGATTATACATTAGTGCTACTAAGCAAAAGGGTTACACTACAAATAATCTTTTTTAAAAGAATGTCCAACCCTTTTTTCAACAGAATGTTGCGGGGAAGGTCTGTTTCTAATGCAAAGTTGTAAACATGTGGCTGATTTTTTTAACAGCTACAATCTAATGTCTTTGATTCCAGGATCTCCTGTTTACTAGACAGGCAATTTGACCAACTAAGCCACAGCACCTTGTCCATGCTGTGAGTTTTTTCAGAAGAAAGAATGCAAAACTGAGACATCTTACCTCAAAAGTTAAAGCTTTGGTGCAAAGGATTTCAAATCGCAAGTCCACGTCCCTGGGTAGGCTTAAACCACAATCCTCTCGGTTAACAGCTGAGCAAGATAACAAATCATTTGTTAAACTCTTTTTTGCAGCCACCCAGGCCAGAACGCCTAATGGGAGTGTGTCATGTGACACAGACACTGATGGAACTGCCAGAGTGTCCCAGGACTAGCTCTACTCCAATAATGAGGAAACGGTGTGAGGTGTCCACTGCTGAAGGTAATGCATTTATTCCCCTTCTTTAGTTTTTTTTTTTACTCTTATAGTGCTATTACTTGTTTTAAATACTCTAACAAGAACACGAGGTGTGTGATAATCTATAATTTTATTGTCATTAAAATGGTCTTTTTTTAAGAAATAAAATCATGTTTATATGTTTATTTTATTTTCAGGACCTGGTGACTGTTCCTGCGTCACTTCACTGTTGAAGATACTTCATCCTTCAAGTTTGCTGCTGTCTATCATCTTAGATTCAGACTCTGAAAACTGCAGTTAGCTCTATAGTTTCTGAGACTTAGCTTTATTCTGCTGACTACATTTAGACTAATGTAAACACTAATACACTGTTGAACACACTCAAGATTCTTAAAAATTTTGGAACAGCTCATGAAGTTATGATCAGCCTGTTTAACACTGGCTCTTGCATTTCACCATCTTCGCTCCAATAAGTGCAACTGACAGTGACTTTCAAACACAAAGTAAAAAGCCTCTGTCCTGACTGTGCACGATTTACAAAGTTTGGACCTGCCTTGAAATGATGTATGAGAATTTACTACGACATTTATTTTTTATTTAATTTAACTGTGTGTATATATAAAATATTATATCAATATAAAATGCTTACTGTAAGAACAATCTCTAAAGAATATAAGAATTCTGTAAAGGCAGTTTAAGAAAAGGGTGTCATTTAGACATTCTTTTGTAAATGTTTATGTTGATGCATGTTCATTTTGAATTGTATAGCTGATTTTATAATCAGGGGGAGAGGCTTCACTTAAAATAGAAAAATATTAGGCCTAAGCCAAGTTTCACAAAGACAAAGTAAATCCAAGCTGTTGAGCTCTAACAGTTCTGCCGGGTTTAAAAGAATGCCTCTGAGTCATAATAACATGAGGACAGGATGCTTTTGGGTCACTGACACTGAGTTTTCAGATGTGTTTGAGGACAAAATAAATTCTAATATCTAACAGATTTAGGCAGTAAACATCATGATGACACGGCCTAACCAGACAACTAAAAGCTGCTACATTATCCAGTTCCACACCCGCACTATCATGCAGGTTCTCTAATTCCTGCGACCTGCTGAGATTCCTTGTGTCAAATGCACCGAATGCACCTGTCTATATTACTAGACAAAATGGCAGCACCTTGTCCAGTAGGATGCAGTCCGTCTGACCTCAGCAGGCCTGGGCGGCCCCAGAAAGAAGGCCAGTCATCCACAAAACCATAACCTTTCTGACTACAATGCCGGGCCAGCCACCGGTTCATGGAAACTAATGTGCTATACTGTTCATCACTACCCCTTACGGGGCAAGAGTTGGTGATGTAAACCTGACTATTACATCACCAACTCTTCAGCAGCTCATTATAACACAGTTGGACTTTAAGCTTGAGTGAGTGGCAGGTTGAGAAACCCACGATTCCTCTAATGGTTACCCTTTCCTGTGTCAGTTCTTTCTTGTACAGCTGATGTTCTAAAAACTGTAAAAATTAGCACCATAAGGATTCACTCAAATGACTCAACTTCATTTTTTTACTTTATCTTCTTTTCATAAGGTATGTGTAATTTTGAGTGCATGACAAGGCCCAATTTTTCCGGCCTCCAATTATTTCATGGTAAGAATTGTAGTGGTATAAAGCCAAAAAAGGTTGCTGCTAATCAGACCTTGACTGATTATTCAAAACATTCCATTTAAAAAGTTGGTAATAATTATTTCACAATATACCAAAAGTCAAAAAGACAAATCAATGTGTAACATTTAGCAGCTCTGTTTTACAATGTCCAAAGGTGATGCTGGGTTAATGATAAAGTTGGTTTGGGTTATAAAGGCACAGGAAAAAGTATGAAAACACTAAGAAATTAAGTCGGACTCTGTAAGGGACATTTTTTATTCTGTGACAATGACTTTTGAGAGTATTCTGGATGAAGTGGATGGTTTTGGGCCTTTCCAGATCATCATTCTCATCCTGCTCTGCACTCCTCAGATCGTTCTGCCCTGTCATTTCTTACTCAATATCTTCATCACGGCTCTGCCTCCTCACCACTGTGACATTAAAACCCGAGACGATGAAGGACTACTTTCAAATTTAACTCACAAACAGAGACTGACAGTTTTCCTTCCAGTGCGAGAAGATGGGACTCTTAAATCCTGTGAGATGTTCGCCGAGCCTCAGCTTCAGCTTTTATCCAACAGTTCCTTCAGCTCTAACCTGCCGACAGTTCAGTGCAGCAGCTGGGTTTATGATAACTCCACCTTCACTTCAACATTGGCCACAGAGGTACACACACACTTTTTCAATGATACATCTTGGTACATTAAAACAATTTCAAAAGAGAATAAAGTGACAAAATTGCATTTTTCACCCAAACAGTATTGTGGAGCATACGATTGTTTAGTAAACTGTACTAGAAAACTTTTATTCTGCACCTGAGTATCTCTGCTCAGCATCCTATCAGCATCCTTATCTTTTAAAGACACTCAAAGCGTTTTACAACAAGCATCATTCATCCATTGCAGACAAAAGCACTCAAACAGTCCCACCCAAAGACACTTTGGTGGTTTGAACTGTTAACCTTCCAGTTATTGTACAACCCTTTCATTAGCCGCTGTCACCACAAAGAAAACCGTTTATTCAATACCTGTATTAACGGTGTGTTCAAATGTATACTCCTATTCAGTTTGTACCCAAACAGAACAATCCATTCGTCTGGTTTGCTAACAAAAAAAGTATTGTTTCAGCTTATTTTTTTCCAAAAAAGCTAAAGTTTTTGTGGCATTTTTGTCACAATGCTCTTTCTGTTTGGGTTTGTTTAGACGTCTGTGGTCCATTTGGAGTTTACATTTTAGCTGAACTACCAGAGTTCAGGTCTTGGTGGCACTGAGGGTTGTATGGCAGCATTCACACTTATCAAAGTGAATGCACTAGAGCACGTTTAAACACACCCTAAAACTCTCTTCACCAATTCAAGGTGTCATATATGGTTACAATGACCTTGTCAAAAAGTGCACTCCTTGTCAGTACTTTCGGTTTGCTTTTATTCAATATCTTTGTGGAGTGTTTATGTCCTCATACTGTCTGCATTTAATAATAATAATGATGGATTGGATTTACACAGAGTTCATTATTTCTTCACTCCACAGCACACATTGGTGGTGGACTGTGGCAGCCATTTTGCGCCTACAGAGTCTCTCCAAACTCCAGACATACTCATACATTCATACACCAGTGCCACAGACACTGGAGGCATGGTTGGGTTATTTATTTTATTTATTTATTAACCTTTCTTTAACCAGATAAGATTCATTGAGATCATGATCTCATTTACAAGGATGACCTGGCCAAGAGGTCAGCAGCACATGTCAGAAATAAGTTACAAAATACACAGTAAAACAAAAGGAATTTGACAGTGCATCACAGGGTTAACACAACAACAATATAAAATCTGGAGAGCAGGAATCAAACTGCCAACCTTCCAGTTAAAGGACAACCACTCTACTACTCTAATATCAAAGTATTATCAATAAACAGCAGACATATGTAGTATCTGTAGTGGCTCTAGATCAGCACTTTGTTGCTGTCTTCCCAGTGGGACCTGGTGTGTGACAGGAAAAGCCTGGGCAACACCACAAGCACCATCTTCTTTTTCGGAGTGATGTTGGGCGCTATTGCGTTCGGATTTCTCTGTGACAAGTATGTGGCAATAACATAAATATTAAGAAGTTCCATGCCTTAAATAATAAGGTAGTGTAATGTAGCGTTTATTATTTTATTTTTCAGATATGGGAGAAGGAACATGATCCTGCTCTCGTACCTTCTGTCCATCCTGTTTAGCTTCTTATGCATTTGCAAACTCCTACGTGCTGTTTGCAGTGCTGAGATTTCTCACCGGATTTGGACTGACGGGAATCAGCATCACCTCCATAGTTCTGGGTAAGTCATCTAAAGACCTATTCGCATGGGATTAGTATCACTGAGGACATCTAGTGAGTTCTTAGTGCAGACATTGGCGCAGACTTTCAGGTGGCTGTGGCTGTCTTTCTTCTCAACCACAAGTGTATCGGATGCTAGGTTGTGATAGTGATACATTTTCTGGGACAGGTGACAAGGTTGAATTGTTCAGTGTTTCTCTACAATAAAAGCAGAAAAACTGATCCGCTGCTGAAAAGTTTTCAGCCAACAAAGAAGACTTGTGCAGTAGACTAACAGTGCAGAGTGCAGCACTGAGATGATGTTCACCTGTAATTAATGTTAAGCAGTGATATGTAGTGTTAGTTTTTTTTATTTGAGGCAGCAGGCTGAAACCCGATTCACAGCTGTTGTAAATGTTGTTGTCCGTTTTGTCCGTAAAAATGCATCTGCTGCATCCGGAAGTCTTAAATTTTTTGCGTTACAAATTTCTGTGTTTATGAAAAAATCATTAATTACTTCTTAAATCACATTAACGTATCAACTATTTTTTTTTATTTTTTTATTTTTTTATAATTATTAGTTCAAATTCTTTCGGACAACCAAAAATGATACACAGATGATCAGTTTTAGGCCCTTTGCCTAAATATTGGAGATCTGCCTGACAGAATTACCATGTAGGATGCTAAGGCTGCAAAACCTACATTAAGGATAAAATGCACATTGCCGTTATAGACAAAGATATTGTACAGATGCAAATTAGATAAAGTCATACTTATTGTTTGGAAGTTTTACATAAAAATTGATATTTAATGGATATTTAAACTTCCAGTTTCTTTCCTCTTGCAGGTCTGGAGTGGAGTGACACCGCTCACAGGTCCTTTATCTCTGTGATAGGCAGCATGTCCTGGTCTGTAGGGAACATGCTGCTCGCTGGTTTGGCTTTCCTGGTCCCTGATTGGAGGTTTCTCATCATGACAGTGACAGCTCCTTTGGGATTAGCCGTTTTGACCTGGTGGTGAGTCCTTTCAGGGGAGTGAATATGTTTACTTTTGCAGAGACAAATCCTGGATGATGTCATACATAGAAGTAAGGGAAATATCATTTACACCAATGAGGAATCAAATATATGACGCAGTAATGGTGGAGGCCCACCATTCTCACTGATGAACTCTGAGCCTCATTGTTGAGCTAGGAATCTAATTCTAGTAGTTGCCAGCAGACAGTATCTGACTGAGACCAGTTGGAATGCTATTGTTTTGGCAGACTTTGCTGTCAATATGGTTTAAACGACAAAACAGCAGGGGCTATAATCAAAAGTGTGCGCTCTTGGGAAGTACGCTCAATGTCATTCTCTCACCCTGTTTCCTGTCAATCTACTGTCTTGAATAAAAACATAAAGTCCCAAAAAATTATTCTTAAAAGCATTAAAAAAAATTATTCCAAATAAGTTCATAAACAAATGTTTTTATTTTCCAAAGTAGGCTGTTGTTTAAATATATGTAGTCAGCTGTATTCGGGCAGCTTCTTCCAGCCTTGATGCTCAAGCTGTAGCCTTAGAGAGGTACTGGGAAAGATTGAGTGAGTGATTGAGTTGGCATGTGGACTAAATCATTTTCTGAGTAATATTGTAAATCAAAAATAGCTAATGCATATTGAGTGGAAGTATTTTCTTTAAAGGTCATTGTGTCTTCATCTGCCCACAGGTGGATTCCTGAATCTGCTCGATGGCTCTTGGCCAATGGGAAAGTGGAAAAGGCACAGTTTTATCTTGACAGATGCTCAAAGTTTAACAAGGGGAAAAAACTGTCACCTCAAGTGAAGTTGGAGGTAAGTAATAAAGTTAGAGTAATACCGTAACTGTAATAAAATGCCCATTCTTACATGTGTTTGACTAAATGTACTTTTGAACTTGTTCACAGATCATTTCTGACACAAAAACCATGAAAAACCTGAGCAAAACCTACAATTTCTATGATTTGATTAGGACTCCTAAAGTCAGGCGGTTAACTGTGATCACTGGGTTTGTTTGGTGCGTAACTTTACTCTTAATTTTAACAGACTGAGTGATTTGAATTAAGAATTTTGAGGCATTCTTGACATGTTTTCTAAGCCTGACACTTTTAAATCTGTGCAGGTGCGGAGTGGCCTCGGACGATACGGCATTAGTTTGAACATTAGTGGATTTGGACTGAACATTTACCTTACACACTTTATCTACGCTGCCATTGAAATCCCTGCCAAACTGTCCATATATTTCTTACTCAACATCATTGGGCGGAGGAAATGCCAGGCGGGCACGCTCTTACTGACAGGAGCCTGCGTCTTCATCAACATCTTCATCCCTGACAGTAAGTCATGATGATTGTTACCCAGTACTTATGGTGTTGTACCAAAGCAGTAAAATTAAGGAGTAGAGTATAACAAGTTCCTGACTAAACACTTTTTAAGAGCTTTTTAGTTAGTTAATATTTTAATCACCCAAAAACCATTCCTGGTTGCCTCTTGAAAAAAAAAACACTTAGCATTTAAGCCTGTTGCTCCAGTAATCTTTAAATGAATGCGAGTTTGAGTTTTGTAAAACATTAAGAAGGGGGTAAAGTCCTAATTTCTGTAGCTTTCTGTGTTCCTGCAGCAACTGTCCAGAGCAGGGCGGACAAACTGAGCACAGGGCAGATGAACACAGAAATAGGACAAACAAAGACACAGGGTAGACAAACAGATCACAGGGTGGACAAACTGAGCACAAGCTGGACAAACTGAGTAAAACTCTGTTAAAAACGTAATGTTAGCGATGCTGCTTTGTTCCACTGTCAGCAGTTTCTTCTTTTACTGTGAAAAATATCTATTGAGTTAATGGTGTGAATAATATGAGCATTAAACCTAGACTACGCTGTATTAAAACAGTTGGAGCGACCTGAGCTCCTGTGAACAGATCCCTCACAGTCACAGAAGCAGTTTGTTAATCTCCTACAGTCAGATACAGTCCTTCTGTTGAAAGATGACTAAAGACATTCAGTAGCATTATACAATTATAATAATAACATATTATATTGCTGAATTTATCCCCAAACGGCAGCCTTGAAAAGTTAAACCTCCTGAGTCGGTTTGAAGTCAAACCTGAAACAATAAACTTAGTTTTATATAAATCTTGCAATGGATATTTTGTAAAAGTTAACCCATAATTTAAACCCCTTTGACTTTGTAGCACTAAAGCCCCCCAATGTAAGAGATATTAGTTCCATTTCTTTCTGTTTCTACATTAACCTAAAGAAGACAAACTGAGCCCTGCTGGGTAAGAAGCACATTCAGGTTTCTATCTTGCATTAAAGCGTAGGTCCATTTGTTGCTCCATCCCTCGCCCCTCTCTGCTGCAGAGAAGCTCGTCCATGCCTTTGTCTCGTCCAGGCTGGACTTCTGTACTGCACTCCTCATCGGGATTCCCGGCAGCAGCATCCAAAAGCTCCAGTACATACAGAACAGCGCAGCCAGGATCCTGATCCCCATCCTCTGCACTCTTCACTGGCTCCCTGTTCACCTCCATATTTAATATAAACTCCTCCTACACATCCATCACTGTCTGCACGGTGACGCCCCCACTTACCTCACAGAACTCTTCACACCACACACCACCTCCAGAACCCGCTCAGGCCAAATGCACCGTCTGTGCGCTAACAGGACAAGGCTCTAGACTAACTAACTTTTCAAGAAGTTTGGACACCCCGGGTCTAGACCATGGGTGACCGGACCTTTGTTGGATGCTTTAAAAAAAAAGGACTGACTTTTTAGAACAGCCTACCCCAGCTAGAATGTTTATAGACTGTCTTAAACTGCTGATGTCTTTCTTGTTTTGATGTTTTGTCTTGCTGTTGTTTTTTGAGATTTGTTATTTATTATTGTTAAAGTGAAATCAAATCTAACATATTTTGAATTGGGTTTGTTCATAGACAACAGGATGTACCTGTAGGGCTATAAAAAAAAAAAAGAGGTGTGCGGTGAAAAACAACACATGCTTGTTTAACTTATATCCAGGGTTCGAATTACAAAGTGGCTTTCGGGGGAGCCCTATTTTCCGATCCTCCCTGACTGACTTTAACGCTTTTGGTGCATGTTAGGGCATTTAAAACCATAGGTTTACAGTAAACCTATTGTTTACTTAGTAAAACTATAAAACGCAAGCGTCAGTCAGTGTTGTCAGTGTTAGGGCAAACAGCTCTGTCCACGGTTCTGAATCAACCGCGCTTAGGCTTACATTATGCAAATCATGATAAAAAAACAGAGTGACTCACATAACAATCATAAAAAAATACATCAATATTAAATAGGATTAGGGCCAATCCTCACAAACGCACAGATCAAGTAAGTAATTCCATGATTCTTACCTCGGCGAGCAACAGGCTTTTTGCCTCCATGCATACTGTACATCCTAACTTCTGATTTTTGGAATAGAGCCATGTATTCCTGATTCTCCACTCACTCCATTGCTTTGTTGTCCAGTTGAAAGGTGTTGCATGATCGCCTGGTCCGCTGCAGGTCGCAGCGGTGGTTTCTGGCGCTAAAGTCTCGCTATCCTCGGTGCTGGTGCTGTCACTAGCAGCAACTTTTAGCAGCGGCGGCGGTATCACTGGCAAGCTAGTTGTAGCTGGTGCGCTCTCATCACTCCTCTTCGCTTGTTTTATAAATCCAAATTGACTGAGGTTTGGCTGCTTTCTTTTGACATTCTTATTAGTATCCACAGAGTGTTCCAAAACGAATAAAGTATGTTTTGAACTTGAAGTTAAGCTAACATTCAAATAGCAACTCAGTGAGAAGTTCAAGTAGTGACGTAAACGTAGTAATTTCAGTGCAGCGCCGCCACGCATGGATGGTCACAGCAGGAGACACAGCGGAAAATAGTGTTCGAAATAGTAATGTAATGAGCTTAATAAACACACAACATTGACACATTTTTAATATCATCATTTATTTCAGGAACCTTAATGTACAGAAAATCAAAATCTATATGCGACACAAAAAATGGACAGTGTTTTAGAGCTCCCCCTAAATGTCTCAAAGGGGAGCCCAGGTCCTTTTCAGGGGAGCCGAGCTCCCCTTAGCTCTCCCTTAATTCGAACCCTGCTTATATCTTTTATTTGTAGGACTGTGGTATTTGCGTGCTGCCATTGCCATTCTTGGAAAAGGCTCTTCTGAAGCGTCTTTTACAACATTTTTCTTGTACACAACAGAAATCTATCCCACAGTCATCAGGTTAGTCACTTTCTGTTGTTTTTGTATATTTCTGAAGAGCTACAGATCAATACTTTAGTGTTGCTCCCACAGACAGAACGCAGTGGGCTACACCAGCTTTGTGAGTCGTCTGGGCGTCTGTTTAGCGCCACTTGTTCTGCTGCTGGACGACGTCTGGACCACTCTTCCTCAGATCATCATCTGCTCTGTGGCCATACTGTCAGGACTGCTGGCACTGCTGCTGCCAGAAACTCTCAATGCACGACTGCCAGAGAGCATTGAGGATGTGGAGAATCAAAGTTTAGGGAAATCTAATAACTCTGTCGCCATCTAGTGGTAGTATAGCGAATAACTCCTCATGCTTTTTGAATTGTAGAAGATTGGAGATATGAATGGTCTAATTAACCGCATACTCAATGTGGAACATTTTTTTGTTTTATATGTTTTATGTATTTATCACGGAATAGATCATGAATTTACTGTTGCAAGGAACTACAAGGAAAATAAAAAGAATTGAATTATAACACATTGTCATGACTTTATTTCAGAATAAGTGATTAAGAATGAGCATAGTTTACAATTTAAAAAAAAAATCAGATTACATTTTTAAAGTCATAATAGACAACAACAGCACAACTATGGTCCATGTGACAGTGAAATAAAGTCAGGATTGAAGTTGATCGTTGTCATGTTGGAACGTCCAAGT
Organism: Perccottus glenii; assembly: GCA_024416835.2. Lineage (NCBI taxonomy): Eukaryota > Metazoa > Chordata > Actinopteri > Gobiiformes > Odontobutidae > Perccottus > Perccottus glenii. Next base: position 24,262,507 of record CM044552.2, on the reverse strand, counting down.
ACGTCCCATGCTCTGCTTCCAGGAGGATGAGGAGTGCAAATTTTCCTCCAGTATTTCCTGATAACAAGCTGCATTCATCTTTACCTGTGCCTTTGTAGCTCACACATCCCCAAAACATCAGTGATCCACCTCCATGTTTCACAGAAGGAATGATGTATCTTTCATCGTAGACCTTGTTGACTCCTCTCCAAATGTAATGTTTATGGTTTTGGACAAAAAGTTCAATTTTGGTCTCATCACTCCAAATGACTTTGTTCCAGACGTTTTGAGGCTTGTCTCTGTGGTGTTTGGCGTATTGTAAGCAGGATGCTTTGTGGCATTTGCGTAGTAATGGCCACTTTAGTAAAATTTAGATTTTCTTATACCTAACGAAGATATACCTCAAGATTCTTACTGGTCGCATCACCAATCAGGTGGCTCAGAGATACAAAGGGATGTCTCAGAACCTCCTCTGGTTCTGAGACATCAGATAATAAGTATAATTAAATATAATTACAAAAACCCAAATAATTATAAAAATACAGTTGTAAATTGTGTTGCTCCAGAAGTAAAACATAAAACGTTGGGTGAAAATTACCCCAGAGGCAAATGTACCAGAGGCATTCCAGGCAAATGGATGATATGCCTCATCTGACGGCTCAACACAATAACAGTCTTAATTCAGTCTTAAATTTATGAATGGAAAACAGAAAAAAATCTGTATGCAAAGACCAGCACTTTTTTGGACCCTCTATCTGGCAATTACTGATGCGGGTCATGTACACAATGTAATTTCACTTATAAATGTACTACCAACATCCAACAATGTAAATCAGGGGAACCATAACTTGTTCCACAAAAAATGTGATATACCTTATCAAATGTGGTTTAGGGTGTGTTTCCTAAAAAAACAAGAGCATTAAAAGCAAGAATAGCTGAACACAGAACCAACATCAGAAACCAAGATATCCAGAACCCTGTGGTAGTGCATTTTAAAGAAAAACTACATCCTATCTCATAGAAAAAGTTACAGCAAAAGCATCTGGACTCACTTTTCAAGGAGAAGATGTTTTGTATATAATTAATTTCTAATTCAAAGAGACTTTATCAATTCTGAAAGCAACTGGTAAGAGAGCTGAGCTTATATCTCTAGAGGGAGGGGTCTGACCTGAAACTTACTCTGATTGGACCAGGCTGTTCTGGTCTCATAGTTGTTAGCTATGAGAAGGCAGTGTGACTCTCAATGTGAGAGTCGTTAAAGGCTCAGGTGAGTCGTTAGTGACACTGTTTCATTCAGGTGTGAGCTGTGACTGTGAACCTTCACAGACATCCTATCTCATCTTGACATTTACATTTACATTTAGTCATTTAGCAGACGCTTTTATCTAAAGTGACTTACAAATGAGGAAAACAATGGAAGCAATTAAAACAACACAAGGTAACAAAATGCATAAGTGCATCAAAAACTAGTCTGTTAAAACCCAGCACAGTATACAAAGCTAACGATAGGAAGTTTTTTTTAATTTATTTTTTTATTAAAAAAAAGAGATAGAAAGGAAATTGAATTCAGTGTTTTTCAGTTAAGTGTTGACGGAAGAGATGTGTTTTCAGACGTTTTTTAAAGATGGCTATAGAATCTGCTGATCTGGTAGCAGCAGACAGTGGCGCAAAAAGGGGGTATGCAGCATATGCGGCGCATAGGGGCGCAGCACCTTGGGAGGCGCCAAAGCGATGGTACAAAAAAAAAAACTTTATTTATTTATTTATTTTTGTGTATTTCCTAAATGTAGCTTAGCTGCTGTTGTGTGTTTCTAAATCATTTCAGTATTTCCTCAATACTATAACATTTTATAGGACTAACAGGCTTCAATAGACGCCCTCATTAGATTCCATAAATAGAATTAATATAATATCACGAGTGGGCGTGGCCGGAGGGGCGCCGTGAGCGCGCTGAGCGAGCAGGTAACGTTATGTGTTAGTTGTCACAGTATGCACACAGTTGTCTTTAAAAGATGGATAAAACAAAAAAAATAAAGAAAGAGGGAAAAGGAGATGGCAGGAGATGGTGTCAATCTATGGGACAGCTGATAAACAAGTGGATAGTGAAAAGCAACAGGTAAGACTTAAAGTGAGACGTCTGTGCTTGGAGGCTTGCAATATTAATGTTAACAGACTTAGCGTTAGCGTTTGCTAACACTGGGAATGCAGCAGCCAAATGGGGTTTAAAAAAATTGATTGCCAAAATTGATGCTGCATACCCCTCCAGCACTGGGTAGTTGCGCCCCTGGCAGCAGATAGATCATTCCACCAATGTGGAACAGATCCAGAGAGGGTATGCGAGAGTGATGGTTGATGGTCCTATAATCCAAAGGATGCCGAGATGCGAGCAGAGACCGATGGATCGTCAGGTTGAAATAACAAGTGGAGTTGAGTGTCATCTGCATAGCAGTGATAGGTAAAGCCATGCTTCTGAATGACAGAGCCAAGGGATGTCATGTATATGGAAAAGAGTAGCTGTCCATGCACTCGAGGGTACACATCACCCAGCAGGTCAGAGGTTTGCGTTCACCCTAGGAGGAGGGAGAAAAGAAAAAAAAAAACTGTAATAGGCAGATGACATAATAATATGAGCGGTTTAGTGTGTATCTACAGCTACAACCAGTACAAACGTGTACCTATGATCAATCAGTCTCCATACGTTTGGTGAAATAAGTATGTTTTGAGTTTGCTTTTGAAACCCTCAACAGAGTCAGCTCGCCGCACTTCCACTGGGAGCCCATTCCATAAAAATGGGGCTCTATAAGAAAAGGCTCTTTAGCCAGCAGACTTCTTCATTACTCGAGGAAGTTGAAGGAGGCCAGCGTCCTGAGAGTGAAGGGTACGAGCTGGAGTATACCGGGTGATGAGGTCAGATAGGTAAGAGGGCGCGCGTCCACAAAGGATTTTATATGTTAACAGGAGAACTTTGAAATTAGCTCTAACATGAATAGGAAGCCAGTAATAACAAAACCTTACTATTAGTATTATTATGTTGTTGTTTTATTATATAAAACTTTATTATATAAAAATTTATTATATAAACTTTGCAAAAAGAAAGAGAAATATTCTTCTCAGAGATCATCAACAACAATAGTAACAACCTGCGTGTCCTGTTTGCTACAGTGAACAGATTAACAAACCCTCCAGCACCATTTCCACCAGAATTAGTTTCCACCACTAAATGCAATGAGTTTGCATTGTTTTTCAACGACAAGGTTCAAGGCATTAAACATGCGATACAGTCCAAAGGGCATAAAACAACACTGCAGCCACCTAGGAGACACTTGGTTGGTTTAACACATTTTACACCCATTAATGACAGAACAATTGAAAAAACTGTCTCCAGCCTGAGTTCATCCACCTGCTGCCTCGATGTTTTACCCACTAGATTTCTAAAATCAGTACTAAGCAGTTTGTTACCACAACTCACTGATATAGTCAATAATTCCTTACAGTCTGGAACATTTCCAAGAGCCTTAAAAACTGCTGTCATTAAGCCTCTCCTAAAAAAGAGCAGTCTTGATGCTACAGTGCTCAACAACTATCGGCCCATATCAAACCTGCCATTTTTAGGGAAAGTCATCGAAAAAAGTTGTATATCAACAACTTAATGACTTTCTATTACTTAAAAACTGCTTTGATCCTTTTCAGTCAGGATTCAGGCCCCATCACAGCACTGAGACTGCACTTATCAAAGTCACAAATGACATCCGTATGAACACTGACGCAGGCAAAGTCTCTGTCTTAGTTCTGTTGGACTTGAGTGCTGCGTTTGATACAGTGGACCATGAAATCCTGACACAAAGATTAGAGGAATGGATAGGTATCACTGGAACTGCCCTTAAATGGTTTCAGTCCTATCTTGAAGACAGGAAGAACTTTGTTTCGGTTGGTAACTGTGTGTCAGACCAAATGGCCCTGACATGTGGGGTTCCACAGGGGTCTATCTTGGGACCTCTATTATTCAATCTCTACATGTTTCCTTTAGGCCAGTTAATACGCAGCTGTGGCATATCCTACCATAATTATGCAGATGACACTCAGATTTACATTTCACTCACAGCAGGTGAAAATGGACCAATCCATTCACTGTGTCACTGCATCGAACAGATTGATGTGTGGATGCAAAATAATTTTCTCCAACTGAACAGAAACAAGACTTAACTAATCATCTTTGGGCCACAGAAACAAAGAGAAAGTGTCAGCAGTCACCTCTCGTCTCTTTCTCTAAAATCTAAAAACCAGGTTAGAAATCTAGGGGTCATTATGGACTCAGACTTGAATTTCCACAGTCACATTAAGTCAATTACATCATCTGCATTTTATCACCTTAAAAACATTTCCAGAGTCAAAGGGATGATGTCTCAACCAGACTTAGAGAAACTTATCCATGCTTTTATCTCCAGCAGGTTAGATTACTGTAACGGCCTGCTCACTGGTCTCTCAAAACGAGGGTTAAGACAGCTGCAGCTTATTCAGAACGCGGCTGCTCGGGTTCTAACCAAAACCAGGAAGTACAACCACATCACGCCAGTTTTAAAATCCCTGCACTGGCTTCCTGTTGCTCAGAGAATAGACTTCAAAACAGCACTGCTGGTTTACAAGTCTCTAAATGGTTTAGCACCAGAATATATCTCTGACATGCTAGTTACTTATGAACCTCCTCGGACTCTGAGAACATCTGGGACAGGCCTTCTGCTTGTGCCCAGAGTTAGAACTAAACAGGGTGAAGCAGCGTTTAAGTTTCATGCAGCAAAAACCTGGAACAGCCTCCCAGATGAAGTAAAACAAGCCTCAACTTTAACAATGTTCAAGGGGAGGTTAAAAACCTTCCTCTTTAGCTCCGCCTACTCTACAACCTAAAGTGTTTGTTTTTTCTTTTATCTGCACTCTTCTTTTTAAAAAGTTTTTTTTTCTCATGCTTCTTAATATAAATCTTGTAAATTGTCTTTTATTCCTGTAAAGCACTTTGAGTTACCCAGTGTATGAATTGTGCAATATAAATAAAATTGCCTTGCCTTGCCTTATTGTGTTGATAATGTTGCATAAATATTCCTTATTTAAACATTCAGCTCTGGCATATACTCACAAAACATTCCTCAATGAGTAAATTAATGTTTTATACTCTCACCGAAAGAGAAGACACGTTTGTTGAGTACAGTCTGTGACAGGGCCTTGTGCTGCAGAACCTGATGGTATGACCTCTTTGTCAGAGCTGCCCACATCCAGAGGAGCATGCTGGCATCTGCAGAGGGTACAGTCGTGCTCGCTGCTGACGTGGTGCAGTACACCTCACCACCATACCCTGAAATACAGTATATCGAATTTAGTATTTTATATCGAATAAGTGCTATTGTATGTCATACTTTGGATCACATCTGAGAGACAAACATATGTCATTTTTGTTACTTTAAACCAGTGACTGTAGAATGGGCTGGATATAAGGAGTGTGACGTCACCCATTGCGTTACAAACCTCGAGAGTGACCTCTTTCAGGTGCCATTTTTAGCTGTTATGGAGGTCGCCGTGTTGATTTTATGGAGCCAAAAGTCCCAATTTGGGCATATGGGCTGAGTTGAGTGCCCGTTGGCATGGTAACCAGTGAGCCAATCAGAAGCTCGCTTGTTCGTTGACCACGTGCTCGCTCCCTGCAGACAGCGGCAAAGCCTCGACAGAGACCTGAGCTAAACTTAGCATCGCTGCTCCTTCACTGTCCCTGTGTTATCGGCGCCCTCTGGTTGCTGCTCTACTTCAGGTAAATTTCACTTTTACACCAATATCTACGTTTTTTTTTATATTCTCCTACTTTACTTATCACTATGTTTGTCATCTTTGTCAAGACTTTTCACAAACACATCTACAATAGTACTAAACTGCTATATTTGTTAATAGATATTCTCGTAATTATAAACTGTATGTTGTAAAGATATATAAAGTTGATCCTTTAGAATGATATTTTCTGTATGAAATCTATCTTAGAATCTGTGGTTAATAATTTTCTTCAACTTATTCTAATAGATACATAAAATAGGCACATTGCATACCCTTTTTAAGAAACTGGTTATTTAGAAATTGTAGTCAAAGAAGCAAGTGCTGTATTTTTGAGATGGAGTAAATATGTGTTAAACCAGTTTTGATTTGTTTTTCAGTTTCCTTACCCGTACAGCTAGAGGTCACAGACATCAGGATCAACCTGAAAGTTAAAGAAACTCTTCCATCTTTGCACCACTACTTTATTATTCAAATTTAAAAAGAAACAAAAAAATGTGTTTTATGATTTCCTATTCTTTTCCACAATAACTTCTATTGCTTATGGCAGAGACAGATCAGACAGCTCTGAGTCCGAATCCGGCTGAAGTTCTATGTCTTCTCCATCTGAGTCACAAGGTTTACTTCACTCAGGATCATTTCCAAGGCCTGCCGAGTTCTCTGCTTTTAGCAGCCCTCCCTCCCCCCACATACAAACAAGCCACCAGCAACCATTCACACACACACCCCCAACCCCCCTGCAGATTGCTCAGGTAATGACCATATTTACACATGAATTGATGCTAATGATAGCCAAAAGACTAGCCAGTTAGCTTCCACTTGGCTAAAGGAGGGTTACAAATTTCTGGGACTTCCAGTGTTAATCCGAATTTAGTAATATATGCCGTTTTGTTGCTTCCACACGAGAATGTAGCTGCAACCTCGGAGTCAGGAAACATGTAAAAATCTCTGTAACGTTTTCATTTGAAGTGTAAGAGTGGTGCTCAGAGACTGTTTTAAGGACCCACATCACCTCTACCCGCAGAGTTGGTGTCGAGCCACAGTACGATAGAATGTTCCTTGGCTGTGGTGGCATTTCTATTGTAGAAATGTCTTCATTATTGATAGTCAGAGCTGTTTCAGTAACCGAAGAGATCCGCGGGGCACAGAACGGGCCAATAGGTGGTTGGCGCTGGCGAGCAGTGCTACACGCGGTGTGTTTGGCACCCTTCATATAGGAGTCCAGGGCCGTAACACCCATTGTCGCTAGCTTAAAAGATTTCCTGCACCAACAGCAATAGGCCTCGCGGTCATTTCCTGGCACAGGCTTGACCCAAACGTAATTCGGATTCCTTGTCCACAGCGGATTAAACCGACACTTTTACCATTTTAGCCGACAAACTAGGCTAGCTTCTATCTTGTTCTGTAATTTAACTCACTTGCCTAGTAACCACAGTAACAGGTGTGCGAGCTTTCGCGCTTACTGCTATGACGTGTAGCGCGAGGTGCACTCAAAATTACGCTGTATTAATTTTTAATTAGCCTACACTAGTAACAGTTCATTTTGTTACGGTATGAACTTAATCCTAGCCCATACCTGCCAACCTTGAAGAAATTTTATGAGTACTACCCCCCCCCCGCGCGAGGACCTGACAGCCCACCGTTGCACACACACCTGTGAGAAACCTATGAGACGGTTATTTGTGACAGCTTTTAGGTGCGTTATTGGCAGCGCCACCCTTACATGTTAGCGTAGCCTACATGAACGCGTGAACTGAACTGAGGTCGTCACAGCTAGACTGCTTGTTAGGATGTCAATGTCATTTTTAATGTTCATAAATTCAATTACTAATATCCCCAACTAATGGGAAGGATGCCCGGTTTGATAAGCTAGCCTATTGACACTATGAACGTTTATTTCTCATCATCCTTTTATTTTTAATATAATTATGTTTCTGGGGATGTGGAGTGTTTGTGTGTAACTGAGTTCGTTACCTGTTGCCCCTTGGTGACTAATGTCGACGTCCGTCTTGCAGACGGTGCAGAATGCATGATGAGGTAGCCTGGACATCTGGAGGCAAGGCCATCTCTCACGATAGCGGTCTAAAAGTCCTTTTTCTAACCTTTTTTGAGGCGGTTCAGTCATGGCATGAAAGCCTAGGTAGCCTACGTTATCTTGCTCTGGCTTGCTTGAGAGGCACCGTGGCTGAATTTAATTGAGCGCGAAGCTTGTGGATAGGAGGGCAGGTGGTCGGCGGGTTAACATGCAGCGCTCTGATTGGCCGAACGCTTTTCACTGCACTTACTTTGACTTCCTTATGACTTACACACTGTGGATCAGCGGCAGAATCAGTGTAAAAATAGATTGCATAGTTAATGAAATTAGTGAAATGCGAGAAGCAACAAAATGCGTACCTAGAGAGCAGCAAATCGTACAAGCGTACGTATGAGTCAAAATGCGTGCCGAGTACGAAAAATGCGTACATGTTGGCAGGTATGCTAGCCAGTTAAAAAATAAAAAAAATAAAAATAAGATCTTTGTAACGAAGTCCAAGACTTTGTATACCCAATTCAAGGCTATTAAGGCCTTAATTTTAGATTATCAAATTTAAGACTTTTTCAATGCTTTTAAGACCCATGGTACCCTGAGAACAAATTACAACATTAATCTTTTATTCACCAGCTCACTGTATGTTACTGTGTGTGTAAGGACTATTAGCTACAGTAACGTTTAAGGAATGTATGACTGCAGAGTAAGGAAAGTGTTTTCTAGAGTAAAAAGTCATAGAGGTTAGTGGGCATTGCAGGTGTTGTGTAATGTAACACCCACCTTTGTCTGAATATACTCTTCAAAGTGCTCACACCACAACCAAGAGCCTTTCTTCTGATCAGCCTCAGCCTGACAGTATCACCTTTAGGAAATCTGTGGAGAGTGAACAATATCTATTTTCATAAAATAGGCATGTGTCAAATGAATTTACCAAAATGGCACAACCCAGATCTTTGTAAAAGAGTACTTTAAGCCCACTTCTAATTTTTGCTTTTATTATCATTATATTATGGCCTTTACTAGGTTTGCAAACTACACAGTAATTATTTAGTCAGAGACATGTATCCTTATTTTACTATTAAAAAAAACTATAAGAGCATTATACCTTTTTCTTTCCAAAATTTAAGGTTAGATATGATTGTATCTTCATATTATTAACAAAGTTTTGTCCAGTGGAGCAGTAAAGTTAGGCCTTTAGCAGCCACCTTCGGGTCAGCTAACAAAAGCTCAATAGTTTAGCTCAATAGTTTGTATATATTCTGAACAGTATTTTAACACATGCAAAAACGTACTCCCTTAGAAACTGGAGTGTGTTTCATTTAGTGCAGTTGGACGATGAAAAGGTGATTTAAATCAGCTGAATTAAACCAAACACAGCTAGCGTTAGCTTTTAGCTAACAGCAAGCGACCTCCATTCATGAACAGCAGCAACTAACAAACTAATTAACAAAAAACGAAGACATACTGGCTAAAAAGCTTCGGAAAACATAGAATAACCAAAAAAAAAATTTGGGTGTAGCAAAAAGATTAAATTTCACTGATTTAAAATGGTTAGACCTCCGGGAGTCTCGGTTCTGTACCTCCATAAATATCCAGAGGCTTCTTCTCCCGAGAGCAAGCGAGCATAGACATACATAATAAACAAGCCTCTCCCATGGAACCTCTAAAATGGTCCTCGTGTAAGGGCGCCGCCATACGGTGATTTTACAGCGAAATAGAGCGATATACCTCCGTCCACCAGAGGGCAGGCTCCAAAAGCGGAAATATAAGGAGAAACCCAATGGCGACTTTACAAGAGTAAAACTCGTGTTTACAGCCTGGTACAAAAGATGGCTCCGGTCTCTAGAGCTAAGTTTTTACTACATGACAACTCTGGGGGGGGTGAATTTTTGATTAATATGTTTGTTTATGCTATCTAAAAACTATTGATTTACTATGGAAAAAGCCCGGATGTAACGGCCATTTTATTGCCCATTCGTAATGACAATATTGGTGAATAGGGGACCAATGGGCGGATATCATCCATATTTATACAATCTATGATAATAAAGCCTTTATTATGTATGTCTATGGGAGCGAGTGCCAACAAAACCACGCCCCCGTGACCTCGACATAGCAGAATGGAGGCAGCTGATAGGTTAGTTAATAATCTTAATATCTTGAGTTATGTGACAAATATCAATATAACAATTACGGGAATAATAAGAATGTTTTCAAACAAAGTCGGCATAGTTAGAATGATGACTGTGACAAAAATAGTCACTTCGTAATTGGCGGCGATTTTTCAATGGATGTCAATGGGTGTCATGCTTGATGGAGCCTACCCCTACTTCCTAATAGGGAATGTGATGGTGTCAAAAAGCTTGTTACTTCCTAATAAATCCTAAAAATGGGCTTGCTATTTCCAGCCCTTTTACAGTCATTGGGATAACTACACACTGCCAGTCAATAACATTGTTGAGGACCAAGGGCTTCTAGACACCATTTACATTGCTACAGGCGTTCATCACAGCTCAAGATTAAAGTTTTGAATTGATTGACAGCACTAGTAAATAATAGTAATAATCTTAATATTCATTTATGCTTTTCTTCTTTAATGTAGTGTGTTACACGACAGCGTTCTCTCATGGCAACTTTTGATTGGCTCACTCTGTATATTGGCTGGAGGAAGTAAGCCATAATTTATTTTTTTAAATAACAATCAAAAGCCATTAGCAGCAGGTTAACTGTGCGTTTACACTTCTGATCAAAAAACAGCTGAAACAGGGAAGAGTAGCACGTCATTCTCTGGATCTGAAATCCTTGTCCTTCTCAGGGCAATGGGATTTCTCTCAAACCAGCTGGTTTGGACCTGGAGTGACGGTACTGGAAGATATTTGTGTTTCAGGTTTGACAATGAAGCGACTGTTACAGGCAGGTGGTTCATGTGATCATTGACCTGGTCTTAATGTTTGAAAAGGATTTATGTGGAAGCCTTTCAGTTGGTTCTAGACTAGTCTTGGTCCGGCCTTGTTATCAGTCTTGTCTTGGCCTTGAACACATTTTACTCAGTCTTGGACATCATCAGTCAATACCATAAATGGTTTATTTGCCCACTGTATTCTTATGATTGGATAAAAATTTTGAGTCAATGATTTTGAAATTTTGAGTCAATGATTCTGTCTCCTTCACCAAACACTAACTGCTGTGAGCAGTTTGGCTTGGCCAAAAGCTGGACTGTTACCGGATATTTATTCCATTGTATCATACACTGGATTTGGTCTTGACTTTGTGTTGGTCTTTCTTTTTTTCTCAATACTCTTGGTCAATGTATTCTTGACTACAACACTACCATGTGGTGAAGACAGAATACAACAACCAGTACTGCATGAATTGCACTTGGAGCAATGATCTCAGTAATTTGTTTCAGCTTTACAAAATTTTAAAGTAATTCCAACACAGAAAAGTGTTGTGGCTCCAAATGAGAAAAGTTCTTCTAGTCTGTATCTCGCCTGTAGATCGTTGTAGTAGAAGGTTCACGTGCAAACTAACAAGAGCAGCTCTAAAAGCACTAACTGCTGTCAATTTCAGGCTGATAACTGTTTCAACAAGAGATTTTGAGGATTTGAAAAAAAAAAAGCATCGTAAAATTAATTAAAATGAGACTTAAAAGCAACCGAGCAGCATTATCAAGAGATGGTCGACACATAAAGCATCTGAAAGTGGCCGCCGAGAGTGTTACGTGAGTGGAAGGTGAAAGAGAGTTGAAGTATTGTTGGTGGGGGTTTAGCAGTAGGCTGTGATGTGGAGCTGCGCAGGGAGGCTGTGTGTGAGGAGCCTTTGAAAGAGTGCATCTTTTTATCTGGAGGGTAAATGGAGGGGAAGTGTGGAGTGGCCCAAGTGGGTCTCAATGTCATGACAATAACTAAAGCAGACACACGTGACAGTCATTTCATGATCCATATGCAGATACAGTACAGCCAAGTATTAATTCAAATAATGTTTACTTTGTGATGGTGTCAAAAAGCTTGTTAGTTTTACAGCCCGGGAAACTTTTGGTCTTTGTGCCGTGATTGTAATCGCTTGATGGGACACTGTGGGGAATGTAATTTGGTTTTAGTCATGTTACACTTCATCATGTTCATGTTTCTGTGGGGAATGTTAAAACAAAACTAGAGGGAGCCTCACGCAGCAAGTGAAGCTGTGAATATCAATAGGTTTGATGGGCTGATCTTGAAATCAAATATAATGTCCTGAATGTGAGTTTAAACAACATTGTGTTTTTATAATTACATGAGTCAGAAACAGCATGGTTTTGATTACACCAACTTAAGCCAGGTCTACACTGATTTTGGCCTTACAGTCTTACAGTGAGGCAGGGACAAAGATAAAAGATAGAACCGTCCCACGACCAAAGTCGAGCTGCGACAGATACCAAGCAGTGTCAGAAATTTTGAGGAATTGCCGCATAGTGTGTCTGCCTCTTGCACATAAAAGCCGCTAATGCAAGCGCTAACTTATGGTTCATTGGCGCCATGACAACTTGGGAAAGACGCAGACCAACCAATGAAACAATCACACTGCAGAGTGGATTACCAGACTGACCTGACCCTGATCCCACAGTGAAAACAAGGCTTAGTACTTTTTGGTGCTGATATTTTTCTTCTTTGAGCCTGTTGATTGAAAAGTGTTTGGATGTTTAGAATGTTACTTGCAACATAAATATTGTTTGTGGCCAAAAACAATAGCTCACACTGGAGAAAGCATTTATTACACAAGTTGGTTGAGCGTTTGTAAGGTTCTTATAACATAGCACGATATTTGTATCTTAGTAACACATTGCCTTTGAATTGACAGAAGAAAGGAGACATTAAAATAACCTGTATTGTAGCTCCTCTATCTACTTCAGGCCCCTATAATCTATGTGCCAGCCTTTTGAGATTGCTTATAAATAAGAGCATTTTCTGCCAGTTGCCGTTTTACATTTAGTCATTTAGCAGACGCTTTATCCAAAGCGACTTACAAGTGAGGATAACAATGGAAGCAATTTTAACAACACAAGGTACAAAAAGCATAAGTGCACAAAAACCAGTCAGTTTAAACCCAGCGCAGTATACAAAGCTAAGGATAAGAGAATTTTTTTTTTTTTTTTTAGGGAAAGGAATTGATAGAAAGGAAGTAGAACTCAGTGTTTGTCAGTCAGGTGTTGACGAAAGAGATGTGTTTTCAGGCGTTTTTTAAAGATGGCTACAGAATCTGCTGATCTTGTAGCAGCAGGTAGATCATTCCACCAATGTGGAACAGAGCCAGAGAAGGTACGTGAGAGTGATTTTTTACCTTTTTGGGACGTTGGTCATTTGCAGAGCGCAGGGATCTGGTAGGAACGTAGGTCTGCATTAGTGAGTGAAGATATGAGGGTGCAGAACCAGTGGTGGTCTTGTAGGCCAAGAGCATAGCTTTGAACTTGATGCGGGCATCAACCGGGAGCCAGTGTAACCTAATGAATAGAGGAGTTACGTGCGCTCTCTTTGGTTCATTAAAGACCACTCTTGCCGCTGCATTCTGGATCAGCTGCAGTGGCTTGGTTGTGCAGGCAGGGAGTCCAGCCAGTAGAGCATTGCAATAATCCAGTTTGGACAAGACAAGAGCCTGGACTAGAATTTGCGTAGAGTGCTCTGATAGGAAAGGTCTAATTTTCCTAATGTTGTAGAGGATGAATCTACAGGACCAGGTGGTGATGGCGACATGACTTGTGAAGTTTAACTGATCATCAATTACCACTCCCAGATTTTTGGCAGTGCTGGACGGTGTAATGGTTGATGGGCCTAGTTGAATGGAGAGGTTGTGGTGGGTCTTTGGATTGGCCGGAATCACAAGCAGTTCTGTTTTTGCAAGGTTCAGCTGCAGGTGATGGTCCTTCATCCAAAGTGAGATGTCACTCAGACATGCCGAGACGCGAGCAGAGACTGTCGGATCGTCAGGTTGAAATGACAGGTGGAGTTGAGTGTCATCTGCATAGCAGTGATAGGAAAAGCCATGCTTCTGGATGACAGAGCCAAGGGATGTCATGTATATGGAAAAGAGTAGCGGTCCAAGCACTGAGCCCTGTGGCACCCCTGTATTGAGATGTTGGGACTCAGAGTCCTCGTTTCTCCAGGATACTCTGAATGACCTATCCGAGAGGTAAGACTTGAACCATTGCAACGCCATTCCAGAGACACCCATCGCCCTGAGAGAAGACAGGAGGATGTGATGATTAACAGTGTCAAAAGCAGCAGACAGATCCAGTAAGATGAGTACAGATGACTTGGATTTCAAGATTTTTATTCGTCACATACAAAATTATATACAGCATATATAACCAGCAGTGAAATGTGAGTCAGGTCCGCTCCATGGACAGTGCAATTATTAAGGAAAACACACAGATGAAAATATACATAAATGTAGCTATGTAAGAATGAGATAAAAGTAAACAATAAAAAATATAAGAATAAAATCTAAAAAATATAAAAAATGTGGGAATAAATCTAGATCGCAAAATAATGTACATGAATGTAAACTGTAGACTTAAAATATTAAAAAATGTACAGGGATGTACAGTGTGCATATATGCATTTAGCTGTGGTCTTAAATATTAAGAATCACATGAAGGTGCAGAAAGCAAATGTGCAAAACAGTTTGTAGCAAAACAGAGTGACACTGTCAGTGTGTCAGTGTGAGGTAGCTGGTTTAGAGTTCAAGAGCCTGATGGCCTGTGGGAAAAAACTCCTCCTGAGTCTCTCGGTTTTTGCCATCAGGCTACGGTAGCGCTTCCCAGATGGCAGCAAAGTGAAAATATGATTACTGGGGTGGGTGGAGTCTTTGATGATTTTTGCAGCTCTACTTCTGCAGCGTTTGTGGTAAATGTCCTGCAGAGAGGGGAGAGCAGACCCTGAAATGCGCTCAGCTAAGCGCACAACTCTCTGCAGGGCTTTGCAGTCTTGACTGGATGTTGCTTTTGCCAGTCTCAGAGCTTCGATGACTGAGAACCCAGTTCTTGAACCCAGACTGGTTCTGGTCCAGAAGGTTGTTCCGTGTGAGAAAGGATGAGAGCTGAGTAAACACAACTCGCTCCAGAGCTTTGGCAATGAAGGGAAGGAGGGAAACCGGTCTGTAGTTTTCTAGCAGTGTAGGGTTAAGAGTGGGTTTCTTCAATAGTGGTGTGATGCGGGCCTCTTTGAAAGCTGTGGGGAAGGATCCAGTGGAAAGAGATGAGTTGATGATGTGGGTGAGAGCAGGCACAACAGATGGAGAGATGGCCTGAAGGAGATGTGTGGGGATGGGATCCAGCGGGCAGGTAGTCGGGTGGTTAGAACTAATGACCGTGGAAACATCTGCTTCAGTTCAGAGGAGAGAAGGAAGTGAGCAAATACATATCAGGGGTCTGAATGAGCTCTACAGGTGGTGGCGCAGAGAACTGACTGCTGATGGCGGTCGTTTTCTTTATAAAGAAAGACGCAAAATCATCAGCTGTTAAATCCGATGAAGGTGGGGGAGCAGGCAGACAAAGGAGGGCAGAAAAGGTTTTAAAGAGAGTGCGCGAGTCAGGTGAGTTGATTAACCTAGAATGGTAGTAGACAGTTTTTGCAGAGGTGACATCAGCGGAGAAAGTAGAGAGGAGAGACTGGTAGATACAGAGGTTAGTAGGATCTTTTGACTTGCGCCATTTTCTCTCAGCTGACCGGAGGCTAGCGCGGTGCTCGCATAGAACATCGGATAACCAGGGGGCAGACGAGGATGTACGGGCTGGTCTAGACGTAAGAGGGCATAAGTTGTCCAAGCAGGATGAAAGCGTGGAGCACAGAGTGTCGGTGGCGTTGTTTGTGTTTAAAAGAGAGAGCTCCTCAGAAGAGGGGAGTGCAGAAGAGACAGCAGAGGAAAAACGGGAGGGACTGAGTGTACGCAGGTTGCGTCGGAAAGTGACCAGCGGTAAAGCAATTAGCAGTGTCTGGAGAAGTTAGGTCAAGGTCGAGAGTAATGAAGAAATGATCGGAAGTGTGAAGTGGCGTGACCTGAGTGTGCCGAGTGGAGCAGTATCTTATGTAGATAAGATCTAGTTGGTTACCAGACTTGTGGGTTGCCGATGTGGAAACCTGCTTGAGGTCAAATGATGCAGTTAGGTTAATGAAGTTAGCAGCCTGTGGCTTTTCAAGGTGGATGTTGAAGTCTCCTAATACCACCGAGGGGTACCATCCTCAGGGAAGGATGAAAGAAGCGCATCCAACTCCTCCAAGAAATGTCCAAGCGGACCTGGGGGCCGATAGATAACTACAAAATGACTTTTAACAGGGTGGGTGATGGTAACAGCATGGAACTCGAAGAAGCTGTTGTCACACAAGGGTGATAGCTGTTTGAACTTCCAGTCGGTAGGAATAAGTAGTCCAGTCCCTCCGCCCCTTCCAGTGAGGCGAGGACTGTGGGAGAAAGTGTGGTGGTTACTACTCTTTTATCCAAAGAAAATGTATTGCTCTTTGCCTAAATTCAGTTGGAAAGTGTGCACAAAGCTCATGTTGTTTCCATGGGACACATGGAAAAGGGACTATTAGGTAGGATGATAATGAGGGCTGGTACAGTGCGGAGGCCTAGCTCTTGAGAAACAGCGATGCTTCAGTTTTGGCATGTACCTCATTAGAGGATGTATTAGGAAAAGTCCTGTGGCCCAAAAAATACCGGAACAGTTTCAAGGGTATCAGGTGAGCACAAACAGTCAAGGGGAGCAAAGAGATTAGAAGATAACCGAAAGACAAAGACGCCCGCAGCGGGATGAAATAAAAGTAAAGCTTAGGACTAAAGGCAGAGAATATTCAAGGATTTTCTCTTGTGCTCAAATGCAACAAAAAGGCAAGGCAATGTGCAGGTGCAACACAGTAAAATAACCTGTCAGTGCTTCCCATGAGTCAGCAGAACAGTAGCTAGCAAAGGCAAATCGATCAAAGGTAGATAGTTGTGAGATGCTATGTCAGGATTTTGGCAAAAACAACACTTCCAAAAAAGCCGAGCTCAGTACGCTTCTGACCTCAGTGACGGCTTATGCTTTTATGTTCTCTATTTTGGAAAGTCATCAAGGGCCTGATGTTAAAAAGACAGATACCATAGTTTGTAGATGAAAGATGTACAAGACAAAAGAGGCAGACGGTTTCGTTATCAGCGCAGCAGGAGCAGACACGACTCAGCAGGGAGCTAAATTAAGGTCTGTCAGGGCTAAGCTTTCTCAATTGGTGCAGTCTTTAAATCATTATTGATTAAACACAAAAAATTGCAGAGCGATAAGCAAGACAAGAAATACTCCAAAAGAATGTCAAATAGCTTTACTGTAATCTGCTAGCATTATGAATTCTAGGAAAGGAAAGAACATGAAACCTCCAAAGCAGGATACATGCCAGAGCATTATGAAAACCTTATAGGCAAATTATAACAAATTCACAATTAACATAATTACTACCCCTAAAAAAAAATATATATATATATATATATATATATATATATATATATATATACAACATACATACAGAAATGAGGTGCAGCGGTGTGTTCTGATTTTGTTAGTATTAATCATTAATGTAGAAGTAATTTAAAAAAGGAAAACCATTGAATGAGAAGGTGTGTTCAAACTTTTGACTGGTAGTGTATATGTTGTGCTCATAAGTTTGCATACCCTGGCAGAATTTGTGATTTTTTTTCTGGCCATTTTTCAGAGAATATGAATGATAACCAAGCCTCTCCCATGGTGCCTCTCAAATGGTCGTCGTGTAAGGGCCATACGTCGATTTACAGCGAAATACAGCAATATACAGCCGTCCACCAAAGGGCAGGCTCCAAAAGTGGAAATATAAGGAGAAACCAGAAACCCAATGGCGACTTTATAGGTGTAAAAATCATGTTTACAGCCTGGTACAAAAGATGGCTCCGGTCTCTAGAGCTAAGTTTTTACTATGTGATAACTCTGGGGGGTGAATTTTTGATTATTACGTGCGTTTATGCTATCTGAAACAGTGGCGGTTCTACATTGAAATACACCCTGGGCGAGACCCCTTTCGAGCACCCCACACACACACACACACACACACACACACACTGAAAGCTCATACTGGGGAGAAGTAGAGGCAAAGAGGTCTTCATACTCAATATCAGATATTTGTGGAGACATGTGTAGCGGGGGAGGTGGTTGGCTCATCCTGAAGGGTCGAGACCATTCCAGAAGAGGCCTGTGTAGCGGGGGAGGTGGTTGGCTCATCCTGACCAGTGGCAGAGGATGCTCCAAAATATTTTAGAAGTGCTCCTGAAATTGCAATTGAATTGCATTTGAAATCAAAAGACCATAGGATAATGTTTTATAAAGCTAAAACAGCCTGGGGTCAAATTGACTCAAAACATAATAGAAGGGTTACATAAACATGCTCTTACACACTAAATGCCTGTCATTACACGCTATATCCTCCTAGACCCAGTAAAAAAACAATTATTTATTTATTTATTTTTCATTTTTTTCCTTTCATGTCATCACATTGTTTAGAGCAGCCTTTCTCAAACTTTTTTCAGTCAGGGCACCTTTCAAAAATGCAAAAAATTTCAAGGCACCCCAGTTTAAAATATAATTTAAAAACACTGCATAACCCAAATTTAAATGCAAATGTCTTGTTTATTTAGACAGGACAGTAATGAACAGAGCATAATACGAACTGTAAATAACAATAACAATAATAATAACAACTTTATAGCAACTTTAAAAACACAGGTTTGCAAAGTAATTCACAAAATAATTAATCAGAGACACAAATGCCATAAAACTGTAAGAGGTGGACCGCACAATACAAGAACCCAACAACAAATCCTGACCAGGAGAACTAAACTGAAGTTCAGGATGCAGTTAAAATAAAATAAAAAGGGGCAGACATAACAAAAATAAATAAAATCAGATACAATTTGATAAGAAAAAGATCCATGTTCCATGCACCAGAGATAAGCAGGAATGTTTTTTCCATATAGTGCTTGTTTTCATCAGTGCTATATGAGCATGCACACACACCCACACACACAAAAAAATAATCCGCAACGAGAGATGGAGAAAGATCTACATGCGCATGCAGCGCATACGCTCACACAAGCCGGGGTGGGTGACCACAATCAATGAGAGACGTGAGCCTGGTGCGACGCACACAGCCGCCCTATCCTGGCAGGTATGGATGAGAGGCAGACACGGAGCTCCTGGTCCACAGTCCTCAGTCGCTCCCTGTACTTGTTCTTGATGTACGTCAGGCTTGAAAAGCTCAGTTCTGATATTCCGATTGTCAAATATATACAAGTGGAAGTGTTTTGTCGTTTAAACAGCTTTATAACGATCGCGTTAAGCATATGCACGATGGCGCCGCCATCGCGCTGCAGCGCAGTTCAGAAAAGTTGTGATATATGACAGCTCTGAGCGCCTGTCTCTGGCTCAGTGCAAGCCAACGCGAAAGCATTATTTTTTTTTTTTTTTTGCCTACGTAATTTTTTGGCGGCACCCCTGACATATTCAAGGGCACCCCAGTGTGCCCGCGGCACCTGTTAGGCCTTGCTTTAACCCTGTAATATTATAACTAGGGCTTTTCTTGTCATGTCCCTGCCTTCTTACAAGTACAGTGTATTTGTCTGTTGTTGTACTGTGTGAATGTTATATTGAAAATCTGTTTTTGTTTTGGGTAGAAGAAAAGCTAAGTGGGACAGAAAAATAAAAAGAAGAGTGCAAACAATAAAAAAAGGGTAAGTTTGTGCGAGCAAAAAGTGTGAGATCTATTTTGTTCTCAGGAAAAGAACAGTAAATGTTAATGTTAGTGTGGTTTAAAATCTTTAACCACATTTTTATAACAATATACATACAGAATATAATTGTTGAAACATAACTTCTAAACTCTATTCTCGTCAATTAACAGATGCAAAACAAGTGGCAGCTCAGAAAGAAAGTCTGCCAATGGAATCCAGAGTCCACGGCACAAACCCTAGAGGAGGTGGAGAAGCTCACCATCAGTCCTGAAGTCCAGCCTAAATCAAATTGTATTTATATAGCCCAGTATCACAACAATTGCCGCAAAGGGATGAACAAAAAACTGAAGACAAACAGGCTGAACTAGACAACATCCCCTGTCCTTAGAGCCTCCATCAGGGTCAGAAGAAAACTCATAAAAACCCAGCCAGGGCAAAAGAGAAACCTCAGGGAGAACCACAAAAGGAGGATCTACTCTCAGGACGGACAGGCAGTGCAGTGGATGTGTCCGGGACAGACACTGACAAATAGTCAAAATGTACAAAATGACAATAAATCAGTTTTAAGATGGTCTTTAACTGTACCAGGCCAAAGGAAAGTTCTCAACCCTGAAGATGAGTTGACAATACGGTCCACGCTATGCCAGTTATCACTGAGTAGCCATGTAAACTGTATACAGCAGGTGCTCCTTAACATGCCACACACTACAGCCGTGACTGAAGAGCACAGGTCCTGAATGTTCAGATCTTATACACATCCACAATAGAGCGGCAACACCAGCAGGAATGGATCAAGCTTTGGCCAGACGAGACTAGGATGCCTGGACAACACAATTTTTCCAGATTGAATTCTCCACTTTTTTTTTTGCAAAAATTAGGAGTGTCCCCTCAGGTTTCATCTCCTGCTCTGGGCCCCTTTTAAAGCCTCTGATGGTTTCCAGCTGACTCCAACAGAGAAGATGGTCCATTTTCATCAGGAACTTTTAGTAGTATTTGTAATATCATATTATTTCTTAGTGCCATTGTAGCAGAACCACTATTGGAATCCCCACGGATTAACTGTCCCGCCTTAACTGCCCCTGCCAGAGGCCTTCAGAGACAAGCCTGTATCTGAAAGCCTCAAACTTAACACTGTTTTCTTTCAGATAAAAGCATGGCCAAAGTGCTTTATGGACAAGAAATGCTATTAATGACTTTTCTCTTGCTTTTACAAGCAGTGGAACCTGGGTTCACCAGGCACCAGGATCAAAGGTGGCTCAGGACCAGTGCCACCCCCCCCTTGTGCCATGTCTTTTTAACCATAAAACTGAAGATAAAATGGTTGTTTTAGCTGGATGCAAAGACCACTTCCTGGAGAGAGAGCGCTCCATCTCCATTCTGAGTGACAATTGGAATGCTTTTGATCCTAACATCCAAGAACGATCAAAGACCGCCCCTGGTGGTC
Source organism: Perccottus glenii (assembly GCA_024416835.2). Classification (NCBI taxonomy): domain Eukaryota; kingdom Metazoa; phylum Chordata; class Actinopteri; order Gobiiformes; family Odontobutidae; genus Perccottus; species Perccottus glenii. Next base: position 24,241,490 of record CM044552.2, on the reverse strand, counting down.
AAATGAACAAATGACTCTATCCAATCATCAAAAGACAATTTCGTAATTCTTACATTACAGGAAAATGTATTTTTGATATTGTGTTGTTTATACTGTTCTTTTCCAGGACACGGAGTTGCAAACCAATAACTCCCTTTATGGTTTCCGTTTTGTTTTAAATGAAATGTAATTAATGTTTCAACAATACTCTACATATTCATAATACTCGACTTTTCTTTGTATAATCCTACAGATATAAATGTTTGTTATGTGTTATGAGAATGGGTTGAAACAAAAGGAATGTTTTAAAAACTTTAGTAAAAACTTTAGTGAGACGTTCCCCAGCAACTTCCCCTTCCGCCGGAAGAGCGCCCCCGGCTCGAAGTTAATAAAAGCTGGCTGCGAGCCAAAACTCTTCCTCTCTTGCTGCTGGCCCTCTTCTGTTCCTGCCCCCGGCCCCTCCGGCCTCGTCGGACCAACCTGCCCCAAGGCGACCATGGCCTAAAGCTTTTGAGCCTCGTGTTAGCGCGAGTAAACTCTTTGTTCTAAGACTGTGCCTGCTAAAAGCGCCCGCTCCCTTCCCAAAGGAGCGCGCGCAGAAGCAAGTTTTAACCAGCAAACAGTTAAGAACCCCTTCCACGGACACTGCAATGACCTGTACAAAAGACTTTTAACGGTACACGGAGGCCCAGGTGTTTTTGGCAACAAACGGACATCCCTCTCGACACCGTACGCGACGGCATCTTCGGTGTGGAACGCTCCAGGAAGCGTCCAGAACGCTCCAACATTCCGGACTCCCGGACCGCTGATAGCGACCCACCGGACCGAGCCAGCCCCGCTGACCTCAGTAAGTCCGCACGTGACACAACAGCCTTGGCGTCGTTAAAATGTCCTCTGCCCAAGATCGCCACTCCCTCCTCCGTTAAAGGCCCTTTGGTTAAATGCCATCAGTTAGATTATGTCTAAACATTCCTCTGGTTTCACAAACCCTGTGAAAGCAAATAATTATTCCTGTATTTAATCCTCGTTCCTGTGTTTTGTGTTTAATCTTAATGTTAATCCTTTCCCTGTTCCAATGTTAGGTTATCCTTATACCTGTGTTAGATCTGTGTGATTTTTTAAAAAAAAACCCATAAAAGACATTAATGTTTCTCTGTTTATAATTAAGAAATGTTCGAAAACAATAGAATTCTCTTCCTTTAAGATTAATGAGACTAGGCTAAACAGTTTCTCTGGACCTGTTAAAACCAGGGTGGTGCCCCCTTTTAATTAGAAATTAATTTTAATGAATTAATATTAATATCAAAATTAATTATTGAAATTATTAAAATTAATCTTCTATATGTTTATACAAACATACCCTTGTATATTACACTATATACGCTACAGAATTATTTTTGGTGTCCCTTTACGAGACAATTTTGATGATAAAAATATTAATTGATAATTTACCCAAATTAATAAATTAATATGTCTTATTACATCATATATTATAGCTCATACACTACACCATTTACACCAGCAGGGAGTGCCTCTGTGGGTCCTGAGCTGCTTCCACTTCCTTCAAGTAAGCATCCATTTAACTGGTAACAAGAAACAAATGTTAAACAGGACATTAACTACAATAAAAGTTAAACTAGAGACTTTAAATGACATTTACATTACATTTAGTCATTTAGCAGACGCTTTTATCCAAAGCGACTTACAAGTGAGGATAACAATGGAAGCAATTTTAACAACACAAGGTACAAAAAGCATAAGTGCACAAAAAACTAGTCAGTTTAAACCCAGCGCAGTATACGATGCTAAGGATAAGAAAATTTTTTTTTTTTTTTTTTTTTTTAGAAAGGAATCGATAGACGGGAAGTAGGGCTCAGTGTTTGTCAGTCAGGTGTTGACGGAAGAGATGTGTTTTCAGGTGTTTTTTAAAGATGGCTACAGAATCTGCTGATCTTGTAGCAGCAGGTAGATCATTCCACCAATGTGGAACAGATCCAGAGAAGGTAACGTGAGAGTGATTTTGTACCTTTGGGACGGTACCACCAGACGTTGTTCATTTGCAGAGCGCAGGGATCTGGTAGGAACGTAGGGCTGTATTAGTGAGTGGAGGTATGGGGTGCAGAACCAGAGGTGGTCTTGTAGGCCAAGAGCATAGCTTTGAACTTGATGCGGCGCCGGGAGCCAGTGTAACCTAATGAATAGAGGAGATACGTGCGCTCTCTTTGGTTCATTAAAGACCACTCTTGCCGCTGCATTCTGGATCAGCTGCAGAGGTTTGGTTGTGCAGGCAGGAGTCCAGCCAGTAGAGCATTGCAATAGTCCAGTTTGGACAAGACAAGAGCCTGGACTAGAATTTGCGTGGAGTGCTCTGATAGGAAAGGTCTGATTTTTCTAATGTTGTAGAGGATGAATCTACAGGACCGGGTGGTGCTGGCGACATGACTTGTGAAGTCTAGCTGATCATCAATTACCACTCCCAGATTTCTGGCAGTGCTGGACGGTGTAATGGTTGATGGGCCTAGTTGAATGGAGAGGTTGTGGTGGGTCTTTGGATGGGCCGGAATCACAAGCAGTTCTGTTTTTGCAAGGTTCAGCTGCAGGTGATGCTCCTTCATCCAAAGTGAGATGTCGCTCAGACATGCCGAGACGCGAGCAGAGACCGTCGGATCGTCAGGATGAAATGACAGGTGGAGTTGAGTGTCATCTGCATAGCAGTGATAGGAAAAGCCATGCTTCTGGATGACAGAGCCAAGGGATGTCATGTATATGGAAAGAGTAGCGGTCCGAGCACTGAGCCCTGTGGCACCCCTGTATTGAGATGTTGGGACTCAGAGACCTCATTTCTCCAGGATACTCTGAATGACCTATCCGAGAGGTAAGACTTGAACCATTGCAACGCCATTCCAGAGACACCCATCGCCCTGAGAGAGGACAGGAGGATGTGATGATTAACAGTGTCAAAAGCAGCAGACAGATCCAGTAAGATGAGTACAGATGACTTGGATGTTGCCTTTGCCAGTCTCAGAGCTTCGATGACTGAGAGCAGGGCAGTTTCGTGGAATGACCGCTCTTGAACCCAGACTGGTTCTGGTCCAGGAGGTTGTTCCGTGTGAGAAAGGATGAGAGCTGAGTAAACACAACTCGCTCCAGAGCTTTGGCAATGAAGGGAAGGAGGGAAACCGGTCTGTAGTTTTCAAGCAGAGTAGGGTTAAGAGTGGGTTTCTTCAGTAGTGGTGTGATGCGGGCCTCTTTGAAAGCTGTGGGGAAGGACCCAGTGGAAAGAGATGAGTTGATGATGTGGGTGAGAGCAGGCACGACAGATGGAGAGATGGCCTGAAGGAGATGTGTGGGGATGGGATCCAGCGGGCAGGTAGTAGGGTGGTTAGAACTAATGACCTTGGAAACGTCTGCTTCAGTTAGAGGAGAGAAGGAAGTGAGCAAACACATATCAGGGGTCTAAGATGACCAGAGAACTGACTGGATGGCGGTCGCCTGAAGTCATCAGCAGATCCGATGCAGGTGGGGGAGCAGGCGGACAAAGGTGAGTTCTAAAGAGAGTACTGTGAGTTGATTAACCTAGAATGGTAGTAGACAGTTTTTGCAGAGGTGACATCAGCGGAGAAAGTAGAGAGGAGAGACTGGTAGATAGAGAGGTTAGCAGGATCTTTAGACTTGCGCCATTTTCTCTCAGCTGACCGGAGGCTGGCGCGGTGCTCGCGTGAGAACATCGGATAACCAGGGGCAGACGAGGATGTACGGGCTGGTCTAGATGTAAGGGGCATAAGTTGTCCAAGCAGGATGTAAGCGTGGAGCACAGAGTGTCGGTGGCAGTGTTAGTGTTTAAAGAGAGAGCTCCTCAGAGGAGGGGGCGCAGAAGAGACAGCAGAGGACAAACGGGAGGGACTGAGTGTACGCAGTTTGCGTCGGAAAGTGACCAGCGGTAAAACAATTGCAGTGTCTGGAGAATTTAGGTCAAGGTCGAGAGTAATGAAGAAATGATCGGAAGTGTGCAGTGGCGTGACCTGAGTGTGGAGAGTGGAGCAGTATCTTATGTAGATAAGATCTAGTTGGTTACCAGACTTGTGGGTTGCCGATGTGGAAACCTGCTTGAGGTCAAATGATGCAATTAGGTTAATGAAGTTAGCAGCCTGTGGCTTTTCAAGGTGGATGTTGAAGTCTCCTAATACCACCAGAGGGGTACCATCGTCAGGGAAGGATGAAAGAAGCGCATCCAACTCCTCCAAGAAATGTCCAAGCTGACCTGGGGCCGATAGATAACTACAAAATGACTTTTAACAGGGTGGGTGATGGTAACAGCATGGAACTCGAAGGAGCTGTTGTCACACAAGGGTGATAGCTGTTTGAACTTCCAGTCAGTAGGAATAAGTAGTCCGGTCCCTCCGCCCCTTCCAGTGAAGCGAGGACTGTGGGAGAAAGTGTGATTATGGGAGAGGGCGGCGGGAGTGGCAGAGTCCTCTGGTTTGATCCATGTTTCTGTAAGTGCTACAACTGAGAGACCAGAATGTTGAACAAAAGCTGTAATGAAATCAGCTTTGTTCACAGCAGACTGGCAGTTCCACAAGCCTATTGGGAAAGTAGAAGGGGCGGTTTTGACAGTGATATAACATGCAGATTACTATGGTTGCGTCGCCTTTGCGTGAAACAGATGATAATTTCCGTGGTGAAATGACAGTAGTAATTTGGAAACACATTTAAGAGCCGAAGAGGAAAAATATGCAAGAAGAAAGTAATAGTAGAAATGATGGAATATAAGTGCAAACAATTAGTACTAAAAAAGGTGCAATACTCAGGTACTCTGTGGGTGTGTGGCTGCTCGGTGGAGTCGCGTGCAGGTAGAGTCGATGGTCTTTACTCTCTTTGGTCTTCACGCGATGACAGCTGCTGAGCACTGCCGCATGGTGGCTACTCCCACTTAAATACCCTTCTATTCGAGTAATTGAATTCAGCAGGTCCCGCCTCTACACACACACAAAGAACTCACACGAAACTAGCCCGCTAACAGCTGAGACTACACACCGGTACACCACGTGACACGGTCGTAGTAAACACACTGCGCGGTTTCTCAGCAGTAACACGGCACAATAAGCTCAAAGAGACAAGAATTACATACACTCACACAGTTCTGTAGGCTTCTGCTGCAAAGTTGCTTCTCCTAGTAACTTCGATTAATCACGGAGTTATATAGGAGAGCAGGCTGGCGTTAGGTCCCGCCTCTACACACACACAAAGAACTCACACGAAACTAGCCCGCTAACAGCTGAGACTACACACCGGTACACCACGTGACACGGTCGTAGTAAACACACTGCGCGGTTTCTCAGCAGTAACACGGCACAATAAGCTCAAAGAGACAAGAATTACATACACTCACATGACACATGACTCAAATGACTGGCCAGCCATTGTAATTTTTCCTCTTACACAAAAACATCTCTTATTTGGAGTTTGATTTCCAGTCGGCAGAACAAGTAGGGCAGATTAAAGTTCCTCTGAATGCATGTGGATAGACACAAGTTATCAGAAAACATGGCAGTACCTGCATACTCTGGACAATCTCAAAAGAATACAATCAATCAAAAACCAAAGTATTGCATGCTACATTTTAGGTAAATGTTTAGGATTTCTTTTCAATTAAATAGTTACCAGACTACTTTAACTTTGTAAAGTGGTTAAGTGTGTGTGTGTGTGTGTGTGTGTGTGTGTGTGTGTGTGTGTGTGTGGGGGTGGGGGTGGGCAGGTTAAACACTTTTGTGTGTCAATTCTTTTGAACTACTCAGCTTCAGGAAAACATTATGTTTGATATCTTTGTGAAATATTTCAGTGATGAACTGAAACAAAGCTTATGCCCCTTTACTTTAAAGAAGTTTGCGAATGGATAACTACTGTATGTTGAACACCTGACTCATGGAACAAAAATCAAAATCTTTGCTTCTTACTTGGGAATGTATTGTACAGCACAGTTTCTTTTATCCAACTGTATACATCATTCTTCATACTACTAATGCCTATTAAACTCTACCGGCCAATACTGAACACTTTCTTCTTTTGTCTGCAGCAAACCACAGTCAAAAATGAAGCTGAGCGTAAACACAACCAGGAAGACTTTATCTACAGCACGCTGCATCTTCTCAGCCGACGGTCTCTCTCTTCCTAAACAACCCTCCACCTCAAGCTTTTAGTAAATGATCAAACAGCTGACAAAATCTAAAGCACCCTTTCTCTTTGTTATCAGCTGTTTTTTCTTCGTGCTGCTGCACCACCTCCGCAGCAGTGTGACCCTCTCTGTCCTCAGCATCAGCAGCTCCTCATGTCTCTGTCTCAGCTCCGGGAGAGAGCTACTCTAAATCTACTCTTGCCCTCCATCGCATCCCACAATGTCAGGGCCCTTTTTTAAATCTATTAATAAATAATTCATTTGCATCATGCTTTTCTTTTGAGTCTCTCCAGGTTGAAATGGTTTCATGTGTTAGCTTATGTTCACTTCACAGTCACTGGCCACGGCGGAAATTAAAGAAAATTATTTATTTTGTTTGTGTTAGAATATTCAATATATTATTTAATATTATATACATATTGTACTTTAGAATACAAAATATATATATATAATATTAAATATGATAGGATGTTATAATGTATTAATGTCTTGTGTTTTAGAGTTCTGAGTAAAAAAATACACTTGACACAAGTGTTGACTTCACGCTGTTTCCAGATCATAACATCATTTTGCTTTTGACATAAGCTAAAGTATTATGGTTTAACTATACTTAAACTCAAACTCAATTTATAATGATTTCATATTCAAATAGGAGTGTATAAAACATACGATTTGTAAATAGAAATTGGTAAGAAATGAAAACTATTTCACAAAACACCCAGCAGGTGGTGTTACAAACGCCTTTACATTAAGATTTTATTGTGAAGAATTAGACAAAATAAGTAATTTTATGTTGAAAGGCAGAAATCATCCACCAGATGTGTTAAATAATAACAGCTTGATCCCAGACTAAAATAAAGCTAAAATAGAGCGAAAAGGTGAGTGTCCGATTAAGGATAATAGTAGTGTCCGAATCTGGATAATAGTAGCTTCCGGCCAAAAGCTCGGACGATAGCGCTTTCGTTTTGCCACAGTAAAAACATTTCGCAAAGAAATAATTCAAACAATATATGGTTAGAAACGTAAGAAATTACACTTCATTTTAAGACCAGTTAGTTGTCTGAACTCCAGAGACAAACGACGTGATCACCCGTTAAAGACAAAAAAGTTAGCGAATTTTAGCTCAAACCGTCCGACTCAGGATACACTTACGTTAGATGTTAATCATAATACTGTTAAGGTAGAGTTTCAAATTTATTTTTACTGGCTTTGCTTTAAAAAATAGATCCGGATATACAATTTATCATGTCATTTCTTGCTCAAATCCAAACACTATTTGCATTGCGTATATGGCTATTAAACATAGTTTAACAGCAAAACAATAGATTTATTCATGATATCTGTAATATCTTTTTAAGTGATCGAATTAAGGATGTTATGGCTTTGACATATAACGTGCAAATGAGCGCAACTTGGTAAACCTGCATTATTCACCGGGTGCACTACCCATACGGTAGGCTACCGTCAATGCTCTGAACCCCACCGCTAATGACTTTTGAAAATAACGTGCTATCATTATGTACGAGATAATGTAAGATTATCTCGCAAAAAAATTACGAATGAACTTTTTCAATGAAATTGTAATTGCACAGAAGTTTGTGCTACTGTTATGTGGACGTGTGGAGAGTGTCTCTGGGAGCTCTGTTCTTATATTAAACTGCCCTCAGAGTGTGTTATAAAGTATGACAACTGTACCTAGTACCTTCAATGTAGTACCTAGTGCTGTTAACACTTTTCAGTTACATTCAATACATCTAAGTAATGTCATTGTATTGTCAATGTAAACATATGTAGTGTAGTGTACTATGTAATGTAATAAGAAATATTAATTTATTAATTTGGGTAAATTATCAATTAATATTTTTATTATCAAAATTATTTCCTCAGGTACCAAAAATACACTGTAGCGTACAAGGGTATGTTTGTATAAACATATAGAAGATTAATTTTAATAATTAATTTTGATATTAATATTAATTCATTAAAATTAATTTCTGATTAAAAGGGCACCACCCTGGTTTTTAACAGGTCCAGAGAAACTGTTTAATCTAGTCTCATTAATCTTAAAGGAAGAGAATTCTATTGTTTTCGAACATTTCTTAATTATAAACAGAGAAACATTAATGTCTTTTATGGGATTTTATTAAAAATTACACAGATCTAACACAGGTATAAGGGTAGCTAACATTGGAACAGGGAAGGAATTGGAAACAATACACAGGAACGAACACAGGGATAAATACAGGAATAAATATTTGCTTCAGATGGTTTGTGAACCAAAGGAATGTTTAGGCCTGTTAATCTAAATGAAAAGGGGCTTTTAACGGAGAAGGGGATGGCGATTTTGGGCATAGGACATTTAACGACACCAAGGCTGTTGTGTCACGTGCGGACTTACTCTTGAGGTCAGCGGGGCTGGCACGGTTAGGTGGGTCGCTATCAGCGGTCCAAGCGCCCTGAATGTTGTCCAGAAAGTCTGTCGCTTACTGATGGAGCGTTCCCACCAAGTGCCTACGTGTCTCCTCCAGAGGGTTTGCAGCCCGGTGTAGAGAGAGGTGTCCGGTTGTTGTCCAAAGCACCTGGGCCTCCGTGTACCGTTAGAAGTCTGAGGTTATGCAAGTCATTGCAGTGTCCATGAAAGAGTTCTTAGCTGTTGCTGGTTAAAACTTGCTTCTGCGCGCGCTCCTTTGGAGAAAGAGCAGGCGCTTTAGCAGGCACGGTCTTTGGGCAAGGAAGTTTACTCGTGCTTACACGAGGCTCGGCTTTAGGCCATGGTCGCTGGACAGGGCGGTCCGTAGGACGCAGGGTCCGACGAGGCGGGAAGCCAAGAGCAAAGAGCAAAGAGAGTGAGTTCTTGGCCAGTGGCCAGTTTTATCACCTTTGGCCTGGGGGCGTGTCTCAAGGGTCCTTCCAGCCAAAAGGGGAGTCGCTTAGTGAATGAAGTTTACTGAAGTTAAATGGTTACACGAAGTTTTAAAACATTCCTTTGTTTCACCCTAATTTCCCTGGTTCTCATAAAACACACAAAATATTCGTACTTGTGGGATTATACAAAGACAATGCAGTTGTCAGACTTATTATGAAAACATATTCATTACATTTTATTAAAATAAAACGTAAACTTGTAGAAATGGGATAAGGAATTATTTAGCATGTAAAACTCCGTGTCCTGGAAACGAACAGTATAATTGTTAGTACATCAACACCCAACTGTCCTTTAGCGAAGTTAGAGCCATTTGTCCATTTTAACATCAGGGGGTATTGTTTGATCATCCTCGAAGGCTCTGATCAAAGCATTGCTGGCCTGGTGCCTGGAAAGGAGGTATTTCTGTTAAAGCTGAATACACAACTTTATCAACCAAACTTTACGGTTATGGTGCCATTCTGTCCTGGTCTTCAAAGTCAAGTCAAAGTCTGCTTTATTGTCAATTTCCACATGTACAGTACATACATACAGAGAATCGAAATTGCGTTACTCTCAGTCCCCCGGTGCATACAGATAACATCATTATCATTATCATTATCATTAAAGCCTAAAAAATAACTCAAATTTAAAAATGTAGATACAACTATACAATAAGGGAGTGATAAAAAAAATAAAATAAAAATAAAGTTAAATAAAGCAGCGCAAGGTGAGTGACAGATATTGTGCAAATCAATAAAGTGAACAACAGTGCAGTTAAAAGATTCTTTTAGTGCAAAAAAAATCACTTATTAAAATATCTTGTCTGATTAAAGTGACAAGTGTCCAAGAGCCATGGTTGCCAGGGTAGCGGTTTTCCCGCACAATTGGGCTATTTTAGAAAAGGAGTTTGCGGGAAAAATACGGTTGCGGTTTTTTGGGCTACATTTAAAATGTAAAAAATAAATAAAAATAAAATAAAATAATTGTGGACAAAGATAAAAGTGAACCTTTTATTAGTGGGTGTTGATCCCCGGGAATGAATACTTTGCAACAAACGCTGCTTCTCGCGAGATGCGAGTAGGCGCGCGCTACATGTGCTTAATCAAGCATCATCATCACGTCACTCACATGTGAGAGCGTTGTAGTCAGAAGCGTCGGTTTGGTTGTCTGTTGATGAACAAGCAGCATTCTAAAATGTCAGGTAAATGGGGAAAGTATGGAAAGAAGTATCGCAAAGAATGGGAGACAGAGAAAGGATTAAAGGAGTGGATTCGAAGTGTTTTGCAAATATTGCAAATGTGAAATAAGAGCTCACCACGGTGATCTGGTAGCTCATGCTGCAACTGAAAAACATTAAAAATGCGGCTCCTTTCTCAAATGCCAGAACATTATTTGACACAGGCAGTTCCTTTCTAAAAAATAATGCACCTGTGAAAGAGGCAGAGTTGAAGCTGGCTGCCCATGTTGCTTGTCACTCAAGCACTTCAACAGTTGACCACTTAGGAAGTGTTGTGGAAGAAATTTCGAAAAAAGGCATTAGTTTACATCGAACGAAATGCACAGCACTAATTAATTCAGTGATAGGACCAGTTGTACACGAAGACCTTTTGGAGGATGTAGGAAGTGGACCATACTCTCTAATTGTTGATGAGAGCACTGATGTCACGACCAAAAACAACTGTGTATAGTCATCAAATATTACAGCAAAAGCTCTCACGAATCATTAGCACTTTTGCAGGAATGATCAATATAGTAGCTGGTGATTCACTTACCATAGCAAATGCATTATTCAAATTTCTGGATGAAAACAAATTGTCCATACTGAATTGCATCGGTCTTGCAACTGATGGCTGTAACACAATGTGTGGGCAACATAATTCAGTGCTACAGAAATTCCGTGACCGCAATCCTCATATTGTCTACATAAAGTGTGTGTGCCATTCTCTTCAGCTCTGTGCATCAAAAGCCGTCAGTGTCCTCCCCAGAAATGTTGAGTACATGGTTTCTCAGACCTACAGTTGGTTTTCAAATGCCACCCAGCGCCTCCAAAAATTTTCTGAACTGTACAAAACCATAAATGTTGGTGAAAGCCCACTGAAGATTCTGCAACTGGCTCGCTATTAGTGAGTGCATCAACCGGATCCTTGCACAGTATGTGGAGCTTAAGTTGCATTTTCAGTTGACAAAAGACAGTGAGAGGAGCTATGCTGCGGAACTGCTGTACCAAATGTATAGTGACAATATTAACCTGATATACCTGAAATTCCTCCAACCAATTGTCAGAGTTAAACAGACTTAATAAAATCTTTCAACTTGACAAACCTGATCCTGCAAAACTTCTTACGGAACTTCTAACATTTTACCGGTCCCTGCTTGAGCGCATAGGTTTGCCAAAGACATTCCAGAGCTGGCAAGACATCATGGAGTTTAACCTTTCTGATGAGAATCTTTTGCCACTTGATGCCGTAGACTTTGGGGTGCAGTTCCGTCTTGCTTTGTTTGAAGCGAATGGAATAAGTGACCTAGCTGAACAGGACATGAAACGCAGGTGCAGGGACTACATGCTAGAGTTATCTAAGGAAATTAGGAAGAGACTTCCAGATAACATTAAACAGTTAGAGGCTCTCAAATTCCTGTCACCGAGTCATACTCTGTCGTCAAGTAAGCCAAGGATTGATGATCTTCCTTTTCCACCTCTTCAAGGGAGATGTAGGAAAAGCAGAGCAACAGTGGAGAGTAATTCACACTCTGGAATGGAACAATGCAGAAGATGGCAAAACAGAGGACTTCTGGGTAGAAGTTTCTGCATACACAGATACTGCAGGTGATAGAAATTTTGAAGATCTTGGGTATTTTGCATTGAGTCTTCTTGCTCTACCATTCAGCAATGCAGCAGTTGAGCGTTCATTTTCCCAAATGTCACTGATAAAGAACAAGCTACGAAACAGGCTAGAGCAGAATTCTTTGCTAAATATAATGAGGATTCGGGCTTACATGCAAAGAAGAAACATATGCTGCCATGAATTTAAACCATCACCACGGATGCTTTCTCTCTTTACTGCTGAAATCTATTCAGCACCACCGGAGAAGGGTGGGGAAGAGAGCACCGATGTCTTAAATAAAACAGCCCTGAGATTGTATATAGTTCTGTTCAAATCTGTAATCAGAATGAGGCTGCAGTTAGGCCATTTAAGAAGAAAATGTTGTGAAAAGTTCTGATAAAAAAAAAAGAAGACAAACAACAACAAAACAAAGGGACAAGTGTTCAAGTGTTCAAGTTCACCCAGTAAGCATATTTGTAATAATATTGATAAAAGCCAGAGTATGTTAATTTAGTTTAACATTGTGTTAATTTTAATATTGATGCTTGTGTGTAAACAGAACAGCCGCAGATCTGGAGAGAAAAGCATCAGCGAGAAGTGTTGAGAAGAGAAAAAGTAAGTACAAGTTAGTACTTCTGACTAGGGTCAGAAAATATCAGAGAGGATATGTTCTTATTTGACCTTTATTGTATAAGATTGTGTATTACAAAAAACACAGTGTGTGATATTAAGAATTTGGGTAAGACAAAGTTTTCATTCCATTTGGGCGGTTTTGAGTTGTCATTGGGCTGGAAATATTTCTGGGACCTGGCAACCCTGCCAAGAGCAGTTATTTACTGACTGATGAGGTAGTGGAATGACATCAGTTCCATGCCGAATGAGGTAGTGTGCGGTGAGTGAGCAGACCAATGCTGCACAAGTGACTAGTGCATGTCATCATATGAAGTCCTTTGTGACCTGGGTGTCAGATCTCTCCGGGCTCTGTCTTTTTATGATAACAAACAGAGTTGTTAATTATAAGTCCTGAAGACTCGTTCGGTCTTATCTAAGCACGAAACATCTGTGAGTATTTAAAAAGGGCACATTTAATCTCCTGTGGGGAAGATCTCGGTGCTCGTCCAGACTCCTGCTTGCTGGGGCGTCTGGAAGGGATAAGTGTGGAACTGGTCTGCTACACATATGTACATAGCTTATGTTAAAACATAATCTTTTTTTAGTCACTTAGTCTAAGAGAAATGATTATAAACATGACCATGATATTTTGTTTATGTGAAGCCCTGTTGTTATCTACCCTAACCTGCAGTTGTTATTGTAACACTATATGTACAGTACAAGTTTGGTAACCTTTTAAGGTCATACTAACACCTAATGTGTTTTTGTATGTTTGTTTAAGTTTTCCTCTAGGTGATCCAGACAGACTGGACCAGTGGGTGTTGAAGATGAGGAGACAGAACTGGACTCCTACCTCTTCCAGTCGGTTGTGCAGTCAACACTTTGAGATGGATTGCTTCTGCACTGATTTGAGGGTACCCAAAGCTTTGTGTCATCTTTATTACAAGGACAGTACATACTGACCAACAGTACAACTGTATAATAACATTAGTCCACATGGGTTATTGTAGAACTGCACAGTGAGTCACGAGCAGCAGCTTTATCAGAAACGTCATTAATTACATGCAGGCCATTAGGAGACAAATAAAATACAAAAAATAATTCAAAATTAAAAGGACAAATAGAAAATATGCGTTAGTTACACTACAGACATCTTATTAAGCAAAGAGAAACAGAAGTTGTTAAAACAGCAGGGCACAGAGGGGTTTAATACTGACAAGTCTGATCTGATAAGCCACATTTTTGAAAGAGAGTGAAATAATTTAGTTAAATAAATTTTTCTGATGGTAGTTGGAATAATATTCCATTATTTGGAAGCTCGAAAGAAACGGCAGACTGACTGAAAGCTGTTTTTCTAATCTATTTAGTCTATCAATTTGTTAGTATTTTTTTATTGAGATGCACTCTTTTTACACTTATTTGCTCACTTTTCTACATTGCACCTAGATTAGACACCTACTCACTCACCTGTTGAAACCATAGATAGTATAATTATGGATGATATCCGCCCATTGGTCCCCTATTCACCAATATTGTCATTACGAATGGGCAATAAAATGGCCGTTACATCCGGGCTTTTCGGGTTTTACTCCATAGTAAAACAATAGTTTTTAGATAGCATAAACCAACGTAATTTTCAAAAATTCACCCCCAGAGTTGTCACGTAGTAAAAACTTAGCTCTAGAGACCGGAGCCATCTTTTGTACCAGGCTGTAAACATGATTTTTACACCTGTAAAATTGTCAATGGGTTTCTCCTTATATTTCTGCTTTTGGAGCCTGCCCTCTGGTGGACGGAGGTATATCGCTGTATTTTGCTGTAAAATCACCGTATGGCGGCGCCCTTACACGACGACCATTTAAGAGGTACCATGGGAGAGGCTTGGTTGAAACCAGTTAGAACCAGTGGACACATAGTGGGAAAGTACTGATATAGACTGCTTCCGGCGAGAAGTGCGGCCATAGATTACTATTACTTTTGTGGTTTCAAGTTGACCATGGACACAACTCGTTGATACAGGAATGCTCTAAATAAAAAATATGTACAACTGTGATTCTACAATAAATCAATTAAATAAAGTAGCTACAATGCCCTATAATGTATTTTCTTTATATCTCTTTTAACAGGGAAGGACTTGCTCGACAAGCACAGCGTGCCCACCAATTTCTTTTTTTCAAAAGACAAAGATCCAAAGCCCAGACGGTCACGGCAGGTATGTTGGTTGAGAGGTTGAGAATGTTAATAATGTGTCAAATTACAGTGTTAAGTGTCAAAGTGTAAATATTATTATGTATGTCAGGTACATTTGTGGCCATGCAAACCTTAACTGGGAAATTAATGATTAGATCTTTTTCTATATGTCTTAGAGCCTGCATGAACGGGGCCTAAGTACATTTCAGAGAGCCTGTGTGTGCAATAATTACATCGTCGGTGGAATATGTCTGATAACAGGATTTGCTTTTAATAGAGTTGGCAGAATAATTTCCTCTGTTAAATATTGTATAGTTCGCTTTCATTTCATTTTGTTGTGAGACATAGTTCAGTATGTCCACCCTAGTTCATTGTATTTTTACATGTTCTGTATTGTATTTTTAATCCTTATGTCCTGTTTCTGGATGTGCATTTTATTTAAAAGTTGTTGTCCCGTCTTATATGTTCCCACCTTGTTGTGGTGAGTGGGCTTCAAACAAGACAGGCCAACTTGAATTTGTTTTGTGATCTTTTTTTTTTGTCTGACTTTCCACAGGGTCCCGTCCTGCAGCAGTCATTTTAAACTCCTCATTACATCCTCGCCACGTCCACCTTCACCCTTACAACCTGATGGGACAAGGCTTTGTTTGTTGCTTCTCAAACCTTTTGGATTACAAACTTATGTGACACCTTTTACACACTTGAGCATTAGAAAAATAAACAGTTTACAATTCATTTGCACTTTTTTATTTTCAATGAATGTATTGTATCAAGTTTTACAATTTTAAACAAACTTCTTGTGCTTTAAGTATGGGCATGCCTTACTTATAATTTAATCTACCATCTAGTGGTATAAAATCAAAAACTACATAAATGTCAAATCTGTTGTTTACAACATTGTCTAAAATAAAAAAAAGAATGCAGTATTTTGAAAATCACAGTATTTTATTTAAAAAGTAATTGAACACAAACAAAATACCAAAAACTGCTGCAGATGTTTTAACAGATGTTTCCAGGTGCAGAAGCGGGGGAGCAGAGGGCAGGTCCAACGTGAAAACTACAAGAGAAAGAGTTATGTATAACGTGGCTGTAACTAAGTAAAATATAGTCTCCAAAGTAATGTGTAACTGGACTTGTCTGTGCAACAGGCTCTTGGGAGGTCTTCTTTCCAGGTGCAGAAGGCAGAAGCGGGGGAGCAGAGGGCAAATCCATCTTGAAAACTACAAGAGACAGAGTTATGTATAACGTAGCTGTAACTGAGTGAAATATAGTCTCCAAAGTAATGTGTAATTGTACTTGTCTGGGCAGTGGGCTCTTAGAAGTGAGCAATTTGAACAGTGTCGTTTTCCATATTTTAAACTACAATAGAAAAAGTTAGATTAGCATGCTATATTATAGCTACATACCTCAAGCATTATTCAAAAGCCTTGTAAAATGTTAACTATATAACATATAGAAAGAAACATAGCGTGTTCATGAATTGAAAATCATTTTATTTTAATTTCGAAGTATAGTATTTTGGCTTTAATTGCACAATCTACAGGTTCTTTCTGTACATTTAATACATATTTTACTCTATTTAGAAAAAGTAACAATAACAATCTTTCAATCTATAGTTTGATCCCAAAAACATGCACAAAAGCCAGAAGTGGGAATAAAGTATTTATACAATTGAAGTCTTTGCTTTCTTAAGTGGACTTGCAAGTAAAACTTCAAATAAAATTAGCATAAAGTATTAAAGAAAAGTTTTAACAGCTATTAGAGTTGATTTCAAATTAGTTGATAAATGCAGTCAAAGTCATGAAGTCCACTTACTTTTAACGAACAAGAGCAAGCCAACAATGGCAACGAGAGAAGGGTGGAAAACCCCACTGTGGAAAAAAACAAAATGTCTGTGCCGTCCTCGATATGTTAACTAATATCCTGACGGCCAGCTAAACTTTTTCCCACACCAAGACTCTGAAGATTAATTCTTAGTTCCACAGGTTTATTGGAGTTGAGGAAAATAGTGAAACTGCAACACACAAAGGAGCAATGACAAATAACGTATGAATAAAGGCTAATTTGAACAATTACAGTTGCATTTTTTGTTTGTACTCATTTTAACACTAATAGAGAAACACATGTGAAATACATTCTGGCCATTATAGCACCTTTACCATGCAGCTCGTAACAAATGAACACGTGAGAGCTAGCATATGCATATCTGACGTGAGTCCAAACCATAGGCAGATTACACTCTACAAACTCGCAATTATTGTCAAAAATAACGAATAATACTTCCACAATATTCTCACAAAACGAAGTATACATACCAACGATGCTACGTCAGACATGAGAAGTAGACAGATGTGAATGAAGCGTCATAAATATAACTCGAGCAACCGCTGCAATGCCTGAGAAGTGCGTGAGTATTTACTTTTCAACTACGAAAAGCGTAATAGGACATTTAACACAGCGCGATCTTACTATGACCATAACCTAAAAACAAACACATATGAAATGCATATTCCTGAACAAATTAGAACACTGAAATGTTGACTAAAAGGTAAAGCATGTTAATGTAACTTTAAACATATGCTTAAATGCTTATTTACGTTTTCTCACTCTTAACAAAACAAAATGTAGCTTGGGCGGGAAGCTCCACTTGCGTTAGCCTGGTGTTAGCAACAGGTTAGCAATTGCCTTAGCCTCGGCTACAGCGGAGTGGGCGTAATTACTCACGCACGCGCTGATTATGCCCACCCACGGGCTTAAGAGGCAACACTCCCTTTGCCCATTTTAGTAACATCCTCTGTCTAAGGAGTCTGAAATGTCCGGATGTAATCGCCATCTTTTTGCCCTGACTTTGAGGCTGTTTCGGCAAATAGGGACTGAATGGGCGGATTACATCCATTTTTATTTACAATCTATGATAATAACACAAACACTTTTCTTTCACTCATAGTTAGTGGTTTGGGTGAAGCCATTAATTGTCAAACAACTGTGTTTACTCTTTTTAAAACATAATGAAAACAGAAAACGACCCAAATGACCCTGATCAATAGTTTACAAACCCCAGTTCTTAATAATGTGTATTACCACCTTTAACATCAATGACAGATTCTGCCCATTCTTTTTGGCAAAAAGCCTCCAGTTCCTGTAAATTCTTGGGCTGTCTTACATGAACTGCATGTTTGAGATCTCCCCAGAGTGGTTCAATGATATTGAGGTCAGAAGACTGAGGCCAGTCCAGAACCTTCACTTTATGCTGCTGTAGACAATGACAGGTCGACGTCCATGCACAGCTTCAGGGCTGATGAGTGCAAATTTTCCTCCAGTATTTTCTGATAACATGTTGCATTCATCTTTTTCAGTGCCTTTGTAGCTCACACATCCCCAAAACATCAGTGATCCACCCAATTTTCCTTGTAGTTGTGGCTCAAATTTTGGTTGGTCTACCTGACCTTTTCATTTTCCATTTCTTTATTAAAATTTGAACACTGCTGATTGGCATTCTCATTTCCTTAGATATCTTTTTATATCCCTTTCCTGTTTTATACAGTTCAATTTCCTTTTCCCGCAGATCCTTTGACAATTCTTTTGCTTTACCAATAACTCAGAATATGAAACCATCAGTGCAGCACTGGAAAGATGGAAGGATCTGTCAGGAGCCCAGAAACTCACTGACCTTTTATACACACACACTGATTATAATCAAACAGGTCACAGGTGAGGATGGTTACCTTTAGTTGCCATTCAAACCTGTTTGTGTCACTTGTGCATGTTATCAGGCCAAAATCACAAGAGTATGTAAACTTTTGATCAGGGTCATTTGGGTAGTTTCTATTGTCATTATGATTTAAAAAGAGTAAACACAAGTTGTAAATACTTAAAGTCTGTTTAATTGTTTAGGTAAATAATTTGTTTTTATTTACTGTAATTTTTTGCCTTGTTTTTAAACTTGTTGATGTTTTAATAATTTACAACAATTCTTAGTTTACGTAAACACTAATTATAATGCTAGATTTACATTTACAAAACACAGAATTTCTAACATAGTAATTGTCCTTTTTTAATATAAAAATCAATCAATATTTTTGTATTGACCAGAATGACCACCGAGCACTTATTTTTTAAGATACTATTCAGTGTTTTAATCAATATTCTATTGAAAAACTACTTTCACTGAACTTAACCTTTAAAATAACTGCAAAACAAACATTTTCATCCAATATCAGAATTAAAAGATAGGATACAGTACGTCCACTGGCCAAATGGTAGAATATGCCAGTGCAAGTTCAAGAAAGTTTTTCATCCATCTTCCATCCACCTCTTACTACAAAGTGTACTACCTCAGCCAACAGGTGAGTATATGTATTTTTTTTTAAATGTGTTATAATGTTCATTCAAATGTACATGTGAGCAGCATGGTATGATCAGCACATACTAGATAGATATACTGTATATATGGATATGTTTATATATATAGATGAATGCAGTTTATCCGTTATTGTGCTCTGTCATGTCATTCAAAGTTCAGAAGAACAAGCTACCATAGTCTACCATAGTCTACCATAGAGATTGATGTTTTCAAGTGCCTTTGAACGCCACAGATACAGAGTAATAAACCTGTTGTTCTAAGTTTGTTGTGTTTAAGACTTGCTGTTGGTGTGTTACTGTTAATATTTATTAATAACTCAATGATTACTGAACAAATTAGTTGGGTTTACTAGGATTTAATGCTATTAATGAGTCAGGTTTAATGTTAGTTTCTTTTTTCAGAAATATCTAACAGTTACTGACACGTGGGGGGGTTAGAGGAACTGCAGTCACTGCTCTGGCGCACGTTCGTATGTGCATGAGTAACATCAGCCGCATCACAGGACTTGGACATTTTCAGGCAATATGTTTACAAAGGTAAGAAAAGTTACATTTGTACATTGACAAACTTTATTTGAGTTAAACTATATTGTGTGCTGACAAATCAAACAGAATTCCTGAGACATGGAAGAAAAGAAAACTACTAATGTTTGACAAACGGCAAGAGACAGTATGTCTTATAAAACATTGTTCAACACAGTACAGCATTAGAGCAAACTTTGCATGATATTCTGTATTATCGACTGCAGCATCAAGATGAGACAAACTGGAATCGGATGCTGAAATAGTCTAGGTAGTAAACAAATTTTGACCAAATCTTTTCCTTACGATACACGAAGCACATACTTACAATGTACTTACAAACATTTTATTTAAACCATCAAATTTCAAATAATCAAAGTTTACTTATGTCTGTATTTGAATATGCCATGTATTTGAATATTACTCAATGTTTATATTTGAATTTGGCACACATTAAAGAGCTGCCCAGTGATGTCACGGAACTGAACGCTGGAATAGAATTATTGATTGAAGTGTAGCAGAGTGGTCATTTCAGAAACTCTGAACCTTGAGTGCACATTGGTTTAACACAGCTCTACATTTTCTCAAGCAACAGTTGGATTCTTCAGTGAAAGTCTTCCAAAACTTCACAGCAGCTCCACCTCCACCTTTTCTACCAAACGGTAAGAATACTTTCCTGAAAAAACACTTTTTTTTACTTTTTCAGGTTGGTTGAACACGTGAACTTGTGTTAAAATGTTGTTTTGGTAAATTTTATCTCTTATTCAAGTGAAATTTTAGATTTACTACCTGTTCTTTTTACTAGTAGCAGTATAAAATTGGATTTACATAGGACTTAACTGAAAGTGCCTTATTGTCATAAGGCCATATTGTCAATCATTGCACTTCACAGGGAGTGCAATGATTACTGAAATGATAATGGTCGGTGGTCCTATTCACCTACTATTTTATGGAATTCTAATGGCATTTTACACCACAAGATGGCATTATTACATTGTTTACCTTATTTAAATAATAATAAAAACAACCAAAAGGACAAGTGGAAAAGAAAACCATTCTGTTTATTTATACTAGCAATTGGATTTCTTTGGGGTTAACACTGACAATAATAATCTGGAATTCAACTCATCTGGGTATTACACATTAAACAAAGAAAATTAGATTTAGTTTTAGTTTTAAAAACTATAGATAACGAGAAATTATTTAAAATTCACAATGTAACTGCTAGAAACATCCAACAGATACCTTAACTGAATTTGTGTAAACTCAGAAAAACTTTCATGCACAGCATTGTTCCAGTCAGTACAAGCACCAACTGGGTCTGTGTAGAAATGTTGTGGTTTTGTCAACTCGAATGGCAGACTTGACCTCCTCTGTTATATAAGAAATGCTTTGTAAAGAAGTTAGCCATACAGGCAGAATGCTCTCGATGTGTCGCTTAAATGAATAGAAATGTAAAGGATGTTGGTTTGGATCCCACCTCTATCATCCTCGGAGGCAGAAAATGTGGATAATGCACAAACGGTCTTTACTGTATTAAGCAAGGCCAAGAAATGTGCTTTTGAAATAAAATTTAAAGGTTGTGGATTCCAATCCTAAATTTATTCAGTATTTGTTTCAATAAGTGAAACTTATGCCGCATTTACAAAAAACTGAAAACACATCTTGCCATGTGATGTTAAATTTTGTTGCCAAAGTCTAATTGTGTACAGTAATTCAGCTGTATCTCAAAAGACTTTGTATAAAATGTATTCCCATAGACCTATGTGAGTATTTTTTGGTCTTTTTCTCTCAGGTGTTACTGCAATAATCATCCATACATCACCATGGATGATTCCAGCTACACTGTGAGTGTTGGAGATACCATCACCTCAACCTCCCACCAGTACAGAGTTCAGGACATCCTGGGCTCCGGCACTTTTGGGGTGGTCACCCTCTGCCACAAGATCTCCACCAACGAGACCGTGGCAGTAAAAATGATGAAAGACGGCAAAGATCTTTCTCTCGGGAAGGTGGAGGTATGATATATGTAAATGTTTAAATGAATGGTGCATTCATGTGGTCCTCGGAGTTAAGAAGTTGTTCTTCTGACTTTGGTGTGACCATGTGTTTTCAACTCGGGAATGTGGAAAAACGTTTCCCGATTTCCTGGGGACCACATTAATGCACAATTAATATAGCCTTGTTTTGTGGTTTAGAAACCTGGCTGAATGTCAAAATCTTCTGTTTGACCCACAGGAAGCCATCCTCCAGAAAATTACAGAGAATGGATCGGCGGGCTTTAACATCGTCCAATGGTTCGGCTCTTTTAACTTCATGGGGCACTACTGCCATGAATTTGAGAAGCTGGACATTAGTCTCTGGAACTATTTGCACCAGTACGGACCTCTGCAGCTGAAAGACATCCGTCCTATTGTGCATCAGGTTTGGATCATTTACTCAAATCCCTCAATGTTCCTTTTCAATATTTTCACAGACATTGACTCAATACATCTTTAGAAACAGAACGTATGTGTTCAGAAAAGAATTTCCATAGCTTCATAGTCACACTCTGAAAGCTTTTGAAGGTGCCCCTGACTGAATTTCAGGCGACATATTTTCATAGTTTAAACTTTTCTAGTGCAAAGTTAAATAGTGTTACTTTAACTGATTATTTAAGTTTAAGTTTGTTCATGTAGTTTAAATTTAAACCTGACTTGATTCCAGATGGCCACCGCTCTGATGTTCTTAAAGAGTGTAGGAATCATCCATGCAGACCTGAAACCTGACAACATCATGTTGGTAGACCATTTGTCCCAGTGTCTTCAAATCAAAATCATTGATTTTGGACTTGCATGTTCAGTGTCCAAAGTAGCGCAGGGCACACTTGTTCAGACTCGGCCGTACAGGTACGAGGTCACTCATATCTGAAAGGGTGTTAGGGAATGATAGGGAGTTAGGATTTTAAGTGAAGGGTCCTCTGTAGATTGCTGATGCGTTTCTTCTGTGTGTAGAGCCCTGAAATCTTTCTCGGTGCTCGGTACAAGCACGCCATTGATGTGTGGTCGATGGGATGCATCGCCGTCCGAACTGTTTACGGGCTGGATATTGTTCCTGGAAGAGACGAGTGCGACATGGTATGTATTAGCGTCAGATTTTAACATTCACTGTATGCTTATAGTCCACTGAACGCAACATATACGTATAATGGTAAAATAATGGTAGTTTTTTCATTTGTAAATTGTACAACTTGTGAAATTCTGTCTATGATTGACAGTTTTTATTTACCTCTTCTTTTGTAGAGCTAATGTGTATTAGCTCTAAATTGTTTAAATGACCAAGAATTAGAAAATGTAATGTGTACTGTGTTGTGTTGACAGATGAGGCAAATCGTCCATTTGGCAGGAATGCCTCCAGTGCATTTGCTGGAGTCGGGGTATTTCACAGCCAACTATTTCCATGTTCCTTTTGGATCGACACACTGGCAGTTTATGGTATGTGTTACATTTGCAACATATGTCAAACAGTATTTATATTTTGTGATGTATTTTGTAAAGAAGTGTTGATTTTAAACCTGTTTCTTCTCCTCTTTAGGAAGATTACTCAGTATTCTACCGCCGTCTCACCACAACGCTGGATGATATTTGCAGAGTAAGACATCTTGTCTTATTCTGAACAAAGTGATTGACAAAACAAGTTTCTAACAGTTAATTACTCTTTCAGTCTGATCCAGTAAATCATCAGAACGCCAAGTCAATCCAGTGGAGGAGTGTGACCGCACATTCTTTCTGGATTTGGTCAGGATGATGCTGAGTGTGAACCCTGATGATCGGGTCACACCAGAGGAGGTTCTGAGACATCCCTTTGTGTCTCAGAACCAGTGTGAGAGCGTGATGGCCAGCGTCCTGGCTCCTCCGAGTGTTGATGAACAGCAGGACACTCTGTTGCCCTACACCATCCTGGAAGGACCAACCCTTCGACCATAAAAGAGCTATCTACACCGTTGAAACGTCTCAGGGACTATTTTGACGGTGACGATGATGCTCAGAGTCCACACAGGTGAGAACTCTTAAGTGTCCGGCTGCTTCACATTAGAACGTGTCATTCAAAGTCTCAAAGTTTCAGATCAACTGAGAGCTTAATGAGACATTAGTTAGTCATAATGTTATGGAGGATTGGTGTAGAGGGCTTAGCTCATTTGTAAATAACAAATGTAACTTGGGACAAAGGTGGTGGACTTGTATTGAAAATTTTAAATCTATTTTAACCAGGTATTTTAAACAAGTGATGAAGTGGAAGGACTGCTCAGGGACAAGAGGAGCCATAAGCCCGGAGTACGACTCTGTCAACAAAAAAAGACGTGTGGTGACAGAAAACTCTGAAGGTAAACTCACAGACATTAGTCTTAAGCAGATTTTAGGCTCTGCTTAGTGTTAGTCCATCAGTCTTAAACTAATGCTCCTCTTGTTGTTGATGCAAAAGGAAGGGCAGGTCTCTTTCTGCCAAATATCATCTTTAGCAAAAGTTCAAGTTATTGATTACAATCATTATGAGAAATAAATATTTTTGACAAAATGAATCTATTTTTTAAAGATACTCCTCAGCGGGTCATTGTGGAGACACCAGTTTGTCTCAAAAGACGCCGAGCGGAGGAGGACGATTCCACTGACCCTGGGTTCGACTCTGAAGGTAAACTCACGTTTGTTTTTACACATAAAGAACCCAAGCTAAATCAAACTGACTTAACTCTGCTTTTTCAGCTCTAATAAGTATTTCAGTGCTTTTCAATAGGCATTCATAATCCTTCACCCCACCTCCTTCTTTTTCCTTTCTCTGTTATAAGTTTCTCTGTTTGGTTCCCTAGTAGCACTCATTTAGCTTTTCTCATTTACAAATAGAACAACACGCTTCCTAGTGCTGAATATCATGTTTGGCATAAAGTTAAAGTTGTTGAATAAGATCATTTCAACAAACTGCTTTGACTAATATAAATCTTGT
The DNA here is from genome assembly GCA_024416835.2 of Perccottus glenii. NCBI lineage: Eukaryota > Metazoa > Chordata > Actinopteri > Gobiiformes > Odontobutidae > Perccottus > Perccottus glenii. Next base: position 24,216,946 of record CM044552.2, on the reverse strand, counting down.
TTTAAAGGAACCCCCCGACTGATTATTGTGGAGTCTCCAGTTCTACCAAAAAGACGTTGTGTGAAAGAAGACAAGTCCACTGACCCTGGCTATGACTCTGATGGTAAACTCACAAACTATAGCTTTAACTTTAGCAAATAAGTTTAATGCACCAGCCGCCTTCACCCCAGCTCCTCCTTTTGGTGGATTCCTCTTTAATCAGTGTCATATGAGTTGCTCTGTTTGGTTTACTGCTTTGCAAAAGGAAGGGCAGGCCTTTTTCTGCCAGTTATTATCTTTAGCTAAAGTTCAAGTTGTTGATTAAGATCATTTTGAGAAATGCTCTGATTAATAATAATATTGTTTTAAAGGTACTCCTCGACTGGTTATTGTGGAGTCACCGGTCAGTTTGAAGAGACAGAACTCAGAGACTTCAGAGTCCGATGAAGCCTGGTCTGGGAAGAGGAGGCTCGGGCCCATTGCCTTTTAAATCTGCAACAGGGCAAGAAAAGGTTTCCAAGAAGGCATCGCTTCAAGCCTACATTTCAGATCCAGTGGAGCCTACATTATTAAACTGTTTGTTTGTTGGAACGCAGGAATGCTCAGCTTTTAATTATTGACCTTGATAAAAGATAATAGACCTTGATTTGCTTGTGGCAAAATATTAATATTACTTAATTGGAAAAATCATTAAAGAAGTTTTCTTTCAATTAAAACTTGGACACAAGAATTTTATGATTTCTATTGTATGGAGCAAGTAAATGGATTGGGGATTTGAATCTTAAATGGGAGTTTGTTTGGAGTGAGGCTCTTTAGGTTTTGAGTCTGAGCAGCACTCATTCATTTTTTTTTTTTTTTGCAATGTAGCAATAACATGTGTATATGTGTATATGTATGGATTTGAGACCATTGTAATGACCCCCTTCTTAATGCTTTTTATTTATTTGTATTTATTTTTTAGTGTAAAATGTCAAAATGTCAATAATTTTTTTTTAAAAGATCTACTGGAGCCCAATTTGGTTTTAAACTTTCAATAAATGTTCTTAAAAGATCATTTTTGGCACACTTTGCCTCTTATACAACAAAACAACAGTGTATATACAGAATATAGCCTGGCCAGTGGCCAGCCATTATTCTTTTTCGATTTGATACAAAGAAATGATTCAGGTGTGGATTGAATTTCCAGAAGGTGGAAGACAAAGAACAAACTACCTCTGAACCAAGTACCAGGCCTATCACCACAGATATTTTGACCATGTTACAACAATGGGAATGAAGACAAAGTGAACTGCTGATGAAAAACCATCTCAATACTTAGTATATTAGGTTGAATTAGTGTTACATAATGAGACGGGACCAACTTGAGTTTTTATATCTCGAGTAACAATTTAATGGCTATTATTTAACTTATCTGAAGGGAGAACTTTTCTGATGAGCATCTGGTCACATCTGGGAATTATGTGGCATAGGTTGTGAGGTCTGTTTTCCTTGCTTCACTACTAATGCTAGCTTTGCTCGCTGTCATGGCAGCTATGCTGAGTTGTAAGAGCTGTACACGGGAGCATACACTACGTTACAACTGGCTAGATTTTGAAGGAAACAGAACACACAGAAGCCACAATGAAATGAGCCTACAGGCAACAGTTTTAAACAGTTAAAGTCTCATCTCATTATGTTTGGCTACAGTTGTGCTACCCTGGCAGAATTTGTGATTTTCTTTTGGCCAGTTTTCAGAGAATATGAATGATAACACAAAAGCTTTTTCTTTCACTCATAGTTAGTGGTTGGGTAAAACCATTTATTTTGAAACAACTGTGATTACTCTTTTTAAATCATAATGACAACAGAAACTACCCAAATGACCCTGATCAAATGTTTACATACTCAGGTGATTTTGACCTGATAACATGCACAAGTGACACAAACAGGTTTGAATGTCTACTAAAGGTAACCATCCTCACCTGTGATATGTTTGTAATCAGTGTGTGTATAAAAGGTCAGTGAATTTCTGGGCTCTGCATCTCTCACCCCGTGCTACACCATTGCCATTCCTACGCAAATACCACAACGCATCCCGCCTACAATACGCCAAACAGCACAGAGACAAGCCTCAAAACAGCTTTTTCAAAGTCATTTGGAGTGATGAGACCAAAATTTTACTTTTGGCCACAACCATAAACATTACATTTGGAGAGGAGTCAACAAGGCCTATGATGAAAGGTAAACCATTCCTACTGTGGAACATGGAGGTGGATCGCTGATGTTTTGGGGATGTGTGAGCTACAAAGGCACAGGAAACTTAGTCAAAATTAATGGCAAAAGGAATGCAGCATTTTATCAGAAAATACTGGTGAAAATTTGCACTCATCATGCAGTAACAACTTAGCCACCATGCTAAATGGAGCAAGGAAACCCAATGGGTCATAGAGGGAGCTGACCACCGAAAGAATTCCTCTTCTTGTCTGTGGTTGCTTTTGTGCTGAGCCCTTAAATCCAAATTGATCAGTCTCCACGTACCACTGCAGTCCTAATGTACGTTCAACAGGAAGTTGATCTATATCCAAATCCAGCGCCATCAAGTCTTTTGCTCTGTGACCTTCGCTGACAGAGCGCAACACTGCACGACTATTGCTGACCCACTTTGACAAAGTGAATCCTCCTTTCTGGCAAAGTGCAGTTAAATCCTGGATCATTTTCCTAGCTTCTTCTTCTGAGGACATTGAACGGAGGCAATCATCAACATAGAAATTGTTTTTCACTGTACTCACAACCTCTGGAGGGAAGTGTTCTGCGTTGTCATCTGCAGTTCTCCTCAAGGCATAATTGGCACAGCTTGGCGATGCAGCTCCAAATAGATGTACCTTCATGCGGTATTCCTGAAAAGCCTGTGCAGTGTCACCACCTGGCCACCAGAGAAAGCGGAGAAAGTTAATGTGCTCATTTGAGACATGAACCTGGTGAAACATAGATTGGATATCAGCCATTATTGCAATAGGCTCCTGCCTAAATCGGACTAAAACTCCAATGAGGCTGTTGGTAAGATCAGGGCCTTGCAAAAGCTGACTGTTGAGCGATGTTCCTTTATATGAGGCTGCACAGTCAAAAACAACTCTTAGCTTGCCCTTCTGAGGATGATACACCCGTGATGAGGGATATACCACACTTTCCCATTGCCGTGTGTCAGCTGATCAAGAGGAACTAGCTCAGCATGTCGCTGTGTTATCATTTCATTTAGGAACATAGTATATTCCTCCTTAAAAACACTGTTCCTGTCAAACCTTCTTTTCAGGCTCCATAAGCGCTGCTCTGCTATATAACGATTGTCTGGCAAGGTTACATTTTCCTTTCTGAATGGCAAATCAATACAATAATGACCTTCAATTAGTTTTGCTGTACTACTGACAATATCCATGAACTTAATATCTTCTCTGGACATTTCAGTCTGCTCTTCTGATGATCTCTCACTAAAGTCATGGTGATACTGCTTAACAAGCATTTCGTGCAGGTGTTCAACAGAGATGCGATTTGCTGTTACAGCTAGATATCCACTCCTACCTCTACAGCTTCCACCATGAAGAGGACCATTAATAACCCAACCAACCCTGGTTCTGACAGCGTATGGGCCCTCATCTTGGCTATTTATTACTTCCCATGGCTCCAAAACCTTAGGGGCGTCGGTTCCAATAAGCAGATCAACATTTGCATGAATGTCATGGAGTATTACATCCTTCAAATACGGCCATGGATCAATATCTGCTTGTCGTGGAATATTAAGTGTAGACACAGGTATAGTTCTTTGAGTCAAAACATCAGGAAGCTCAATGAAATCTTCAGCACCCATACCAGACACTTCAAGACCTGACAAAACATGAGCATTCACAACCTTTCGTTGGCCCATTGTTCTCAACAAAATGTTTGTCTTCTTACCTCGCAAATTTAACCTTTTCGCCATAGTTTCCGTACAGAATGTGCCGGAACTGCCAGGATCCAGGAAAGCATATGTTTGCATGATCTTATTAGTCAGTTTGCTTCTTACCTTTACTGCAACAATAGAGAAAGTAGAATGATCTTCCACACCGCCCCAATATGGCCACATGAAAGGTTACAGTTGAATCACTTGGAAGACTCACAGGATGTTTGGCTTGTTCTGCAGATATGCCTTTATCCTGCCTTTCTATATGAAGGACCCCGGGATGTTTCTGATAACATACATAGCAATCCAATCGACTCCTACAGTCCTTGCTTGTATGGCCTACCTTCAGGCAACCAAAACAAATACCCTTGTCCTTAATGAAGTTGATCTTGTCCCGGTGTGCCTTGGCTTTAAACTGTGAGCATTGACCTAGTGTGTGATTTCTCTGCAGGCAAAAAAGACAGCAATGAGTGAAGGGGGTGCTATGTTCTGCAGGCCTTACCATAGCTTCTTCCCTCACAGGAATGACATTCGTAACGTAACTGCTTCCTTTCCTTCTTTGTCGTAGCTGACTGCTACAGGAGGCCTTAACGTTAGGATGTTGAGGATCTTGAATGTTTCCAAAACTGGATCTAAAGCAATTTTCACTTGTCTCTCAATAAAATTTACAAGATCAATGAATTTAGCTCTCTGTCCACTTCTTTCTTGCAGATCACATGCAGTATTTCTCCATTTTTCTCTTAAATTGTAAGGAAGTTTTAAAACAATACTCCGCATGTTAGATGGTAAGTCCAGTTCCCTCATATACATCACTTGTTCTGTTAAGTTTGAACATCCTCGGAGAAACAAAGAGAATGATTGCAATCCTTTTACATCTTCACCTTTAACGGGTGTCCAGTCACATATTTTTTCCATGTAAGCAGATGCAATTTTATATTCATCTCCAAAATGCTGAGCAAGAAGACTCTTGGCTCTTTGAAAGCCTTGATCTGGAGGTATATGTTGACAACTATGCACAAGATCCTTTGGCTGCCCCCTAGTATACTGTTCAAGGAACTGCAAACAGTCGCTGGGATTATTCGTTTTCTTCTCCACCACATTTTCAAAGGCTCTAATGAAGGATTTATATTGAAGAGGATCTCCATCAAAAATTTGCAGATTTCTTGGAGGAAGAACAGAGGATATATTTTGCTGAACTAACAGTGCAGTAATTTCATTTTGTTTTTGCATAATGCCCACCATGTCATTTTGGTTGTTACCGCTTTGAGTTTGAGAATTTAATATATGTCCCATTTGACGTCCATTTGCATTCTGTACTTCTTGATATGGAACTTCTGGCCCAAACGGCCTTCCATACGTTCGCTCCGCAAATCCTTGTCTTGGTCTAAAAACTGATGCCGGGTCAGATACAGCAAAAACATCATCTTTAGGTGGGACAAATCCGACGGATCTTTGAGCTTTGCTCCTCTCCAAATAAGAGTTCATTCCATCAGATAGTCTTGAACCACGCTGTGATGAGTTCACTTCTAAGACCTGAAGCTTTGCAGTTGTAGCAGCCAAATCTGTTTCAAGCGCCAATTGCTCCTTTTCTCTACGAAGCCTTTCCTCCTGCGCTTCTATATAATGTTTCCTTTTTAAAGCTTCTGAGCGTTTAAGAAGAGCTGCTCTCTCGGCCTCCGCATTAATGCGAGCTGCGGATGTTGCAGAAATCTTTGATATGCCAGTGGCGCGTGATTTTACAGAGCTTGCTCTTACACTTAAGACATTAGAAATACTGTCTTCAGGTTGTATTCCATCATTAGCGCATCCTGTGTCGATAGGTTTTGGTTGCGAGTATGGATAACCAGCCTCAGACAGCCACTCCTTCACATCTTCAATAAATGCTTGACATGATTTCATCTTCTCCTCAAAGTTTTTTGTTTTAGTGTTAAGTATTTCATCCTCGGGTAGAGGCAATTCCATGAATGTTTCATGTATATCGAGTGCTTCTTCATAACACTTAATGAACAAAGCAAGCTGAGTGTTCACTGTGTCTACATTTTCATTCAGTTCTATTAAGTGACGGATTTTATCCATAAGCCTTTTAGCCTGGTTAGTCTTTGCAGTGCGTTTTCTTGACAAGTTTGTATATAAAGCACATTCCTTTAGAAGTCAATTTAATTGACCGCTTTGATTCCGGCCTCTCCACATCTGACATTTTGTTGCAAACTTGTAGCCTAATTGTTGTTAATATCAATGAATGTTCACAATCGTGCAACAAAGCTAACAAAAGAAGGCATTGTTTATTGAAACAACTTTGTTTTAGAAATCAAATCCTCTTCATCCAAACAAGGGCACACTGCACTGGGTTTATTTTTTATGAATATAGACCACCTGATGCCTTGATAATTCAACAAATGCACAGCCAATTAAAGCAGTCCAAGTTTTAAGTTCATGTAACTTTTCATGAAACCGGTTTCCCATAAGACATTTCTAGCAGTACATACCAACTGGAGATTTCTTAGCTCAGATCAGGCCTCTGTCTCATGCCAAAGATACTCCCTAAATGGTGATTAAAACAATCCATGTTGATTTTCCATCGGGTATCCCAATAATATCCGAAGCGAATTCCAAGGAAAGTTTTTCTTCTTTCTTTAATCAATGGGTAGGTTTTTACTTGATGTAGTGGCCGTTTGTCAACATACAAACAAAATGAATGAACTTAAATCAAGCCTTCAAACGACAACTTCTAGCACTCTGGGCAGGTGATGTACGCAGGCAAGAAATAAATAAAATTCAAGCTGGATTCAGGTTTGTGGCTGGTTTATTTGTTCCAACTGAGCAAACAATACAAAGCATCTCTCGCGCTGGTAAAAACCATATGCCCATCACCCAGGTGCTCCCGCACACCTGCTACTTCCTACCTATATTTACTTTCACCTGTGCCACTACTGCCCTCCAGTGTCTAACTCCAACATTGTAGTTATTAACTAACCAAAAATAAACTAAACATATTAATAAAACCAATTAACTAAACAAACAAACAAAATAATATTTCCATAATATATTACTAATATAAGCAAAATCATAATAGTAAACAATTTAATGAACAGAATTACCATTACTAAAACAAACTAATCTAATGTAGCTCCAACAGCTACACATTGCCTATTTTTGTAAGACACTCTTTTGACGTCATTCCCACGAGACGGAAGACATTTTGGTAGTTTTTGTGAAAGACCAAGAACTCCGCTTGAACTAACAGACGCTTTAAGCCAGAGGAACGACTCCTGAGACCCCTTTTTCCAGTGGTCTAGCGACAGTTTTCAAAGACTCTAATCTGTTTCTGCCTAATGCCAACGGCAGAGATAGACAGCTTTAGACAGTGACGCATTCACATCAACTCCGCTGCAACAGCCGCATCGCTAACCAGCCAGCGGCATCGTCACGTGACGGACGCCTTGTGAGAGCGGTCTCCTACAAACCCAGACGCCCCGCTTCAGAACTCCAAAGCAAAACTTTGGACCCCCAAACGTGACACAGCAGGAGTTTGGCGTTCTAAACTTTATTTTATAAGCTCAAGTCACTATACCTTCATCTACTTCCCTCTAAAATCCCGTAAACGCCCCTTAGGTAAACGGCATATTTAATGGTTCAAAACTTTCCTTTTAATCCACAAAGTTCTAGTCAGTAAAAGTTATTGTTTATTATTCTGTTTTAATCATTCTCATTATCCGTCAATAATCTTTTCCTTTGTGTCCTATCCCATCATTCCCCATTAATATGTTAACTTTGTATAATCTTTAATAAAACCCCATAAAACGTTAAAGATCTTGATTTGGTGTTTTAATGTTTATATAAGACATATTCGAAAACAAATAGAATTCTATTCCTTCAGATTAATTGAGACTTAGTAAATATAATCAGTTTCCCAGAACTTATCTGGGTGGTGCCCTCAACGAGACAATTTTGATAATAAAAAAATTAATTGATAATTTAACCAAATTAATAAATTAATATTTCTATTACATCTATAATCACTACACTTATTTTTTATTTCATACTGTGAAATACTGTTTTGATGTTTAGTTAGTAGCCCACATAATTAAGCATAATTATTTGACACAATAACATGTGTTATGTGTTAAACTGCCCAACACAAAAAAATTCAGTCAGAAATATATCTACATAATAATAAATACGTTAACTCCCACAGTAAACTATAATCACATGACTGTCGTTGTGTCCTTGGGCAAGACACTTACACCTCCTTGTCTCCAGTGACAGCACTGGTGTATGGATTTTGGGACAACAGGTGGAAATTAGCCTAAGGCTACAATCTGTCAAGTTTATGCCATAAATCACATTTATGTGGCTGTGTCTCATGTACGTTCATCAACATACACTGTCCCAATCAAATAAAAAAATAATAAAATACACAAATAAGTTCATTATGTCCTCAAAGATATCTACGATGTGGCCAGTCGCTCATTATCCTGGAAAAGCCCAGTGAAATAAGTGAGTAGTAAGCACTCTGTTGTATCGGCAATCGTCTAGTCAAGCCTTACATCCATGACGTATATCCAGTTGAAAAAAATACATCGAGGGCGAGGAGAATGTTCAAAGAGAGAGCGCTCAGAAGCAGAAGTGAGTGCTCAGCAAAGTTGACATCGAGAGCTAGCCAGGGCCGCAGGAAGTAATTTTGAACAGGGGGTGCTGTGAATTATTTATTTTTTTGACAAAAAACCTATGAGCCTATAGGCCTATTTAAAATACATTTTAAAAATAAATACATTGAGATTTACTACTTTATTGTCATATACACTTCAGTGCACAGCCAGCCAGGGTCTGAAACACACAGACATCAGTTCTCAGATATGCGCTATTAATCTGAAGCAGAATCAGAATCAGAAATAATAGTTTAATAATCAAAAGAAAACGAAATAATTACTTTCATTACAATTTCAGAAAGCCTATACATACATGCAACTTATTTAGATACAACAAATAATATTACAACAAAATATAATATTAATCAAACTTCACAATAACGCTAAAACAATGCAATCGATTTGGTCAGCTGGCTTGAGTCTCTGCGCATTTATGTCACACGCAACTCTATTAACTCCAAAATCTTTTTACGCACACCACAAGGAAATAATCTCCGACTATTTCAGCAATTTGTTTATTGAACAGTTCTCCACAACCATTACGCAAAGAACACACGAACGAAATAATACTCTCCATCTCCATCCCCACCACCTTACAAAAATACTATAGTGTACTACTTACAATTGCTTGGCTAGTCAAAGCTGATCCCACACTTTGCCAAAAATAAATGTTACAAGCGCAGCACCATGCTCTTACCTGAGCTACATGCAGGCGGGGTGCCCTGGTTACAGGTGTCCAAATGTCGAGGTGCGCTCTGGGGTCGTGGAGATAAAGTCTCTCATGAGGGGACGAATGTCCAGGGAGTTCAGAATGTCTGTGTTGGTATGCATCAGCGAAAGGTGTGTGAGTCTTTTCTGGGTCATGGTGCTGCGTACCCATGTCTTCAAAAAACGCAAGGCGGAGAAAGTGCGTTCGGATGAGGCCACGGAGATGGGTAGGCACAGACATAACTCGATCAGTTTTTCTATCTCTGAAAACATGGCTCTTGTTTGTGGCTGGAGCTTTATCAAACATGATGCTACATCTTGGACTGTGACACACATAAACCCTCTGTCTTTTGTGACATCGGCAAACTGCTTGGCGATGCTTGGCCTAAGCATTTTGAGCTGGAGTTCAAGGCGGTGACCTGCCTGCCTGACGTTGACAACGTAACTTCCGAACCTGTGTTAATTAGGGCCTCAAAATATGAAATTAAAATCCAAAAGAATACGTAATAGCCTACGTGTGTCAAAATCATTTTCTAAAATATTCATAAGGAATTTATAAATTGTGCAAAATATTTTAATAGGCCTACAATATTTTTAAATCTCACTCTCATCACTAGGGGGTGCTGCAGAACCCCCAGCACCCCCACTTCCCGCGGCCATGGAGCTAGCAGTTGTAAAAATGATGTGACTTCAAAATATGTGCTAAATTAAATTTTATACGCTCGTGATAACAGCTTTTCTCGCCACAAGTTTATTTCTGAGCTCTCAGTTTCTGTTTTTCATAATAATAAAGAGAGCTAAATGACGCCATAGTAAGAGCGTGACTTTAGCTGTGTATTTGTGTAGATTATAGTTACAGCCTATCAGACAACTGTGTAGCATCTGCATCTGACCCGGGCCTTAACTTTTAATTTATAAGCTTCTTTCCACCCAGGATACCAGTGTGTTCAAACCCCGGCTGACTCGAACATCCTTGTCTTTCTGTGACAAGTCTACATGTCTCCCTGTGTTATTGTGGGTTCTCCCTCACTTCACCAAGACATACAGTATACTGTATGTATAGGTCAATTGGCAACTCTAAACTGTCTAACTGGCCATTGTCCAGGGTGTAGTAAAGCTCAAAGCAGCTGGGATAGGCTCCAGTCACCCGCAACCCCTAACAAGACTATGCAGAAAAAAAAAAAAAAAACATATATATATATCTTCAGGCGGCATACCCTGGACAAGGTCGTGCCTTAGCCTGTTTGTGGACATTTATACCGAGAGACAGACAAGTTGACATAGACCGGACCAGATGCCTCTCTTTCATTAACAATGTTATAACGGTCTTGGAAAAGCTTGTGACCCAAATGTCTTACAGAGACGGACCCAGCCTACGCCTCTTGTGGAAACTCTAGCAGCTATTTTGCCAGCTGACATGGTGCCAGTGTCTGTGGCTTGCTGTCTGTCCCTGCGTACTCTGATTGCATTTGTGATATTTTTGTCAACTGTTACTGGAAATGTCAACTCTCTACTGGTATATGACCGCCAAACACTCTTAGACCTTCAACCCCTAATTAAAACTGGGTGACATTTGAGCATGATGACCAGAAAACCTTCTGTCCCCCATTTGTTACAGGGATACCGGCTCACCTGTACCGCCCTTGCGCCGAAAGTGGCGTAGACGCCCGGTAGAAATGCAGTGGCTGGTGAAACTGAGGACTTGGCTGGTGCTTTCCTCCATGATTTCATCTAAAATCCAATCGGAATAGTATTGCTTCGTGCCGTGGCGTTCTGTGGACCTGATCGACTCCTGTTTAGTTCCAGTGGCTGGCTTGGACAAGGGGCTCCCCACCTCCTCATCTCCGCTGGCACAGGGTAAATCAGCACAATCTTTTTTTTTTTTATTTAACCTTTATTTATCCAGGTAAACTGTTTGAGAACCAATTCTCATTTACAAACATGACCTGGCCCCATGTGTGTTTGGGGGGGGGGACTATTGTACATGTTTTTGGTGGTAGGGGAAACCGGAGTACCCGGAGGAAACCTACGCAGACACAGGGAGAACATGCAAACTCCACACAGAAAGGCCCTGCCTTGGATGGGATTGAACCCAATCTTAGGCCACTTGCTCGGGCTACACTGGCTGCTAAAGCCCCAGATCCAGCTAGGTTTGCCCTGGTAAATGCTAGATTGCTAGCAAACAAAACTTTCATCCTGAAGGATTTCTTTGAGTTGGACTGGATTTTCTCTTTGTAACTGAAACTTGGATGCCCGTGGGTGAGTCGTGTGCTTTTTGTGAACTTTTACAAAAGCACTGTTTGTACTTTAACTCTTTGAAGACGTCGGGTCGTGGTGGAGGACTAGCAACACTCTTTAAAACATTTGCCAGCTTTGAGGTGAACTTGTTTGAACTGAGTGGTGTTTCGTTTTAGAGGCCACCCAAATACAACAAGAATTTCATAAACCCAGTTTTATTAAAACCAGGTTTATATCTCGGTGCAGTAAAAACTTAAATTACACCCTTCATTTAAACTGGTCTAAAATGTAAACCTCGATGCAACCGGGCCTATGAACACAACCGTAATGTGTTCCAATATTGCTTTATGAACTTTGGCTGTCTCTAATTTGTTAATGTTAGTAGCGAGCTAACAGTTAACTATTGTCATGCCTGGTGCTTGGGTAGAATTAAAAATGCTCTATTTGGCGCCTTCTTCTCAGCATGGCAACAACTGCTTTTCAAAACTTCAAGTCTTATCAGAATGTTTAATTAATCCACTTCTTTACCTGTTAACCAGTGTACATTTATTGACATTTGATTAAAATACAGACATTTATTAAGTCTTCATCAAAGTCTTGAGTCGACAGTTTGGGAGACAGTGTCCACAGTGTTCTCGCTGTGCTCTGTCTGCCTGGAGTTCTTGCAGCAGGGCAATGCCTTCAGCACCTCTCTGGGTCCTTGGGTCATAAATATATAGAGGAAGGGGTCGACCATAGGACTGAGATACAGCAGTAAGTGGGACACCATCCCCAGATACTGCACTGCGTCCTTAAACGAGAGAGCCTCCAGGAGCAGGTTGAGGATGAAGGGCAGGTAGAGGACAGTGTAGTTGGCCCAGATGGCACTAATCCCCCACACCGTCCTCCTCCGCTCAGGTGTGGAGCGGTTAGATCTGGAGCACACTAGAGCCCTGCAGGAGTCCACCGCAAAGAAGAGCAGGAAGGGGAACGGAGCAAGCAGAGCGACAGCGAACCACAGAGTGAACTGCAGCACCGCCAGAGCCAACACCGCAAATGGGACAGTCCCAGGATCATGGCCCTGACACGAGAGTTCCTCACACTGCTGCAGGAGTCAAACCACTGTGGGTAGGCCACCAGCAGATGGCGCTCCTGGGCTATAAAGAGCATTAGACTGACGTTGGAGACCACTCCAAAATAGAAGATAAAGTCAGTGACACTGGAAGAGAAGATAGTGTCTTTCTGTAGGGTCTGGTCCACAGCAGGACGGCCCAAGAAACTGATGATGTCAGAGACCAGCAGCAATGTCATGTGCATTGGGACTTTATGCTCGCCTAAAAAAACAAGAGTACAGCCAACAGGACTTAAGAAAACCAGTCATACATTTACATTTACATTTAGTTATTTTGCAGACGCTTTTATCCAAAGCGACTTACAAGTGAGGAAAACAATGGAAGCAATTTTACCAACACAAGGTACAAGTGCACAAAAAACTAGTCAGTTTAAACCCAGCGCAGTATACAAAGCTAAAGATGAGAATTTTTTTTTTTAAAGAAAGGAATCGATAGAAAGGAAGTAGAACTCAGGCATATAATAAGCATAACTAAAGAGGAGTACAATGCTAGACTCTATTATATAACTTTCTTGAGGTAAATGAAGATGTTCCACTACAAGATGGATGTGATGATGGTACAATGATGATGCAGATTTTTTACACAATATATAACTTAAGTCATGGTAACTATGTAAGCTGGCTGGTTCAATTATAGGTAATTGTTTGGAGACTGGCTGAAGCAGTGGAGCAACAGACACACAACAGGATGGATCCTGCACAGAGCAACAGAGAGCAGCAGGTGGATGTTTTAGATCAGTAAGCTGCAGGACAGAAAAAGGATATTTTGTAGAAATTAGGTTAAGATTTATTAATTGGTTTTCTTTGTTAACATATGGCTTTTAGAAAAATATTTGTCAAATTTACTATAAAATCTATAAAACTCACTGACAGAACTAAGTCATAAAACTACTTTAAGCTGTTAAGCTCGTTATGACTTTGACTGTAGGTTGACTCATTATATATGTTAAACAAGGATGTCCAAAAGTAAAGTGCCATATCTGCATTGTACAGAGCAATACAGATATAGCATTAGGGGTTGGACTTTATTGTCATCAACAGAGTAGGTCGGCCTACTCTGGTGCGCACTAAACGGTCGTAAAGACTGCACCAATCCACCAGAGCCCCCTACACCTTATGCATGGAGCCAAAAAAAAGATGCCCCAAATCATCAATACAATCTTTCTTTGTATAGCACTTTGCAACAACCAAAAGGAAGACCAAAGTGTTTTACATTTAAAACAGGAGAAAATTTGCATATATAAATACAATAACCAAAAAAAAAAACATAACAATAAACAAACCAAGGTTAAAAATTTGAAAGTGAGGATGTGCTACAGTGTGTTAAAAGCCAGTCTAAATAAGTAAATCTTTATTTCAGATAAATAAAGTGGCAAAGGCTGTTAAGAAATTTTACAATCAACACAGTAACAAACTGGGAGCCAGTGGAGGGAACAGAGAACTGGGGTGTTGTGGCTGTGTCTGGATGGGTTTTTTAAGAGATGAGCACATTTATTATGAATAGCCATTCATGATAAATGGGAGATTAATGTTTTTAAACTGTCTCTTCTCAACAGATGTCCTATTAGCCTGGTATACCAGACCGTTTTACCTTTTCAAAAGCAGGTGTATGTAAAAGACAGGCTGGTCCCTTCCTCAGAGTGAATCCCTTCCGCTGCGATTTTGTGGACGGACCAATCACCGCCGTTTGTCTGCAGCAGGGTGTGGTTTGCTGGCTACGACATACACAAGTAACTAAGCTCGTGCGGCTGGTCCAAAACATTCAACATGGCGGACACTGCTACTGAGAGGCCATTTATTTCTGCTCTCACCTCGGTTTTGAATAACCAGCAAAGTATAAAAACGATGAAACAGCAGCACTAACGTGGCTTCCTTGTTGACAAATGGCTGTGTAGTGTCGACTTTTTTCGCTTCACATCTGGCGTTTCTCTGATTATTCCCATGAAATTGAATGTAAGCAACAGTGTACCAGACTAACTTCTTTGTATAGAATAAGAAAAGAGTTAGACGCGGCTTGCCAGGCTAATGTCTTCTTGGTGCGATGTATATTTGATTTGCTGAATGATTTGATATTATTTTCTACATGCAGCTTTGTCTAATGTGTAACCTGTCAAATAAAAATACATAATATTTTTTCTAAATGGTTTTCAGCATTATTTTCCCAATATATTAAACCTATACACTATAATATAACAGAAAAACACATCTAATCTGAATAAGGTGTAGAATTTTAACACCACATGATGTGTATTTCAACCCTCAAAAAGATAAGTAAAGTCATGAAAGTAAAGTAAAGTAAAGTAAAGTAAAGTAAAAGATCTTAGAAAAGGGTAACCTTTACACAAGATTTGGGTTAGATTTGGAATAGACTCTCTGGGAGAGGCACAGGCAGGAGACAAACCTTTGGACAGATTCCTGAGCGTGTAAATGGCCAGTCCGATGGCAGGCAGCCCGATAATGAAGCTGACCCAGCTGATGACTTTGGCCACTTGGTCTGAACCTGGCGTGCTGGAGTTGTGACTGAGGTTCCCAGTGATGAAGAAGACATGAGCTGCAGTCAAGACAATGCTGTCAGCCATAGTTGGCCAGACAACGCCTACGTCAACTGTTTATCTTCAGGATCATCAGAGTGGTGATGTAGAATGCATACTGTATGAATAAAAAAGTAAGTGTAGCAATGTTAGTGTTAAATAATAATTATTAATATGATTAAAATAAAATTTTGAGTGCTGTAAAGAAAATTTATTACAAAAATCTCTCTTATCGCTCCCTCTACAAAAATGTATTAATTTATTTTAGATATACATATATAAATGGTGATAACATATAGTGTTCATGGCCCTCCAACACTGTCAAACAGCATCTATAAATGATACAGGTTTCAAACGCAATTTCTCTTTTCACCACATGGCAAGAACCTTTGTATGTTTAGAGCTTTTCTCATGTCTAAAGTAAAGGTCTCAGCTTCATGGCAGTTTTAAACATTGATTTTTTTTTTCCCATTTCTTTAGACAGACTCAAATTCCACTTTTACTGGTTACATTTTTTTTTTTAGTAGGCCTTTGTGGACCATATAAGTGTCACAGAACAGATAATTATGCAAAGCACGTGTCCCATGTGAGCTGTAGGGCTCTTTGACTCTCTAATGTAAACTGAGTAATTGGATCCTAAGTGTCCAGTATTATTGATTGAAGTACATGTCTTCAAAGCCTCCTGATCTTCCTAAAACTTCCTCAAGCTCCAATATTGTATAGTTCAGAGATGATGAAATTATATACGCTCTCTATTTTTAGTGTCTGTGTTCATTTAAAAGGCAAGCAAAGATATATAATCTGCGTATTTGCAAAATAATCATGATTAAACCTCTTTAACAGAAAAAGCAGTGGTAATATAATGGCCCTCTGTGGTGGTCCTGTATTCAACATAATGTCTAATAAAATGTTGCCACAGTTTTTTAGTAATCTTTCTGGATAGTCTATTTTGTAAAATGAGTAATCAGTAAAAATGTACGATCAAAGCTACTGGATTCTTGTACGGAAGAACAACTGAGCCAAAATCACTGGACAAAATTTAGCTTAGCTTATAAATAAACAAATATACTTTTAGCTTTTAAAATATACTAAAAAGAAAAAGAAAAAAAGCTGAAATATTGTTTTCCAAAAGGTAATCAAATCACAAGAAATGTTTTTTCCATCTTACCTGACACAAATACCAGCTCATTTCCCATCAGTGCTCCTCTGCTCTGATCCCTGTGACATTTTGTAGCTAATACTTGCACAGTCTATATGTCTTACTGTGGTCTTATCTGCTCAATTCACTGTTTTGAATAAAGCTGGGATGTTCCGCAGCTCCACAGAGGAAGGCAATATTTGTACAATCAACTATTCAACATAGAGCTCTAAAATACATATATTTATTTACAATGTATTATTTTATCTTGTTTATCAAGTTGCCATTGCTGTGTAGTACCAGATGTTCAGCAGGAATATATACAGTACATCTTCAATGCAAAAAAAAAAAAAAACTTAAAAAACACACACCTCTATACAATCCTAGTACAGTCTTTTCAACCATATCTTCTTCATCCGTAGAAGGAGCCCCATTTGGTGCATCATTCATAGATTCAACATATTGATTATATATTTGTCCACCAACCACTTTTTTGTTGCTTCCTTACAGCATGTGAAGTATGGTCCATGTTGTGCCATTAGGTAAGGATCCACTGCCAAATTACCTATCAATTTAGAGTTCTGTACAGAAAAAGAACCTGTCAAATTCTGTACAGGACTCTTGGTAAGAGCTATAGGTACAAGGCAGTTCCAGCATCGACCCACAAGTGTGACTTACTGGCCCTCTGTTAAGACCAGTTTGCCCATTAAATTATACTGTAATTTCATCAACTGCTACAACTGAAGACCTTGTACAGAAGCACAGCACCTTTTCTGCCTTGGCTTGGTCAGCATTTTTTGCATATTGCTGTAGATGATTAAACCTGTTCCACCTGAGTTAGGAAAGCCTTTGGGGTCTCAAACACCTGTGAGAATTTCCTTCCTGATGCCTTTTTTGATTTGTACAAAGCCATAATACTTTCTTTACCTGGTAATAGCAGCTTCACAAAAAACATCTGTGTAGAGAAACAATCTATGACATTTTTGGCTTCTTGAAGACTGGCTTTATGAGCCATTAACCCTTTAACCCAATTCACTGACACTGATTCACTGATGCTGGAGTTACACTCTAAAATCTAAGATTTTAGATATTTTTATAATCTGGAAATCGTCATTCTGCAATAAATAAAAGTGCTATGAAGAAAATGAAAAATAAAACAAAAACAAGTAATGGCTATACAGCAAACAGGCTTGTCAACTTTTTCTGTTGACTAGTGCTCCCTGAGTGGCTGTACGGCTGGATTTTGAGCTTGTATCTTAGATAACTAGACTTGATTTGTTGTGTACTTGTATTTTAAAAGGGAATTCATTTTTGTTAAATTGATAACTGTATTTATAGATATTTAATAGGAATTAATATTGATGAACTAATAATTGTGTATGTACAATATGTTTAGTGAAAATTTATATTAATAATTTTGTCTGACCTAGAAGATATTATTAATTAGTTAATAGTATATAAAATAATAATTGTCTGCATTTTGGAAAGTTATGTTACTGATTACCTGAGATATTAGGTATGTGTATTTTAGATTATTTTATGAATTTAAATAATTTGTCAAACATAATCTGTCTAAAAATACACAAAACAATTCTGATCGTTCATGTCTTTATTGAGAACAACCAAAAACCCTCATAATGTCTGTGGAATAAGTAAGTGAACCCTTGAGTTAATGACCTCAAAAAAGCTCATGGGAGTCAGGTTTTAGCACACCTGGAGTCTCGTTAAGATCATACGTTTGGAGGTGTGGACTACAGCTACTTTGACTGATTAAAAAAAACTCAAGCTTTTGGAGTTTGCTCTGCACAAGAAGAACACACATATGTTAACCATGCCTCGCCAAAAAGAGTTTTCAGAGGAAATATGATCAAGAATTGTTGCTTTACATAAAGTTGGAAAAGGTTAAAAAGTTATTTCAAAGACTTTAGAAAATCAGCAGTCTACAGTTAGGCAAACAATCTACAAATAGAGACGCTTTGGGACTGTTGCTACTCAAGAAGTGGGCGCCCAGTCAAAATGACACCGAGAGCACAACAAAGACTCATCAATGAGGAAAAGAAACAACCCGTTAAACACTGAACAAGCAGGGTATCCACAGCAGGACACCACAAAGTAAGCCACTGCTCACTAAAAAGAACATTGCTGCACGCCTGAAGTTTGGAAAAGAGCACATTGACACTCCACAGAGGTATTGGCATAATGTTTTGTGGACTGATGAAACTAAGATTGAACTATTTGGAAAGGGCACAGCCTATCATCATGAAAACTTTATCCCAACTGTAAAGTATAGTGGAGGAAACATCATGATTTGCTGCATCAAGGCCTGGTCAGCTTGCAATCATTGAGGGGAAGATGAATTCATTTACATTACATTTACATTTATTCATTTAGCAGACGCTTTTATCCAAAGCGACTTACATTACATTACCAGTGTTACAGTCACTGGAGGCAAGGTGGGTTAAGTGTCTTGCCCAAGGACACAACGACAGTATGAACTGTGGGGAGAGTGGGAATCGAACCACCTACCTTCCGGTTGAAAGACGACCGCTCTACCCACTGAGCTACTGCCGAATTCAATAGTATATCAGACAATAAAAACTTGAGGAAGTATAACAGATGCTGAGAACTAATTATATACAATCAATGAGCAACACTTTAAAGTCATGTCATATTAACTTAGGTTTAAACACCTCAATGACATTTTGCTCACAACGGGTTTTATAGTCAGCTATGCTGAGAATAATAGACATGTGACCCATGATATTTATTTTTTTGTTGGTTATTAGTCTTTTGCTCTTTGTGTGTATATTCTGTTCAGTCTCTGGTGCTGTTTGTTCTGCAGGAGTTTCGTGTAGCCTACTTTCATGTTTTTCTTCACGTTGACTCTCTCCAATACATTACTGTGATTGGTTGTTTAGTGCTGTTTCACATGGATGCTCTCTCACTTCTGAGAGAAACCCAAGGTTAACTCTAGTGTTGATAACGTGCTTCCTGATACCAGTGATCCAGATTGCTAGGGTTTGTTTATCCGGGTATGAGGTAGGTTTAGCGCTGTAGTACAGGGCCCCGGGCCTTGGACTCTGAGGGTGGACTGAAAATTCTGAAGGTGGACTGCGGTGTTACTTTGGGGTTAATGCTGGGTTTTGGTACTGTTCATTTTTTTTAAATTATTGTACTTTTATCGTTGTTCTCCTTTGTATTCCAAAATGTGACATTTGCCAAAGCCCACTGGGCTCATGGAGCTTCGAACAATGCATTTGATTGGGAGCCCACCAAAGGCCTGTTGCTAGAAGCTGATTTAGTTTTAGATCCAGGTAAGTTCAGGTTTAGTTTGAGTAAACTCTGAGTTTTCCGTCTCCAGAAAGTGGTTTGGCTATGAGTAGGTTTCATCACCACATTTAGTTTTGGTTCAGAGTCTGCAAAAGCAAAGTGGATCAATCAGATGTGTACGTTTTATTACAAAATATGTAAATTGTTTATGATTTATTTTCATATTTTTGAGTAACCATTTCTACAGTTTTACATGTTTTAATGTCAAAACAATTTACACTTGGTGTGAAACTCCACAAAATATGTCGAGGCCATGTGTTTTTAAGTTGGTTCCTCACCAGTGTACCAATTACAATTACTGTCTTAAAACGTACACAATCTGCCTTTTTCTCCTCTTTCTGTTTTTGGCTTTGACTTTGTTCCTTCCTGTTTCTCAGCAGAAATAGCACCGCCCCCTTTTCCTTCCAGGTTGAAAACTATTGGCTCGCACAGACACGCCCACTAATCATAGATTTAGGGTTTAAACCTGAGTTGATAAAGAAAGTTGATAACCAGTGTCATGCATGAACCCAAAGTTACCTAGTTTGGATTTGTTAGGTTTGATCAACTCAGAACTTTTTATTTTTTTAAAGAAAGACCTTAAATGTCTCTGTGTAAACTCACTGTGCATTTATTCACTCGCAACTCGCTGTAAGCCGAGCAGTGCAGCAGGAGGTGCTCACGGCAGTAGTTGCAATTCATTATAGGACTTGAAAAAAAAAAGTTAAAGTAAAAGCATCTGAATTCAGTTTTCAAGGTAAAGTTTTCCAAGAGACTTTTTTCCTTTTTTTTTAAGATGACCTGGATGACTGAGAACCTTCACAGATATATGGGACTTGTAGTTTGAGAATGGCACTATATATTAGCAGGCCAATATTAATACAAAATTTTAATCCTCTAGTGGGCAAGAAATAACTGATGAATGGATCTGAATACAATTAAAATTACAATTAGATGCATTTTCTATACAAGTAATTCTACATTTTAATTAGTTTCCCCTCGAGTGGCATAGCTTAGTGCAGTATAGCAGGGTTTTAGTTGATTTCATTGTCAAAAAGAAGAACCAAGGCTTACAAAACTATGCACACACTAACTCGAAAAGATGGTGCCCTCTGCTGGATTCCAGAGAAAAGTCACTCAGACAGAAATGGGAATAGGGGAACAAAACCTCCTAAAACAAAAAAAAAAAGTAATTTTTCAAATAAACTCCAATGTATTAAAGGCCAACAGCGGTTTCCAAGTTTTAGTTTTCAATATTTACTATTTAGTGTATTGACTGATTCTGTTTTTTCACTTTGAGTTAATGAGAAGACCTACATTTTTAAAGTTTGCTTCACCTCTGGTAATGTACTATTTAAAACACTGTAGCGTAGCTATTTCCAATCTGATAAACCAGTACTACTCCAGTGGCAAATTATCAAGTTGCTGGTCCAAACCATGTGGTACTGAACTGAACCCTACCCAACTGTCAGGGCCATAGAGACTGAGGCAGCTCATTTGGTTTAGAAAAAAATAAGTCTGTGTTTTCAGTGTCCCCTTCTCCTCATGGTCAGGAGGGTCCAGGTGGTGTTTTTGTTGGTGGTCTGTTTGAGGGGTCCACATTTGTCCCCTCGTACGCCACTTTGTTCTTGAGGCCCTCCTGGATGATCCTCTGTTGTACTCTCATTTTGGCGTTGTTCATCCTGCAGTAGAACCTGGAGAAGAGAAGACATGAGTGAGAGGCTCATATGGGCAGAGGACAGAGTCCAGCAGGTGGCTGTTTTGTTAGCACTTAGCATTTACCCTTCTCTTTGATTGGCTCTCTCCATATGTAGGCACATGTTTTAAGTTATTTATTAAACACAACAAGCATTTATTTTTCTAAAAGAGAATAACAACAAGTGGGTGGAGCCTAAATAACCACAGTCTTTATAACGGATGTTGGGTTTCTTAACATCGATAAACCAATTCTTTATATTTTTTCAAATTTTATACTTAAGGAATATGAATCACATAGTGAATTAAAAATTATGGCATTTAATGAAACATTCACTCACAACAATAAGGTTTTTTTTGTAGCACCACATTGTGATTTAAGATCATATTGACATGCTTTACCATCAGCTTTGCTTCACTTTAAATTGACCTACCCAATACAATATGTAGTAGAGACATTAAAAACATGAATAATATTAAAATTAATCTAATGTGTGTGGGTTACTACAGTATAACTAACACACTTTAACCCATTAGGCTAACATTAGCTTTGTGACACTAGTTCATTTTATGTTCTTTTTGAATGCTGGCATTTCTAAGAGCTGGAGATCATTTATAATCAACTTTAATAAACTTTATTTTATAAAGCGCCTTTAGAGGCAACTTCTCAAAGCGCTGTACAAAAACAGATTTACCGTGTCAACAACAGCAATAATAAACAACTTGAATTATAATATTAAGATATTCCAAGCAACAGTAAAATTATTCTCCAAACAGAATCTAAAATTTTAAAATAACCTTGCTTATTTATACATGTTACCACTTAATTCTTCTTTGACTATACCAAAGGGGACATTCACCATTTTGCAGTTCTTATGGTTATACATCAATAGTCTTAATATTCAACAAAACATACCCAGTGTCTCCATATTTCAATTTTTTATTCAATCGATAAACTATTCCTTATTCTTCAGATTATTTTCTGATAATTTAGATAGTTTTGGTGATAGATTTAGTATATATTGATATCCAACATAGTTACTGCATAATTTCCAGGCAGGTATCATGCTGCTCTACTATTTTATTTGATAAAATGGTGGTGTAATTTACTGTAAGTGTTCCACTATGGTAGTAGATAGACAATCATAACTGAGCTTAACCTCATTAGCAGAGACAGGTGCTGAAGCCTTATTTTGTTACTTCTTCCTGCTAAAAGATACAGTAACACTAAAAACTTTAAATAAAATATGACAGTGAAGGTCAGCAGAGAGACCTACCAGGATCCAAGTGTGGTGACCAGAAACCCTGCAAACCCCACGTCATAGGACCTTCTGACTCGACCTGCAGAGCAAACACACAGACGGCTGCTCAGTATGACACTCAGATGTGTGTTTTTATCTCCCAATAAAGCAAAGCTAAGACTTGAGTGATCACCTACTTGTGGCTAAAAAGTGCAGCAGCCCAGCAGCAAGAGCTCCCCCCGCTCCGTGTAGAACAGCCTCTCGGGAACAGGGCACTTTCTGGACGTTCAAAATCCCAAGCAGTCGGAAATCCTGAAGAGAGATCAATAGCTTTTTATTAACTTAACTTATTGTGTATATATTAAACGCAACACTAAACCACACTTAAAGAGCAAAATTAAGGGGAGAAAATAAATGTGTGCATTTATAAATTATTATACAAAAGAAAAAAAACGATGCTAAAAATGAAAGTGTGCTGAGAATGAAACACTGTAACTTTAAATAAAAGTTACAGTTAAAATGTATGTTATTTAAATGATTTCATCTTCCCAGCTGCAACATTACAACTACTGTTTTTGTTTGACAGCTAGAATATGCAACGATAAGCCTTGCCATAAAAATATTACCATCTACTGACAGATATTCAAGCTGCTATTAATGACCTTCTGTGAGCTGAAAGCTAGCACGTCTTTTTATCTGAATAATAATAACATCTAACATGAACTTGTACCTTCTTCTCCGTCTCTTCGCCTTCTCCAGACATGTTTCTGTCAGAAAAGTCCTCTTTCTGTATTGACTTTACTTACTGTATTAAACCATGTAACGTTTTTGCTCTTATTTGGGTGTTGCGCATGCGCGTGGTGTATATTTGGTCCATGAACAAAAACCCGCCGACCGGAAAAAAAAGACGTAAGGATGTTCCGTTTCATGTAATTAATTAATTCTGAAATTAAAACTAAATTACTTGGAAACCACTAGAAAATAATATTTTGGGGATATTTCCCAGTCCGTTGTTTACAACAAATAAAAAAAGTAAACTACGACACTGTTTCCGTTTTGGTTGTGAACATGTAATCTCCCTCAGGACTTAATTTCCTGTTTCAGGTATCGTTAGAATTCTATTAGAAACTACGACTTTAACAGAAAAGATTAGTGTAGATTAAGCAGACACGTGCAGTATATTGTGCATGATAATATGAATTTAATATGATAATATGAATTGTGTCAAGTTACATAAACAACCTTATATTGGTGGAGTTGTAGTATTGACTTTATGTCATTGGGGGGCAGTAGAGCACTGTTCGAACAAAAGAACTGCTAGTAACTTGTTTAATGTCGTTCATAAATTACATATAGCCATATAGTTGGGGATTGGGGATATAAAAGGTATTTATGAATATAAAAAAATATAATGCTTAAATATTTATGATTTTTTTAACACAATCAGGTGGAGTGCATTTTGTACTGAAACTGAAAAAGTGTCTATAATTTATTCATGCCTTTGTTCAAGTGCTTGAAGTGCTTTTTCATGCTTGAAGATGTCTGAGACAGTACAGGACAGCTAGCCTTCAAAATAGAAGCCTAAGAGCGAAATGTCTAAGAATGTTGAAAAATGTGCCCGTATGAATCTGCTCTGATTCACAAAGATAGGTCTGTGTGTTATGTTATTTATTTCTGCATGTATCATAATTAACATGCATGACTACAACATATAAAATATTGTCAGTGGTTACTAACATTAAATTGATTTCCTGTCCTGTAGCCTGGCCAGCCAACCTAATTATTTTTCAGTTCTATACAAACAATAAGTCTGGTTTCTGTCGATTCGAGGTGGAATAAATACACACATTAATCTACCTCTGAATACAACAGGATAGACACACAACCAATCACAAGTAAGGGGCGGTACCAACATACACAGAATAAACCGCCACAAAGAAACAAATTGTTGCAGTTGGATTAAGGTTGGAGGAAGTCTTAGGAAGTGAAGAGGTCTGTCAATCCAGGCTAGTCTGACTGTATTGTCTTTATAAATAATAATAATCCACTAGTTACATCATAAAGCATTAGTCCTGTTTAGTATCAGGTCCAAAGAAACAGGGAAAATGTTTACAGCATTCCAGATATGCAGATACAATACATTACAGGTAGACATACAGAGAAGGAAAAAGACACTACTGATATTAATGACTGTATTACAGTGCTGTTGCTGCAGCTTTATCTGTGCTTGTCCTTAACTGAGAAATAGAGCAAATCAAATAATATGGCCTTGAATATGGTTTTCTGCATTATTATTTCAGACATATTAACATGATGTAAATAAATCCAGAGAAGAGGAAGTCTGTGTGTCACAGTGTTCCTTCAGAGATCAGCAAGGATTACTTCACCGGCAGAAATGGATTACCTCCTGTCAGAGATTCATTTGTTAAGCTGGAGGTGGGGAACACAGAGAGAATATTTAGGGGAAGTATTCCCCCAGCATCAAGAAGGAAAAAAAGGTAAAGGAACATATGTTGTTATGAAAATTGCATTAAAGGTTTTTGTATCTAAATGATGACATCTTAAGAAACTAATGGACAATTTCTACAGGCTGAGTTATAAATCCGAGTTAAAAATGTTTAAAAACAGGCCACATGAAGAAACTTCTGGGGAAAAAAAGGTGCCAGATCTAGTTAAATATTAGGCTCCTATTTGTTCCTCCACAAATTAAGCACTGCTTAGTTTCAGCTGCATTTTTTAGGTTCCAAATACAATCATTTCTGGTTACAGAGGGAAGTGGCACAAGGCTGACTTCGAAAGGCAATTCTCATTAAAAATCGAAATAAACCTAATTAATGGTGACAATCAAACAGAAAACATTGCTTTGGTTTTGAAAATGCATCAAAACCTCAACTGCAAAAATTATACTTAGATTAATGCTAATCACGATTTTACCTCCAGGACAGTCACCCTGGTTTGGACTTCAGAAATCTTTTTCAAATACTGCTAAAGGACAGTAAATTAACCTAGTAAGCAGGTCTGAAGCATATGTGGCCGTTTTTTTTGTCTGGCTCCAACCATGAGATATCAACTCATACATTTCTAAACCCTGGCGATGACCCTGGTCAGAGTGTCCTGGAAATGGGATCAAACTGTATTATTTTCATTCGAAGCCAAGGAAGTGAGGTGACGTCTGATGATCCGCCCTCATCCTGGAAACCACGCTCCGTTAGTGTTTAAATGCGGTTCAGGTCATGAGCCAGACACTTTGACTGTGAACTGCAAAGGTAAGTCTCTCTCAACTTTCACCTGAACACATCTTTATTGATATTAAACTTAAAGGTACAGTTCTAAATGTCTTGTTTAACTATGGCTATTTCGGAGTTTTGGGCTTAAAATAGTGTTATGGAAATGCTATGGACACATTTATGAAACAAAAAAGTAAGCTGTTGTTTTGTGTTCTGCAGGGTTATGGCAGTGAACACAAGCTGCACAATGACCGCATTTAAGCTCAGTTTGTTTCTGGGTACCTTTCTCATCCTTTGGTCTGTGCCTCCTGCAGGTAACAAATATAATCATTTTATTTTATTTTTTTTGTTTGTTTATTGCAATACTATTAGTGTCCACAGGTAGCGTCTTCAGCTCTTTTCTTTTTGCGTCTCATAATGAGTGGATCGTTTGTCCTACTACTGGCACATCTTAAGAGTGAAAAGGCCAATTGTCAAGCGCGAACCTCATTCTGAACATACTGGAGATTTGTAGAAGTGAGAAATGAGAGACAGAATTGTGGAAGAGAGAACTAGATGACTAAAGATGACTAAAGTTATGACAAAGTTATACCTGATGATAAGGCGTCAAAATGATTTGTTGTGCTGTACATGTCCAGCATAATATAATTTCTTATTATATTAAACCATCTTTTTTTTTTTTTTTAAGAAAGCACTTAATTTTAATATGCACACATCTTGTTTTTAAAACATACTGTGTGTATCGCTGTATTTGTTATGAAATTGTGTTTTCTCATGCATACTGAATTTATTGTTGTGAAGGTTTTGTAGAATGTTAATCTGTCCTTTGAAAACATATTAGAACAAAATGAATGTGCAGCTTATGTTGTTCACAAACACTAAAAGGCTCTGTAGTATGAGACCAGACAGTTTGTCACTTTGTAACCATCCTATTGGTTATGAATTATTACAGTCCAATAGGAGCACCTCTGTATTGTTGTGAGATATTGAGTCAGATGTATCTGATGTGTTTTGTGGACAGTGGGCTTCCATCTGCCGCACTGTCAGCTCATAAACCAGACTGTGTCTTTGGAGAAAGAGGGCTGCCCCCAATGTCACGCAGTGGTGACCACCATCTGCAGCGGACACTGCCCCACCAAGGTACATTCAAATTGTACAATTTATTTGGATCAGCCAACCCTTGATTCATGAGACTCAATTAATATCTTGTGTTTTGTGCTGGTTGTTCAACTGGGATTAGTGAACTATTGAAAAGACACTCTCTAAATGTTTCTTTGATATAAAGAAGTTTTGTCTGCAACAAGTTTCAGTGATAGCACACATAATCACAGCTAAAGGCTTTCACATTTGTGCCAATGGATTACATTCTTTGTTCTACCCTCCTAAAAGCCAATCAGAACTTTGCAGAATTACTTTTTAATAACTTTAATTAAGTATTTAGCTTAATACCCTTTACATTGTACTGGACCATTTTTTAACGCCAAGTTTTTGAAAAAAAATAAAAAATACCAAGGACCAGACTTTCATGACTGGAGCTGAACTTTAGAACAGCATTGGTTCATTGTGAAATTTTCTTTGAATAGTGCCTTTTCCAAAAGTGCCATATGTTTTATTTGATAGAAAAAACCTCAATCTTCTGTTTACTTTGTATAGTAACACCGATGGCAATGATTGGCCTTTATTTTGGTGGAATATGTGCACTTTTCTTTTACATATTAGAAAGTACATAAAATAAATATTTGACCTTGTAGATGTGAAAAGAATGTGAGTTCATTTTTAAAATAAAATAATTATAATATCCACTGACCTAACATTATACCAAATAACCACATTAACCACATAATATCTTATCTTAATAATACACAGGATCATCATTCACTGCGTTGCTTAAACCTTTCCCACTTGTGTGTTTGTCCTCCGCCTGCAGGACCCTATTATGAAGATCTCCATGAGCAAAATGTACCAGGACGTGTGTACGTACCAGGACTACTTCTACAGGACCTTTGAGCTCCCGGGCTGCCCTCTGGGGGTGGACCCTGTGGTCACCTACCCTGTGGCACTGAGCTGCCACTGCGGCCGCTGCTCCATGGACACGTCCGACTGCACCTTCGAGAGCCTGCAGCCGGACTTTTGCATGAACGACATCCCCTTCTACTACTAAAACTCTAGAGATGGAATTTTCCATTAAACCACAATAAAACACTGATACAGATGTGCACCCTGTGATTTAAACGGGATAGGTTGGTTTTGTTTTTGAATAAGGTCTATATTGTCAATTGTCAGTGTAAGACGATAGATCAGGGCTGTCAAACTCATTTTAGTTCAAGGGCCACTCTGAACCCAATTTGATCTAAAGTGGGCCGGAGCAGTAAAATAATAGCATAATAATCTTTAAGTAACAACATAATTTTATTCCCTTTGTTTTGTATCTTTTCACAAACTCACCTTTACAATATGGTTTGGATGCTAATGCTATTTTGCTAGAAATAACATCACAGACCTCTCAGCTACAGGTAAAAACAGACTGCTGTTTCCTCCGACCTGCTAACAACTCATTTATTTTCTCTCTTCTCAGTTGTCCCTGCAGCTGTTGTATTTTTTGCCATGATGAATTTCCTAGTAGCTCCGATTATAATATTCCTTGAGCTATCAAACTTGCTGCATACACACAAAGCATACAAATATTTACATGTGCACCACCAAGTAAAAAAGTAAAGATGCCAAAAAATACAAATTGTTTATTTAAAGGCAAAAAAAAAAAGTTCAGCTTTACAGTTAAACAAAATTAGTATTATTAAATTAAGTAGTATTACTAAATGTTTTCAATAGTGTGGTGTATAACTCAGAATAACACTTACAAACATTGAAGCTCACAAACATTGAAAGCTCCTCACACACTCATCAAAAGATTTGCAATAGTACAGTAAACTGTACAAAGTGCATGGGCTGTCTTATTGTTGCACAGTACGACACGCCCAACACGCATATCACGCACTGTACAGGTCAGCAAAAGCTTTTCCCATCTCTCTTTTAAGCCAGCCTAATAACATCAGAATGAGATATGATCCTAGTGATGAGAGGGATCATTCAGAAATGTGTGGAGACTGAGAGTAGGAGTCAGAAGAGCTTTGAGGGGTCACAAAGACAGAGCTGCGATCTGAGCAGCACCAGAATCACGTGACAATGTAGGCCTCAAAACAAAAGTCTACTACAATAATAAAGCTTAGATCTCTGTAGTTTTATGTTTTAAACACAAATGTAAGTGTGAGAGGTCAATAGAGCTGACACTGAGTCAGAAATGAATTATCCTTCATGTACACCATTTAGCATTATTTTAACATCATCTAAAATGCTCCAAAAGTTGTTCACAAAGTAGCACACTCTAGCAGCAAGCTAAAGGAAAGCTAACATCAAGAAGCAACAGATTGTCGGAGTTTCACAAACTCCTCCCTCTGAGCGTTACCATGGAGACCTGGACAATGTCTTTACTCCCCTGTTCAGTTATTATTAATGCAATTTGTTTTTAACATAATAGACTGTTCTCAGCTCAAAATAGAATCGAATCAGATGTTAACACATCAACATGGATCCAAATCAGTGTTGAGTGGCCAGAGCTAATGGATTATGATGCAACAGAGGTAGTTGCCCCAAGTCTGTGCAACCCATTATGGAGGATTTATGGACCAAGAATGGCAATGGCAATCTTCAGACCCCCAAACATCTCTTCAGTTATTTTTGCAGCCAACGTTATAGATAGTGAAATTGTGATTTGGAGATTGATTGCTTGCTTTCTTTCAACAGTGTGGCCTGTGGTTGGAAGTTATACACTTCTCTCAGTTCCCTCATTTTCACCCGAAGAAATATTCCTCAGAAGCCTTGCCAATATTATCACGTGTTCTCGCTACCAGCCACTGACCCAGTATTGATCAACAAAAAAACTCTCCTCCAAACTTCTTAAGTGTTCAACCATTAGTTCTTGTGGCCAAGTCATTTTTAAGTCTGATAACATGCCAAATGTGGAACAGATCATGAAGATGTGTCAGAAGGAGGCTGAGATTAATTACATGAAGCAGGTTGGAGACAATATTAAGCTGGGCAGATTAAATTATTTCCTTTTTTATTAATGGTTATAATTGTGGTATTGATCACACTGAGCTTTTTTAAATGTTCATTCCTGTTATATTTCTCATCTATAATATTCCCTACTGTACTTAAAAACGTGCTGTGGTGTAGTGAGTTATGAGACGTGTGGACCAAATTTGTGTAACAAAATGGCAAACTTAAAAAAAAAATTGGAGAAAGTTTTTTATTGTCAGTCACTGTACATCAAGTCCAACAATATACATTAAACAAATACCACATGCAAACCCCGTACAAAAATATCATTATTTCAAAATATTTTATCTCTGAAGGGGTGATCAAAGTGACTTTACAGAAGAACTGGTGTTAGCCAAGAAATACAAAAATATCATTTATATTACATAAGTAAAGGTGGTGACTTTATTTTACATTTCAAAATATTTTCTATTGTCTAGGTTTTCTATTGTTGTAATAAGAAGAAATTAGCAACATTAAGAAGCTAACTACAACACAAAAATAAAAAGCGTTGATCTTGATGCACAATTTTACAACTTTTTGTGCAATTATTTAATCCAATCTGATTTATTACACTGTAAACAGCCATATTTAATATAATATAATATTTATATTTAAACACTGGACTCATGAAAACTTACATTGTTGAGTCAAATGTAACTGAAAGGAGAGGTTTTCTAGGCGGTGTACAAATAAATATTTTTTACTATTATAGTTTTAGAGTGTGTTCACACTTGTGTTCAGAAAACAATACATTTAGTTCAGTCAACTGAAAGACTAGAGGGTGCTGTTGGCCCAAATGTATCTCCTCAGTTTTCAGTTAGCCTTCTGCTCATTTCATTTTGTTGAAGAACAATATTGTTTTGGTTTGTTTTTTCCCAGTCTCTCGGGAAAGCACAAAAGTTATGTGACAGGAAATAAAAGTTGTATTTGTTTAGGCGTTTGCAGTCTGCTTGGTGTTCACAGTTTAATTGAACCGTACCAGAGTTTAGGAGGAAGTGAATCAAGATACTCGTACATGGCAGCATTCACACCCGCATCAGTTTGTTGTACATGAACCAAAAATGGCAAGTGTGAACACACCCTTACTGTTGCATCTAACTTAAAAATCACAATCTTAAACTCCAGTACTGTCCCTTATTTATACTGTGCACACAAAATGCATTATATCTATTTACAGTGTGCTTATTTTGTAACAGACAAAAAAACCTGATTGTGTATAATTTATTTTTATGTGTGTAGCTTCTTCATTGACCTATGGGACAGTGATGTGTCTCTGGTGTAAATTAGAGGTTACTGTATTTATTTCCTCTGAGAACCACTTAAAGAAGAAAAACAGGCAGCAAACACCATTATCTGCATTAATATTATCAAAGGTCTACTGTCCTGTACAAGAAAAGAACAGAGCTTGCATTTTGAAACTAAAACAGGAGCATTTTCACTGTATACTGGGATTGGCCAACATAACAAAACGTTAAGCATGGATGTACAACACCACAAACATCTGAATCTTTTCTATAATCTTATAATCATGTTGACTAGCTTATTGACACGGTGTGGCAAACAATCCATTGTTTAGTAAACTGAAGATCTTCTCAGAGGATTTATACAACAAGAAAGTTGTTAAAAGTTAGAAAAAAATGTACAAAAAGTCCACAAGGTGTCCTTTGTTCAATCTTTTTTCAGTCCATAATTTCCTTTTCGTCTCCGATCGTTGTGACATCCTCTTCCTCCCTGCCCCCTGTTTCTGGTCCAGGACTTGGTGGCACGTCTCCATCCTTGGAGCTGCTCATGCTGGCGGCCCTGGCGATGCGGGTGAGGGTCTGCTCGTAGGGAGAGGGCAGGTAGACCATAAGGAAGACACCGTCGGACACGTCCTGCTCTGAGCTGGACGAAGGCAGCTGGTGGGAGCCCCTGCCCCGCCGCAACGACGACAGCAGCTTGCAGTTTCTCTCGGGGTCCTGAAGGTCCTCCAGTGCGATCACGTTGGCCAATCCAAGCTTCCCGTTCGGGCCAAAGCCCCGCCTGCGCCTCCACAACAGGAAGCCCAGCAAACTGAGGCAAAGGAGGAGGAAGGAGACACAGGCGACAGTAATGTAGGCGATGGAGCTCAGAGTGAGGCCTCACTGGAGCTCTGGTGACCCTGTGGAGTGACAAAAATGTAAGGCTATTATAATCAACAGTAGATCTTCAGCTGTAACATTCAAGTGATTAGCCAGGTTGTATCGCTGCCCATTTACTGTGCAATACTGTGCAACTTCCATATTTCTGGTCAACAACAACAACAACAACTCATCATTATGAACATTCAAAGAAACTTCCAACATCTGGGTGCTCCAGTTTCCCCTACCACCAAAAACATGTACAATAGTTTCTCCCCAAAACATGGGGCCAGGTTGTCATTGTAAATGAGAATTGGTTCTCAATTGACTTACCTGGTTAAATAAAGAATAAATAAACAGGGCATGTTTTATTTGAGAAACCACACTGTTGGAAACAATAGCTACCAAAATGATATCGTAGATAAAGTTTTTGGAGATGACTCAAGGACATCGTCTTTCTTTGCCCAAGAGAAATATGGGCTTAGGATCATCTGTGTCATCTAACCAGTTATACAGATATTAAATGGCATAACACAACACAACGATGCTAAATAAAGTCACAAATAGTAAAGTCACAATCAACTAGTATATCTGTTAGCATGTAACATTCTGGCACATCAACTCAGAGGAGCTGTCATTTGTCCACCAGAGGGCGCCTCTTATTACACATTCTGTGCTGATTTAGGTAAAACTACACTCACAACTGCACTGCACATACTGTTATTAATAATGTTAAATTTACATATACAGTATGTACTCTTATTTAGATAATGTTTTGGTAGATGAGACAAAAGCAAAAGTGGAGTAGTCAATTTTTATTATTTGCATTATTCAACAATTAATTAATTCAGACGGAAGAGGAAAGGGGACTTTTTCTACTACAAATATAACCTCAGTTATAATAAAGCTAAATATAGTTTTGTTATGGTTTTTCATTTTAAGTATAAATCCTGCAGTAAACCACTGCAGACTTGAAATGCAATCTGATTACGTCATGTCTGGCAATAAGCCAATAATGACACCATGCATCTCTTCCAAGTGTCAATGTCGTTATTACAGCAACAAGAAAAAAAATGAATAAATTAGTTTTCTTTATTTAGAAAACCTTAAATGTCAATTTGACTTGATGGTGTTCCTCAAGGGTCAACCCTTAACATTTTTTTTTTTTTTTTTGCATTTATTGTATTATTTATATGCTAATGATAGCCTAAAAAATAAATCTCCTGGGAACTATAGTACGTATCAGAGCGACTGAACTCACGGCCAGTTGACTGTCAGTGGAGGGCAGAGCCGATGCCCCAGGCTGCCAGTCCAAAGCATCCCGTCCAGCCGGCCCAAACTTCATCCAGCTGCTCTCCAGAAGTGAGCGCATGGTGCAGCAGTGAGGAGACAAGGAAGTGAACCCAGTGGCAGCCAGGGGCCACAGGGGCCGCTCAGCACTTAACAGGACAAAAGAGATGGAGTGCACTGAATCAGAAAGTCCACTAGAAGCTTTGAGTGACACTGAGCGACTGATGAGCTGCAGATACAAGCCTGTGGTAATGACAGTGAGAGAGCAGAGGGAGGAGGGGGAGAAATTAGGCCAGCAGACAGAACGAGTGTCCAGAAAAGACGTCACTGGGTCAAGTCAATGTAAGCAAAAGTATGTAACACCTTGACAGCTTCTGTGGGAATGACATTATTCGGCAGTGACTGTCTGCCAAATTAGTGCAACAAACCTAAACTTTCCATAGTTTTAATGCTGCCTGTTTATTTCCAGCCATTGGTGCTTGAATTTAAAGGGCTGCAACAATTTCCTACATTTGTTGATTCAGTGTTTAACGTTATTATGTTTAAAGCATTGTTGGTGGAGAATTTAATGTTTTGAATATCCCGACTCATACCCAAAGCTGCTGGGCCAGACTCCTGCTCTGTTATCAGGAAAGGGTTAGCCGTAAGTTATAAATCAATTGGACTGATCTATTTTTTTATTAAAAACCATAAACAGCCATTATACATTTTTTGCGACAGAGACATTAAATAAATAAATGCGGAGTATCAATTTGATCTAAGAGTGTTTCTCATGAGTTGTTTTTTGGTCCCCTAACCTTTATTTATGTTTTTTGTCCATGTTTATGTATTGTATGGTTTTATGTTATATGTTATATATGATAGCCTTGTTAACCTATATTTGTGTAATGTTAAATGCCTATTATTCAATATCTTCTCAAAACTTTTCAATTAAACCTCCCACAAGAATAAGGTATGGCTTTTAAGGTTTGATAGAAAACAAACACAAAGCTGGTTACATGAGACGAACAGCTTTTATTGAACACCACAGAGTGTACAGGTCTGCTCAAAAAGCATCAAGACAAACAGCAGAGATGCAGAAAAGAAGGCAGAGCAGGAGCGAGATACAAACACCAGGATTCACATTTCAGGTGCTTTACGTTTATATCAAAAGCAGGAATAAATACACTATAAGAAATCACAGTCACAACATTAGCCGACCTATGGGTGGCGATCGTGGTCAGTAAAGGTTGCAAACAGTTCATCTGCAGAAATCACACTTTTCAGATATCTACTCATCTACATTTCAGACATGGATTCAACATTTGATTCCAGCATTTAAGGCCAACAACAAGACCAACTGTCTCTCTTCTCTCTAAGAATGAGTTAAATTATCAAAAAATTACAGCATTTTGATACAATCTCCCAACTCAAAATGTGTTCAAATACAAATACATCGCCCCCGCCCCGTCCTTAATTCTTTGCTTTTGTTTGTAAATCGTGCATAGACTAGTTTAACTGAAATGTGTCATGAATGTTTTATTCATTAATCATTAATTATAATCTCTTATGTTTTTTTGTATTGGTCATTATGAATTGTGAAAAACTCCATTTAGAAGGCTTGCCAGCATATCGCTAATATCATTAAAAACAACGCAATTCTGTATTACTACTAATTCGGTAGATTTAACAGACCAGCAAACTGGCAAAAATTATGCTAGAAGAAAGAATTCATAAAGCTCTTCACACCTGCCTTTATGGCCAGTTAATCAAGGGCTGGTGATTTGTGAACTGCTTCTTAACTTCTTAAATCCAATGGAAGCAGAAAGGCGGTAAAGGGAGTACATAGTTTTTCTCCACATTTTCTTTTCCTTCTTTTAATTCTGGTATTATTTCTGGTGAAGGGTAAAAATATTTATGCTGTTCTTTTACTTTTTACTTTGCCATACTTTTAAAAGACCTGCTATGAGCAGTAAGTTCTGGAAATAAAAGACGAAGCAATAACTTAGGTCTATGTGAGGAATAGTATTAATTCTTGTAGCTTTTACATCTGGTACAGATTTGTTTTTAGGCACTCTTTGCACTTTGTAAATGTATTTTTTTTGGGCACTGTTTGCCCAAAAAATTTGATTCTTAATAGCATTTTAAAAAACAACAATGACAATTATATTGGATCAATCCATACATGTGCTAGTCTTCAGTCGTGTGACGTCTTTTTTTTTGGAAACTGTGTCATTTTGTCTGGTCAGTGTTTTTACAAAGCAGCTTTGACTTTTCTCCAATCAGGCGGCTAGACAACGGATCGTCCCAAAAAAATCATTCACTCCACTTGCCCGGGAAAAATTCACACTATTGGTCAAGCAACCAGCCTGGCTTTTGCTATTTACTTCTCACAACTCATTATTGAAGTAGTGAGTATAGTAGGTCAGTGTAGCATATGTTCACCAGTTAATCCTTAAAGTGCACAAACACCAGTGTGACACTAACTCAACACATCAACTGTAAATAATATAAAAACTATGAAGAGGTAAATTATTTATCATAGATTCTTTGGGGAAAGAAATATTACTTTTAAAACTGTAGTGCTGATTGCATTGAATCTGCTTGGGACACAGATTATGTTTGTGACGATTGCCTTGAGAAACAAACCGTCTAATGTTAATCTCAGTAGTAATAACAAACGAAAGAAAGCAAAGGAAAGAAGCAATAAAAAATGAACCACTTCTGATGAGAGTGGACGCTTTAGCACAAACTGAACATGACATTGACGCATTAGTCTACTGCTTTTTATAGATGTCACCGACTTAACAGTGACTAAATCCTTCCCTTTTGCCGTTGATGATCACACTGATGGACATCAACATCTGTCCACCACGAGCCTCAAACAGTGGAACAGGGACAAATGAGGACAGGTCAGGGACGAGATTGAGTTTAGGACAACGTCTACTGGACAGGCGATTTTAACGAGCACAGTGCATGGGCTGAATTTAATTTGACGTATCAAAATGTATTTAAAATTATAATCTAGTTATTATCATTTGTGGAGGTAAATATGAGAGTTCAGATATTAGTTTGGCAACTGCTGGTATTAAGTCACAAAACAGAAAGTGACACATAACTTCAAGTGAACCTGAATATTTCCTGTTGCCAATTAACTATTAATTAGCAAACCTAAATTAAATATCCTTGGAATATACGGCGCCTATAAGAAGATCTGGATGGAGTACCACGCCCTCTCCCCTGCAGCAATTTGAAAGTGGCCACTCAAATCCATAAATCGGCTAAAAAATAACAGTTTTTTTTTTTTATGTTGCCTACCCTGATTTGTCAGAGCTGATCATGTGGAACGCAACAGTAGATCAAACACAAGACCGCATGAGCCAGGACCACTCTATGGGCCGCATATCGTGGAAATAAATCTGGACGCCCAAATTTTCTGCACCAATGACCTCCAACCTACAGCGGCCGTTACTCATTCCCCAGCCTGGTCTAATAATACATCCATGGCCTCGTGTCATTTTTCTCCAAACCACAAACTTGAACACACAACTATTCCTTGTTCTGTCTTTTTTCAAAGCACATGGAAACCACTTAAGCTGACACAGCCTGTAGTTGCTACAGTGCGTCTGTAAGTAGGACAGTGTGACATGTAATAACTGCAAAAACCACACAGCATGACAGAGGCTTAACACCCAATCACTGGCTGGTTTGGAATAATTAGTAGAAGAAGAACCCCAAGAAGGGGTGAAGTTGCATATATTTTTATAAAGAATGTTGGGAAAAAAAAAACAACACACAGTTAGTTAGATGATGGCAGGGCAAAAAAAAGTTTACACTTGCCATTTTTGGAGCGGTTAAAATATACTCTTGTGCAGTTGCTCAATTAATGCATTCACTATTCACTCAAATTATATGTGAACCGAAGGCAGACTGGAGATGTCTAAAGCCCCAACAGAAGTGGAAAAACAAAACCAGAACAATATTGTCAATCAACAAAACAAAATAATCAGAGGGCAAAGAGGAGCACTGAGGTGGTAAAATGCCTTATTACCACTTGGGCCCACACCACCATCTAGTGTTTCTTGAGAAGTGCTCTGTTTTGGTGCAGTTTAAAATGACAGTTGTGAACGATTGGTAGACTGGGGCTTCTTTGGAAGAATTGTAGTTTTTTCCTCTCTGTCCTCAATACACTCTGAGCTGAAGTTAGCATAACTTTAACTTTGCTTATTAATTTTGCTTTCCAAAAAAGCATTGGAACATGAATCAAGGTTATGTCGTCATTGGCTTTTGACTTTTTGAATTGTACTCCTTACTCGTGTACATTTGGTACTTCTGTATGTCATTCTTCAAAACAATGTCTGTCTCTATATGCATCCATTACACCATCATATACAAGACAGTTTTCATTCAAATAAGCCATAATGTTTCATCTAAAATCTCATCACAGCATTTCAAAAGTGCAGCTTGTTAGATTTAATGGAATCCAGCCTTGTTTTGTGATTAATATTAAATATTTAAAGAAGTCATATTGACCATATGACTCTTAAGTTCCACCGGTTGCAATAAGTGGTACAAAATACAAAAGCATTTGAAAAGGCATATCATACTGTATGTATTTACATTCAGTATGATATGTATAAATACATGTAAATACATTCAGTATGATATGTATAAATACATGTAAATACATAGAAAGAAAACACAAGTAGGGTTTATATATTAATAAAGGCATTATTGAAGTTTATAAATAAATGATACAATAATGTTGTTGAAAACAAAGGTAAAACTAAGAATGCAGTAGTTGTTTAGTTGTTTACATAAAAAATAAAAATACTTTATTTAAATTATTAAATAAATAATGTTGTAAAGCATCCCAATTTGGTGATATCTTTGGTTTTGTGCAATCTTTGAAACTTGTGATGCGGTGCAGAAATACAACAGTGATTGTCACATGCTGCTGATCAGAAACACTAATGTTGAAAACTTTAGATACAATCACATTATGAATTTGTATAGTATGGATTTAAATATTATGATGTGTACATATTTGTTTTGGCCAAGTTATCTGATAGTTCTGGTATTGCACAGAGTTAGAGCAGAGTTTGGTGTGAAAACTTGAGGTAAAAACTATAAAAAAAGAAAACATTGACCAAACCGTCATATTTACGTCAAAGTGCAAAATAAATAAAGAAAATTAAGGGTTTATGGGCGACACTTCATATCACAACTTAGTAATAGAATGGCAAAAGTGGAGAGAGTATATATATATATATATATATATATATATATATATATATATATATATATATATATATATATATATATATATATATATATATAAAAAATAAGTATACAATCATTAAATGATGACTTTACTGTCAAAAGTCAGACAGTAATTTTTATTGTCATATTATGATGATTTTAGTCTCAAGTGTGGGCTTGATGTGGTCCTACTCCTTACCTTGGGACCTGGGTCACAAGGTGGTCTGTGTTTGTTACACAGAACAATGTGGGAGGGATTGCATTTATCATCTGTGAATAACTGCACTTTAATCCAATCAGAGCAGCTCCATGTTGTTTACATTAGTAACTACACCTTTAAACCTAAACCACGCCCAGAACTGTCAGTACTGGCACAGCAGCTGGATTCTCACAAGAAATGTGGGTCTGTAAACTCATATAATCCAACTTGTCACTCTCATAGCTGTGAATATTAGTTTGCGTGGATTTCACCATCAATCAACCATTTTAACATTATTAACTATCCAAGGTTTCATCTAAAGAATCTGCCTTTGCAAATGCTTTCTGAGTCACAGACCTGAACAGTCAGGATGTTTGTCCATTTTCAAGAAAACTTGCAGCTGGAGGTGAAATCTGTTTTTTGCTAAGAGGATTTTAATATTCTCTTAGGTTAAAACCAAAGGGAAGTGGGGCAGCTTCTGCTGCTTTGTCTGTATTAAAACCACTGTGACTCGGTATTACCATTCTACTGCAGAGCTGGAATAAAAAATGCAACTGGTTGACCTACAATAAATAATCTGCATGAAAATAAAACGGAAAACAAGAAGCAGAAATGGCACATTGGTTTCAACATAAATTCACAAAACCAAGATTTAACAAGCACTGATTCACTCTTTACATTCTTAACCAATCAATTCTAATGCACTAATGATGGCACTGGTGTCTTTCCATCCAGGCCTTTACTGCTGAGCGGACAGGACTTAAGCGTTCTTCAGGGGTAGGCTTAGTGTTCTTTTGTTTGCATCCTCTACCAACTTCCTCCCTCCTGACGTTCCTTATTTGATGCTCTCAGGGCTGCGCTCGGCGATGATGTCGTAGAGCCTGCCGACCCGGTCCAGCCACTCGCGCAGCGCATGGCGGACGCGTGTGTCGGTCACATGACAGGACAGTTGACTGAGGCAGGGATAGAGCGCCGGCTGCAGAGTCAGGAATGAAGGGTTGGACAGGAGCAGCACCTGGTCCAGCAGAGTCAGAACCATGTTGGTCCAGGCCTGAGAAACAAAGGGAGGGAGTGAACTCACACAGAAAAGCCTAGAGTGCGTTGTTGCATTAAACAGATGAAGCGCCGTTCTCATAAATGTCTGCAGTGATGATGCCGTTTTCTCCTGAACCTGACTCGGCCAAATATTGTGGCGCGATTTACTCCTGTTGCAAACCTCAGTAACTGTGTGCTGTAAATTTGAATCAATCAAATCATCAATGCCATTTCTGTGGTAAACAGCGCTTCTTTTTTTTTTAGTTTAGTAGTTTTTTGTTTATTTTGGAAAGCAAAGTCACTAAAGTACTGATGGTTAGTTTTGCATAGTTAATGAAGAATAAGGTAGTTAACGTTTTTTGGAAGTAAATGCTTAGATTTAATACTTTTAATCATCCTTAAGTGCCCCTTTTCCAATGCCTCTGGTTTTCTCAAAAGTATACAGTGTAGCATTACCTCAAAAGGCGGTGTATTAAGTGTAAAAGAGTGGACATATGCTGAAAAAGTGAAATCTTTCATCACTTCCCAGAGCAGTACCTGTATCTGTGCCTCCGAGTCTCTCAGTGAAATGCTGTGGGAGCTGATGGTAGACCCGGACCGTGGCCTCTTGTCCTGCCTTAGAATCTCAGGCCCAGCGCTGACCGAATGTCTTAGTGGCGGCACCTGCTGCTGGTCAAGAAGGTTCTGCGGTCTCTGTAGGGGCCTCTGGGGCTCTACGGGGCCCCTCCTCTCCACTGCACCCCCTGCTGCTGCCCGGCCTTGCTCCTTCATGAACAGGTTGAGGTGACTCTGCTGGGGCTGTTGCTGCTGCTGTTTCCGTCTCTTGTACTCCATCATCAGTTTGCTCAGGGTTTTGTCTGTGGCGATGGTATACAGTTTGTTCCCAGCGCTTTCCCACCATTCCTTTCTCCTGCCGGGCCCCACTGTGATGCCGGGGTCCCTGCCCTCACAGCCTGTTTTGAAGTGGGGGGGCAGACTGCCAGTACAGCTATACAGAGACAACACTGAGTTACCACCTTAGAACAAAAGCCATAGCACATATTCACTTTTAATTCTCTTTTCAATTTTCGCTACACTAGTGTTGGATTTTGCAGGGGCCTGAGGAAAAGGAGATATCACTTTTCCTGAATTTTAAAGCTTTACAGCATTTATAGCCGATACTATGTGTTACTTTTAATTCAGGCAGGAGGGTCATACCCCAGCAGCAGGACCCACACATTTTAATCGGCCCAATATTTAAATTTATGTAGACTACTTCTAATATTACAGGGCTCTAGACTGCAACATGGAGACAAACTTTAGAAGTGCTGCTTCATGAAAGCACTGTTGTTACATGGCCCAGTCAAAAACACTGTCTGAGGGATGGCTGTTATTGAG
This sequence comes from Perccottus glenii, assembly GCA_024416835.2. Taxonomy (NCBI): domain Eukaryota; kingdom Metazoa; phylum Chordata; class Actinopteri; order Gobiiformes; family Odontobutidae; genus Perccottus; species Perccottus glenii. The sequence continues at coordinate 24,175,868 of CM044552.2, read as the reverse complement.
CCCAAGTGGAGGAGGTGTCTGTCATGAACATGTGCAGCTGATCACAGTAACGTTCACTCCCCAGAGTCACGCCGCTTCTGCTGCTGCCTGCACTCTCTCTCGCTCCACCTTCCTCCCTCAACAATGCAGACTGCTCATTAACGAACAAAGTTTAGGTGTGTGAACTGGATCATTACAGAAACTGAAAACTGTGAATTTACAGAAACCTCCACTGTGTCCACTCCCAGCGGAGGACAGAGGGGATGAGGACAGTAGTTTTAAAGTGCTGCAAAAGACATGACTTTAAGACGAGGTGCTGCTGAGGAACACTGTGGGAGAGATGCTCTAACATTTCATGACAGATGGGACCAGAGCTAAACGTTTGATGTGCTGTTTAAAGCTATTCTTTACCAGACAGGTTTGAACATGGTTCATGTCAAGCCATGCACAAGGCACTGCAAAAAATCAACATGTGTAAAACCCTCCTCAGATTAAAATAGCAACAGACAATGTGAAGCAGTTTCCCTAATTATAACCATAATTAATACAATAATAAACAAGGTAAGAACCATGACTGTCTGCTGTTGCCTGTAACACCTGTCCAACACAAGGACCAAGGGCCAGAGCTGGTCCTCTACAGTTTTTTTATCTGCCCCACACAGACTTTAGGTCAACACAGTTTACTGACCTGTGCTATAGGTCAAATTATACTGTAAGCAAATACAGTATCGGTATTAGCATTGGAGGCACTTGATTGGTATTGGGTATTGGTAGAAAATTTAACACATTGGTGCATCTCTAATAAATGTCTTTTATTGAATGAATTCTGTTTTTTAATGACTTCTGTGGTGATCTTGATTGTCAATGATTAGCTTGCTGTTTTTTCAATGTACACCAATTAGACCAGCCTCAGGTCCTACTCCTGTCCTATTCCAATATTACAATATCCAGAACAATAAACTGCAAAATATTCCCTTTCAGTTCCTTCCATGATACACAAATGTGCAGTCAACACACATATTACTTTGCCTTCATGTCTATTTTATGAGCAAACTCAAAAGATTATATTTCCAAAGACTTGTATATAGGTATAACATTCCATACTCTGTTTAAACTATTCATCTTTACTTATAATTCAGGATCTGTTTGGTTTCATTATTACTATTTGTTTTTTTTTTTAATTTCGGTGACATTTTAGCTTGTACAGGAATCATAGGTATGAATGAACAGGTTTTAGCAACACAGCTAAACCTTCTTAATATAGTGTTTTTTCTTATATTTTCTTAAGATTACTGTAAAAAGTAGATCATTATTACTTTATGCAAGTTCTAATTAAGTGATAAATTTGGACCTGAATCCGGGGCTGGGAGTGGGGGTATCTCCGGGCGATGCTGTACTGGTGTCTGCAGTGTGACACCTGTACCCATAATCCTCTGAGGGCGTGCCCCTGGCTGAGAACCCGCTGATGGACGTGGGTGTGGATGTCTCAGACTGGAACAGGGGCAGGAAGAAGACGTGCTCGGCCCCCAGCGCCCCTCTGAGGTGGCTGCTCTCCTCCAATGCACTCTCCAGGTCGCGGTGCATCTGGATGTAGCTGTTGCACAGATCCATGCACAGCTTATACAGTCTCTTCACCAGCCAGGCCCAGTCTGCGCCGCCCACCGGCTGCACACTCAGAGACGGCACCGGGGCTCGCCACGGGTGACGCATGTCCCGACCGCGAGGGGGACTCACCTGTGACAAAAAAGAGGTTAGTTTAAAAATACAATGTGTGATATACAGTATAATAAGACAAGGACAAAAACAGAAGGCAATGACAGAGTCAGCACAAGGACTTATCCAAATCTTTATTTTTCTTTATTTTTCTATTTTCTGTGATGAGGTGACCTGGCAGTCACTCAACACATTTTTATAAGTGGCTTTACTCAATCTATTTATGGTTCTACAAATCCCAGCTCATCCTGTTCAAACGGCACCTGTGCTGTTTCTTCAAAGATGTCCTCGTCCTCTGAGGAAGCAGAGTTAGGATGAGATGAATCAGAACTGCCCTCCTCCTCTTCAAACAGGAGCTTCTTCACCTGGAAATATGCAACAAAACAGAAGGACAATGGTTTTAGAAGATCACTAATCATCATGAACAACAAACATTAAGTACACATAAGTGTACTTTTTCCATCCATCCATCCGTCAGTCAATCCATTTATTTTCTTCCGCTTATCTGGGGCCGGGTCGCGGGGGCAGCAGTCTAAGCAGAGACCCCTAGACTTCCCTCTCCCCAGACACTTCCTCCAGCTCTTCCAGCCGAGAGACATAGTCCCTCCAGCGTGTCCCAGGTCTTCCCCGGGGTCTCCTCCCGGTGGGATATGCCTGGAACACCTCCCTCGGGAGGCATCCAGGAGGCATCCGAAACAGATGCCCAATCCACCTCGGCTGGCTCCTCTCAATGGGGAGGAGCAGTGGCTCTACATTGAGCTTCTCCTGAGTGACCGAGCTCCCCACCCGATCTCTAAGGGAGTGCCCTGCCATCCTGCAGAGAAAGCTCATTTTGGTCGACTGTTTCCGGGATCTTGTTCTTTTGATCATGACCTTTCAGCTCAGCTCAGTCTTCACCCCGACAGACCGGTACATCGACCGCATCACTGCAGAAGCTGCATCGATCCGTCTGTCAATCTCACGCTCCTTCCTTCCCTCACTCGTGAACAAGACCGCAAGATACTTGAACTCCTCCACTTGAGGCAGGAACTCTCCACCAACCTGAAGATGGCACACACCCTTTACTGAATGAGAACCATGTCCTTGGACTTGGAGGTGCTGATCTCATCCTGTCTAGTAATTCTGTCCATAAAGATAATGAACAGTGACAAGGGCAGCCTTGCAGGAATCCAACATGCGCCAGGAACAAGTCTGACTTACTGCCAGCAATGCAATGCCGGTTGTACAGAGGGCCTCAGACCCATACTCCCAGACCACCCCCCACAAGATGCCGCGAGGGACACAGTCGAATGCCTTCTCCAAATCCACAAAAGAAAGATTGAGGAAAGTCAATGAGTACTGGAGAGGAGAATTTGGCTGATAGTCGAACCTCAGATTCAGGAGGATTATTTGCAGACACAAACTGAATATTTTTATTTGTCCCAATAATTGGAGGCATTTTAATAAATTGTCACAACTTTTACCTTAAGAATCACAGTTTAATCATACTCAGCTTATTTCCTCATTTAAGATGCTGTCAAATGTGGTTAAACATGGTACTCTTCCTGGGACTTTAGCAGTATGTCAGATAATTTTGTACTTTGAGGTCACTTTCTCCAAAAAAACACAGTGAATAGTTTGTTTGTTACTATTTAACTTTTAAAAGTGTGTCCTTACATACCTGCTGTGGCGTTATACTGTCAACCTGGCTCAGGATTGCACCCAGCAGAGCCTGAAAGTAAAGGTTAAAACTCATGGCAGACTGTCGGTACAGGTTAGCCGCTCCACACACACCAGACACCTTCATGAGCAGGTACTTCAGCCCCGGCCTGGTGTCAAAGTCCCGTGCTGTCCTGCACAACACAAGCACAACAACCCCATTAATCAGATGTTCTGTGAGCCATTTGCATTTAAATGAATGTGTGTGCTGCAGTTACCTGTAGGAGTCCAGCAGCAGGTCTAGGATTATGGCTAGGTTGGTCATGAGATGTAGCGCAGGAAGCCCGCAGTGGGACGACTGGGGTCAGAGGTCACAGGGGTCACTCTCTCCTGACCATCGGGCTGCTTCACAAACTCCTGCAGCAGAATGTCATAGAGGTTCTGCAGCAGCACCTGGTGGGACAACAGGCTGACCACGATGGTCCGGAACGGGATCCTGGAGAGAATTTAACTTCTTATTGAATAATCTAGGGCTGTGCAATATTGGCAATAAGTAATGTTTAATATTATAACATGCAATATACAGTAGTATATAATAATAATGGTTTTGCGCTTTTTCCCCAAAGGACTCTACGCGCTCACAGGCCATCATTCATTCACTCCACAGTCACACACTGGTGGTGGTAAGCTGTAGCCCTGGGGCAGACTGACGAAGACGTGGCAGCAATATTGTGCCTACTGACTCTTCAACCACCACCTTCTCACAGGCAAGGTGGGTTAAGTGTTTTGCCCAAGGACACAACAACAGTATGAACTGGGGACAGAGGGAATCAAACCGCCAACCCTCCATAGCTCAATCTGAACTTTATTTTATTTGATCTTTTTAGAAACAACTTTTTTTTTGCACTTTTATTTGTCTGTCACAAAAATACTGATGCAATACAAGCAGTTTCTAGAGGGTGAGGTTATTATAATCGCTCATATTGTAATAACAATGAATTTGCAATACACATAACTTTGCATTTGTATATTTAAAGCTACAAAAAGTTGTATTACTTCTAGAAAGAAATGCACATTGACGTTTCTTTTTAAGCACAAAGACTATTTCTATGGGTTTGTTCATAGACAACAGCATGTCCATGCAGGGCTACCATAGCTGCACTAAAAAGGATAAAACTACTTACCCCACATTAAGTCAACAAAGACCACTGGAAGCTGGCATGCTTGGCATACTTTAAGCCATGCAACATACAGTTAGGTCACTCAAAACTTTATTGTTTATGATGTATATTAAGTTAATATTAACAGTCAATAATATCTATTTTTACATTTATCATACAATACCCAGTTAACAGAAATTTAAAGACACAACAGCATCAGTAACCAGCTCCACCAACACTGCCATGATATATATCAACTTGTAATAGTAGACGCACTGTCGTTTTAACTTGTCTGTCATATATACTATATATATATATTTTAACCTTTGTTATAAAACAGAAATAATGACTGTAAATATGAATATGTACATGAGAATGCTGTTGGCAGAGACGATCTTACCCTATTTTCCTGTAACAGAGCAGAAGAGAGACAGCAAACAGTAAAGGTTAGATTTACTGTTTGTAGTTGAACAAAAAAGATATAAACCCTTTTACTGTTTGTGGCAAAAGAAGTTAAAAATGATTCATTCTCTACCCACTCACTGACTGTATACACATGTAACCAGTCAGATCCCATTGGCTCCAATAAAATGTCAGTGAAAGTGAAATCAAAAATTCTAAAATAAACAAAGTGATTTGGGCAAATAGGATCTGACTGACTCCATGTGTGTGCCGTCAGTGAAGAGGTAGAGAACATCAGCATTTAGGCTACACTAGCTAAAGTGACGGGCTACAAATCAATGGATAATGGGGACAATGTTATAAGAAGAGACCAGCTGAACCAGCTCCACAGGGTTTTAGGGTTATGTTCAAACAGGCTCTAGAACAAGGCAATGGGCTTTGTCAGAGTGTTTTTTCAGTTTGTTTGTTTGTTTAGTAGTAGTAGTTTTACATAGACTCAAGTGCATCTGTCACTGTTCATGGACATTACATGCTTCGCATACCTCTTCTGTGTGTGTCCATTCGACTGCTGATCCGACGGCAGCTCAATGATGAGAACGCAGGACTGAGCATGCTCGAAGCCCTCCTTGTTGTTGGGTGTCTTCGGAGAGCACTGAGTGTCCAACATAAAGACCTGGCACAAGGAAAGGATACGTGAAACCTTACTATGAAAACGTGGATGACACATTTTATTTGGATACTCCTGTCTGACCTGCTGAGCCATGGCTTTGATCCTCCAGTACTCTGCTTCGGCTGACGGCGAGTGCGACGGGGCAGCCACCTTCACCTCACAGGCGTCTCCATTGGAACTCTCTGAGCTGCTGTGGAAACAAGCCAAGAGGTTCTGTGGAGAGAAGACAAAATGGGGTTATCACTTATCAGACTGAAAAAGACTTGTGAATATACAAAGTAAACCAAAAAATAGACAGAGTGGCTTAGTGTTGATTTAAAGAAGTCGTTTTTTGGGCCAACATCTGTAAACAAAATTCAGATGACCATTCCACATCTTAGGACAGATTAACACCAAAATGTACCTTCATGCAACTTAAATCCAGCAACCTGGATCTGGTTTAGTCTCGGTTTAGTACAGATTTAATCACAGTTTAGACGGGGTTTAGTCCTAGTTTATACCTGGGTTAGACTTGGTTTGGGCCATTAAGCTGCATTAACAGTGGAAAAAACTGTCCACTACCATTTTAATAGCTACTTTTAGTCTTAGTCCACAAAATATACACACTCCAGAGCGAGAGTAATGAGGACAGCTATAGTCCTGAAATACGTCCCTTGAGTATTACACGGTTTACAAATGTAGCTCTGACCTGGATGCATAAATTAATAAAAAAACAGCATTAGCATAAAAACACAGACAGACTTCATGAGTTAATATGTCTGAATACAAAAGATACAGGTTAAAGACTGTTACTTTAGATTAAGAGTGTTCTATAAAAACTGTTGATTATTGCACTAGTTTCATTCATGGAATAAGTTGTAAATTGAGAAATGCATGTTAAAAAAAAATAAATAAATAAAAAAGCCGCTATTTTCCAGAAACATGAAATCAAATCTAGACTTGAAACACTTGTCTGTGTCGTCCAAAGAGGATTTAACACTAAACGGGAATAGTCATTACTTCATCATGGCTAAACTGTTCAAAAGCCAACAAAACTAACAGCAGTTACATAAGCTGCTATAAGAACATACATACACATTAACATGAACAAAAACTGCAGCTCATCACAGTCACAACAGCAGCCGTTATATTTAAGTGTGGCTATGCCAGACATGATGATTTTACATTCATTACAAACGGAGAAGCTAAAAATCTCACAGTTTTTTAGTTTAAATCACTTTTGATCATCAGCGAGGAAAGTTGCTTTTTGTTCTACTTAAAAACTAACCTTGTCACCTTCAAATTGTTTATTATACAGAAAAAAAACATTACAATTCAGGCCTGAGTTAAAATCGCACAAGGACAAAGAAACATGAAACAGAAATATTAGGCTGTAAAGTATGTCACACACAAACTACACAAAAACAGGAGGAGACTTTCACTTTCAAATACAATGTGTTTATCTCTTCTGTTCTACAAGTCCTAATGTATAACCATTTTCAGTTAAAGATGCATAACACCTTTGTCAATTGCTGGATCATCATCATCATCATCATAATGATGTGGTTCATCTCACACAAAAGTGCACACACACAGATACAGATGTGGCCTGAGCTGTAAAGCTGCTTAGCTCCAGCAGCGACACACAACATGCACTAAATACCAGGCCATGTCACTTCTGCACAGTTAGAGCATACTTCTGCAGCAAGGGAAAACTAGGAAATCTTTCAAAAATTGTAATGTAATCTCAATGATTCCACCTACCAGTTTTTCCCAGAGGCTGCCCCACTCTACCCCACGGGATCTGATTAACAACCTTCATTCCCTTTTGTCTTTATGTATTGAATGAGAATAAATGCACCTTTAAAAGGGTTTAGTTTTATTACAGAAGTGAAAAGTCTTGTTTTTCTTGTGCACAGGTGAATAAGTTAAGAAGACCGATGTGAAGCGACACGGTTAGAGCCCACCAGCTGCAGCACACTGTCACTGAAGAGTTTAACGGGGGTCATGTGGCTTACTGCAGAGTGTTAGCATGTTGACAGTATTAGTGCTGAGGGCTTTTAGATTACATCTGTCCCAAACCGCCACTTCAGATTGGGCATGGATTACGAGGTTGGTTCCAGTGCCTTCCTCCTGCAGAGACTTTCTGTGCTTTATGGACAAAATTGTTCATTCTATATCTGTACTTGCACTAGGCTTTTACTGCCTCGAAAGCACAGCTGGGTTTGCGTGTTTGTACCTTGACGGGCTCTAATGTAGCAGAGAAAGCATCCTGCAGAGCACAGCAGGCCAAGCGCCACATCTCCTCAGTGAAGATCGGACCCACTGTCACCAACACATACCTGCACCAGCACAGAATAAAACAGATGTTGGTTACTTTAAACACAATGCAGCAGAAGAGTAGAATTTAAGATGACAGTTTTTCTTGAGGACATTTTTTCCTGAGAACATGCAGAGCTGGTTTAACAAAGATAATACTGTTGGTAAATCTTGAGCTGACCTGACCAGTCTATGTGACAACTTTAAATTTAGGCCATAAGTGAAGGTAAGAAGGTTTAGTTAGTAGTTATGTCTACACATTAATCGCCTTAACATGTTGATAACTGGACTGTTTTGCAAGAGTATTACACACAATGTAAGAAGAGAATAAGTATTAGTTAAAAATGTGTGTTTATTGTTTGTTTATCCAGACCACATTTTGTCACTAAACAGATTTGTGTAAAGACTGGATGTTATTGAAATATAGCTTAAGTGTACTTTGATGTAGAGACGGTTTAAAGCACAAATGACAGTTCCATACAATGTAAAGAAATTTAAAAACAATATTTTCATTTCTGTGATCTGTCATTAGTATGTGATGACAGATACTAAATTTTACTTTCATTAATGTGGCAGTGTAAATTTAAGAAATGGAAGTAACAATCTTCATCTTAATGAGGCTGTAATGTCAATTTTCCCATTTGTGAAATCATTTCTCGTGATCTGTTGATGGACAAACAAATAAGACACTACATCCAAAGTTGTATAAAGTGGGAAATTATCATTCCCCACAGTATATCCACTGACTCAGAGTCAGTCAGAGAAAATGTTTTACATATCTTCAAGATGCTGATAAATGATAGGACAGTAAACAGTGCGTATAGACTTGCAATAAACTACATTTAGTTATAATTAAAAGTGCAATGTTTATTAGTTTCTGTAATTGTGAGTATTGACTGCTCTTGTCACTTTCATTTAAGCAAATATCTAATGAAGTTGTAAGAAAAGGTTTGCATCTCTACAGTATATGAGACCTGATGCAGGAGCAGCCCACTCTGGAGATGGTCTCTGCAGGTTCAGACACACAGGCCACAAGCAGCTTGAACAGATCCTTCAACATTAGGTTAATCAGAGATTCATAACCAATATCTGCAAAAAACACAAAACAAGGAGGTTTCCAGAGAGCAAGACCTGACAGAGGAAGAGTTGGAGTTCAATTTTGTAAGCTAAGACGTAAAACCTGAGTGTATGAAACTGTTGACATGCTCCACGACCAGTTCACAAGACAGGCCAATAGCATGTTTGAAATTTGCGGCAGCCATGTCCCAGTAGGAATGGTCGCCATGGCTACGCTGCAGCCACAGTGACATGACAGGAAGCAGCAGCTGGATCACTGAGAAGATGGCAAACCCTGGACCTGTAAGAGAAAGTCATTTATGGGTGAGTGTTAGCCTCCAAGTTGAAAATGGTAAACCATTAGTAATAAGGGGTTTCCTTATTATAGATTTAACTTATTTTCCTGGTGTAATTTAATTCTTTGCTATTGGAATATAATTTCTACTTTTGCAAAAAGGTATTGTCCTTGCAGCATATTTGGATTTGAACTGTCTTGAATTTGACATAGGAAACCCACCTTAGTTTCACAGATTTAGGGGGTACAAAATGATCTTATGCATTCACTATTTCCATACTCTTATAATGACCGTGTGTATAGCAGTGTTACCCGGTACAACAGTGACTTCTCTGAGCAGAGTGAAGAGCAGTTCCAGAGTTGGGGGCTGATGCTGTCGAGGACAGTTTGAAACGGTGGCAGTCAGCTGTTCCAGCAACAAAATCCACACCTGGATCAGACCTGCAGGACGGGATACAACCATAGATTGTAAATAAAATGGATGTAATCCGCCCACTGGTCCCCTATTCACCGATATTGTCATTACGAATGGGCAATAAAATGCCGGTTACATCCGGGCTTTTACTCCAAAATAAAACAATAGTTTTCAGATAGCATAAACGGACGTATTAATCACACGTAGTAAAAACTTAGCTCTAGAGCCCAAGACCAACTTTTGTACCAGGCCTTTTGGAGCCTGCCCTCTGGTGGACGGCGGTATATTGCTGTATTTCGCGCGCCCTTACAAGAGGACCATTTAAGAGGTTCCATTGGAGAGGCTTGGATACAACACAGACGGCTCAGGGCTTTGACAGGCTTTGAGTGAATGTCAGTAATGAAAAAAAAAAGAAACAGCAGCAGGTCAAACAGAAAGTCAGTGATTAGTCTTACCGGTGTCGTCATCAAACTCCTGCAGCACACAGTCGATACCGTCCTCGCTGCTGATGGAGCGCTCCTGTGACCTCAACGGCAGACTGGCCAGACGCGCTCCCAGGAACACAGGCTTTGAGGGCATCTTGTAGATCTTTGACAACAGCTGACACAAAGAAAATATATACACGTTTTAGCCATAGAAAAGATCAAACTGCAGCAGTGCTGGCCTAGTTACTGTAAAAAATAGCATTGTTGAAAATTACACACATTATTTTACTTGCATCTTTCCCTATATAATGTCAAATACAAAATCTAAATGCATTTATAAAAAGTGATTGTCATTTACCCAAAAAAAGTTCATTCATACAACAAAATTCTACACCTAATACCTGATGTTACATATTTAGCATGCATATCAAGTAAAAAAGTCATCATTTTAATTGACTATAATTTGTCATAGAACTGCCATTTATATATTAAATTATAAACAATTGGTAATGCCACACAACAAAAATCATCTGTGCTGTACCCTTCATGTTGCACACTTACATGTTTAATGCTGCTACAAAGGCATTACTTTTGGTACAGATTTAAGTCATAACACTTTTAACAGATTCTCTATGTATGTCTTTTAACAAAGAGTGTCTACCTGTGAACATTTGTGGAGGTAATCAAGTGCAGGCAGGCAAAGATCAGTGGAGCTGTAGCCCGACACATGGACACAGTCTCCGATCTCCTTATAGTCTACCTCTCCTGCACACGCAGAAAGAAACCAACTAATTAAAACAATTTGAACACATACATTGAAAGATGTGTACATTGTGGAGTAAATACAGATTTTTTAAATGATGACAAACCTAAGCCTTTGACAAACTTCATCAGACACATGATGTAGTCGGTGGCAGCATTGGCAAAAACCTGGATGTTGTCAGTGTTTATGAAAGCCTCGAAAACGTCAAACACCGGAGCCTGGGATTTACCTGTAGGAACAAAGAAAAGCAATAAGAAGAAGAATGTGTTTATGTGTGATCTGCTATGGCAATGGAATTGGCAGTCTTCAGAATAAAATGTCTGGATTTATGTGGAGATTGTGTCGCACCCATGGAGTACTCCCCCAGCAGGTAGTCTTTGGTGTCGGTTTTGCTGCTGTGGACCGTCCTCAGAGCACTGAACAGAGGCCTCCAGCCCGAGAGGATCTGAGGGGAACA